>OX424450.1:15078058-15615363 GCA_949152495.1 Lasius fuliginosus
CAATTTTTCTTAATAAGTCTCAATTGAATATAATATTGTCACGTCTGAGAGGTAACAATTCTTTCTTATACTAAATTTAAGTTAGTAAAAGAAGAAGAGCTCTCTATTTTTTATTGGGCAACCTATTTACACCGGTTATACCCTAGGAACGCCGAAAGCTAAGACTTAACTTATAGATCTAAATCTTTGCGCTATTATTTATTGCTATCTGTACAAAGAGAAAGATATTATTTCGCTTTTAGAATCCAAACCGAAACATCTGTCTCACCGTCTCACCGTCTCTCCGTCTCACCGTCTCTCCGTCTCACCGTCTCACCGTCTCACCATCTCACATTATTTTTATTCTGGTATACAACACTGTTTATTTATCATTTTTTGCGCTATTATACACTACTCAAAAAAAATAGGGAACACTTTTTTACCCTAAAAATTGGGCTATATTTAAACCGCTGAAACTCGACGAAAAATCATCGTAGACAAAAAATAAAAAAGCATTTTAAAGCTCGAAGTTTCACCTTTAACGCGCTATCTTCGATTTTTCTGAATTTTTTAATCTTCCTTGTTCTATGCTTTAAAAAAGAACACATTGTTTTGTTCCTTAAAATTATGTGTTTTTGACACTCTGCAGCTCGATAAAAAAATTTCTCTCGAAATATTCATCTCAATTTCCATAAAGTACAACATTTTTCTTACTAAACGTTCTTTTTAAAATTTTCCTACGACTTTTTTCACCGAGTTACACGATTTTGAAGCTAAACCTGCATTTTTCAGAAATAATGTCGATACTCGGCGAAAAATCATCGTAGACAAAAAATTAAAAAATTTTAGAGCTTGAAGTTTAAACTTTAATGCGCTATCAGTAGCTTTTAAAAATTTTGTAATCTTCCTTGTTCTGTGTTTTAAAAAAGAACACATTATTTGTTCCTTAAAATTACGTATATTTAACACTCTGCAGTTCGATAAAAAAATTTCTCTCGAAACATTCATCTCAATTTCCATAAAGTATAACGTTTTTCCTACAAAACGTTTATTTTTAAATTCTCCTACGATTTTTTTGACCGAGTTTGCACATGACTTTGAAATCAAAATTTTTGGGGGAAAAATGACGTTTACCGCCGACATTAGCGTTACCCAATGTGCATCACGTGGAGGTTGCCGGTCGGATTTTGCACATCGTGTGTGTGTGTGTTAGTGTGATGTGGTGTGTGTGTGTCACAGCAGAGATAAGGACCCCGCAGTTCGTCACTCCCGCAGTATTTAAAGACTCCAAACCCTCTCTGGTGTGTGTGTGTGTGTGTGTGTGTCACAGCAGAGATAAGGACCCTGCAGTTCGTCACTCCCGCAGTATTTAATGACTCCAAACTCTCTCTGTTGTGTGTGTGTGTGTGTGTGTGCGTGCGTGCATGCGTGCGTGCTTGCGCGTGCGTTTAATATCTAGTATTACCTCCTCTCTGATTAATTACCGCTTGTAAGCGCTCTCGCATGTTTATACACATTTGAATAAGGTTTTGCGGAATTTCATTCCAAATTTGTCTGAGCGCTTCTCACAATATATTTAGATTATGCGGCTGTTCCTCGCGATGCCTTAGTCGTCGTTCCATTTCATCCCAAATGTGTTCAATTGGATTTAAGTCGGGGCTATTGGGGGGATGTGGAAGTAACGTTACATCGTGTCGCTCAAAAAAGCGCCGAGTTACGTTCGCCGTTCGCCGTTCGACGAGCGTTATCTTGCATCAAAACAAAGTTTTGATGTAATCGACGCAAAGGCAAAACGTGTGGTCGAAGAACATCATTAATGTAACGATTGCTTGTCATTGCCGGAGGTGGTAGGATCACTAGAGTGGTCCTGTCACGGATATGCATCCCCACACCATCACGGAACCGCCGTTATATGCTCGCACTGGCATAATGCAACGCCGATCAAAACGCTCATTTCGCCGACGCCAAGTGCGTATACGAGCATCATTGCTATAAAGGCAGAAACGCGACTCGTCGGAAAAGTTTACTCTTCTCCATTGCCTCGCGGTCCAATTTATGTGATCGCGCGCAAATTGTAAGCGAAACTTACGATGTGCGAGTGTAAGTCTTGGCACTCGCGCACGACAACGCGAACGAATACCGGCTTCTCTCAAACGATTACGAATTGTTTGTTCACATATGTTATGCAAATGGTTAATTTCAATGCGAACTTGCCTTGCGGTAATTGTGTGTTTTTGTAAGACATGGCGAACAATTTGTCGATCTTGTCGGACCGTAGTTATTCGAGAACGACCACTGCCTTGACGTCTCGCGTAATGTCCTGTCTCTTGGTATCGTGACCAAGCTCTACTCACTACGGAAACGGATACACCAACACGTTGCGCTACATAACGCATGCGAAAACCTTCCAAAAATGCGATTATTCGTGCAACTTCTGTTACCGGCAAATGTCTACGCGGCATTTCGAAAATTTCGTATCGCTCATTACACTGCGAGAATGGCCTGTGTACTCTGTACTGAACGTTTATTTGTTTTTAAGCCTATTTGTACGTAAACATTACGCGTATCTCTAGGACAAAGACGTTTTGTATATGTAAACATAACATGCTCAATACACTTGTTTATGTTTATATACAAGACGTTTTTGTCGTCGCGAGACGTCAAGGTCGTTGTCAAATAACTACGATCCGACAAGATCGACAAATTGTTCCCTATGTTTTACAAAGACGAACAATTACCGCAAGGCATGTTCGCATTGAAATTAATCCTTTGCATAACGTATATGAACAAACAATTCGTAATCGTTTGAGAGAAGCCGGTATTCGTTCGCGTTCTCGTGCGCAAGTGCCAAGACCTTACACTCGCACATCGTAAGTTTCGCTTACAATTTGCGCGCGATCACATAAATTAGACCGCGAGGCAATGGAGAAGAGTATACTTTTTCGACGAGTCGCGTTTCTGCCTTTATAGCAATGATGCTCGTATACGCACTTGGCGTCGGCGAAATGAGCGTTTTGATCGGCGTTGCATTATGCCAGTGCGAGCATATAACGGCGGTTCCGTGATGGTGTGGGGATGCATATCCGTGACAGGACAGACTAATCTAGTGATCCTACCACCTCCGTCAATGACAAGCAGTCGTTACATTAATGATGTTCTTCGACCACACGTTTTGCTTTTGCGTCGATTACATCAAAACTTTGTTTTTATGCAAGATAACGCTCGTCCGCATACGACGAACGTAACTCGGCGCTTTTTTGAGCGACACGATGTAACGTTACTTCCACATCCCCCCAATAGTCCGGACATAAATCCAATTGAACACATTTGGGATAAAATGAAACGACGATTAAGGCATCGCGAGGAACAGCCGCATAATGGAAATGAATTGGGAGAAGCGCTCAGACAAATTTGGAATGAAATTCCGCAAAACCTTATTTAAAGGTGCATAAACATAAAAGGTGCATAAACATAAGCGCGAGAGCGCTTACAAGCGATAATTAATCAGAGAAGAGATAATACTAGATATTAAACGCACGCGCAAGCACGCACTCACGCACGCACGCACGCACGCATGCACTCACGCACGCACGCACTCACGCACGCACGCACGCACGCATGCACGCATGCACGCACGCACGCGCGCGCACACACACACACACACACACACAACAGAGAGGGTTTGGAGTCATTAAATACTGCGGGAGTGACGAACTGCGGGGTCCTTATCTCTGCTGTGACACACACACACACACCAGAGAGGGTTTGGAGTCTTTAAATACTGCGAGAGTGACGAACTGCGGGGTCCTTATCTCTGCTGTGACACACACACACACCACATCACACTAATACACACACACACACGATGTGCAAAATCCGACCGGCAACCTCCACGTGGTGCACATTGGATAACGTTAATGTCGGCGGTAAACGTCATTTTTCCCCCAAAAATTTTGATTTCAAAGTCATGTGCAAACTCGATCAAAAAAATTGTAGGAGAATTTAAAAAAAAGCGTTTTGTAGGAAAAATGTTGTACTTTATGAAAATTGAGATGAATGTTTCGAGAGAAATTGTTTTGTCGAACTGCAGAGTGTCACATATACGTAATTTTAAGGAACAAATAATGTGTTCTTTTTTAAAGCACAGAACAAGGAAGATTACAAAATTTTTAAAAGCTACTGATAGCGCATTAAAGTTTAAACTTCAAGCTCTAAAATGCTTTTTTAATTTTTTGTCTACGATGATTTTTCGCCGAGTATCGACATTATTTCTGAAAAATGCAGGTTTAGCTTCAAAATCGTGTAACTCGGTGAAAAAAAGTCGTAGGAAAATTTTAAAAAAAGTTTTATTTTGTAGGAAAAATGTTGTACTTTATGGGAATTGTGATGAATGTTTCGAGAAAAATTTTTTTATCGAGCTGCAGAGTGTCTAAAATACATAATTTTAAGGAACAAAAAATGTGTTCTTTTTTAAAGCATAGAACAAGGAAGATTAAAAAATTTAATAAAACCGCCGATAGCGCGTTAAAGATGAAACTTCAAGCTTTAAAATGCTTTTTTTATTTTTTGTCTACGATGATTTTTCGCCGAGTTTCAGCGGTTTGAATATAGTCCAATTTTTAGGGTACAAAAAGTGTTCCCTATTTTTTTTTTAAGTAGTGTATATTGCTATTTTTACAAGGAGAAAGTTATTTTTATTTTGCTTTTGGAATCCGAACCGAAACATCTGTCTCACCGAAACATCTGTCTCACCGACTCACAGTTTCACTGTCTCACAGTCTCACCGTCTCACCGTTTCAGTGTCTTACGGTCTCTAAAAGTTTTATTTTGTATTTTATCCGTTTGAAAATAATTGTAATGAATTAATGAGATTTTTATTATTAAAATGACACCAAACACGACATAAATCGGATAATTTTTAATTAAAATCGTAATAAAAATTTATATATATTTAATTGATGCACTTCGTAGCGTTCGATAGAAGAATCAGGACAACGAATTCTTGGTCTTCGAAACGAAAATAGCGTCAAGCGGAGCGCACCTATTGTTATATGTCTTTTTTTCAATAGACTTGTAGTATATTAATTATCTTATTGTTTTAATTATTCTTATGCTTATGTAAATTTGTATGTAATAGTCTTTAATGTACATAGGTGCGTACTAGCGCATCCTACCGAATTTATAAATTGAGAAAATTAATTTAATTAATAATAAGTAAAAAAATAAATTAATAAAAAGCTATAAATTAAAACCATAATTTGATTAAAATGCATGATTGCTTAAATGTTTGATACTTTTGATTCAAAAATAAAAAAAATGAAAGTAATTTATTGCATATATTTTCTACATTATATTCAATTAAGACTTATTAAGAAAAATTGATTTAAGAAAATTTATTTCATTGCACATTCGGATATACGTAAAAATATTTCAGTAACAATTTATATCGCTGTATTTATTGTCGTAATATATACTAGAATGCTAAAACGTAACGCGCAGTTAATAAACATTAATAAATTTTTGATGTTTTAATATCATTGATCTACTATTATGGACCAGAGAAAAACCCTCTGGTCTGACTCATCTCCTCACCTCGTCTAATTCTCATCTTGATTATTTGAATAGTTCGGACATGAACCATATCATAGACACAAACCATGTTTCGTTACCGAGCGTAATGGACATAGTTCACGTCCATTTTGTCGGCGCGTCAAGCGTCGAGAAATGTGCCCGTCGAGGCTGGTCATCAGCTGCTGGTGGCCGTTCTCTCTGCTTCTGCCTGCGGCGCGCGGCCTTATGTGCCTGTGCTGGGCTGATTTTACATTCGGGAATTGGTTCCCGTGGTTCGCCGTTCCGCGGTGAAAGCGCAAACTGGATTGCGCGCTCGGGGTCATATTACGGTCTGATCGTGTAAAAGCTGCCCGTGCGCGTGGGGAGTTTTCGAGCGGGTTGCTCTTTTGCAGACGCCGTGTATATGCTTTTTGTGTGGCGGTATAAAGCTCCGCCACAATTGTCGATTAAATTTAGCAAATTTAATGCGAATCTCTTCGATTTATGATTTATTTGAGTAAACGTAATCGGAGATTTCCCTTCTCCCTTCCTTCGATGACGATCAATTTAATTGAAGACCGTTCGATTGACGATTAATATGAGTAAGAGAAAGGGAACGTAATCGTTTCGTTTTATTCTAGCAATTTTTTCGAACGTAATAGCCATTTTGAAAATCTTGTATGTAGTAGCTATTCTTAAAAACCATCATATTACAAAAATATTCTAAATTTAGAATAGCGGATAGCCATATGAAAATACTATAAAAGTTGGGGGTCATAAAATATTTCGCAATTTTTTATAATTTTTGTTTAAAATTGTAATATTAAATCAATGAATATATTTTTATATGATTTTTAAACAGCTGCAATTTTAAGATAGTCATAATGAATTTTTATCAAGTGTTACATTATGTTCTTCTACAATATAAAATATAATTAAAATTTATTTATATCTTGAATTTTAAAGCAGAAGATTCATTATTCAATGATTAAATATTTAATGGCCCGTTTTTGATCTAATAAATAAAATGATCGAATAATGGCGATTTTTCTGTCATGTCAACGAAAATATAAAATGCTTCTAAAAGTTGTGTGAATAATACGATGACACGTGTTCTATTACAATTTATAATAATAAGTAATTCACTTTTTTTAGTTATATTTTTATTGAAACCTTAATCATATATTTATTTAAAATATGGAGAAATATTATATTCGAGAAGTATTAAACAAATAGAAACATATTAAATGCTTACTCTTATCTTAGAAACTCATTTATACATATTTTTTTCGCATTTGCCGCGGCAATTACTCTTTTTTCAAAAGAATTATCTACTACTACTAATCTATTATATTTAGCGACATTTATCATGGTCACGTATGAAAATAGTCTTTCAATTGGTGCTGACAAAGCTAAGTAGTATTTTATTTAATAAACAATTGTTTCACCTGTGGATATTGATCTAATGTAAAGTCTTGATTAGGTTATTCAGAAATCATAATATTTTTAACGTATTCTTCCCCTTGACATATAAAAATTTGCGATCTTCCATTGGATTGCGTAACACCTTCGCCATAATCCTAAAAATCGTCTAATTCCATATTTTCTTCTGGAACTTCAAAATTCTCATTTTCATTAAATGCCGCTGTTCGATAGCAATTAAAAATTCGTAGAACAAAGCACGTAAGACACACAAGCAATGTATTTACACAACGAATTATTTACAATATTTTTACAGTTTTAAATATAATAATCTCGAATAGATTATTCGTGAATTTAAGCGAATTCACGGCGTTTCACTGAAGCAAGCAACTTCGTTTGCAAAAAAAGATAATGCGCGATGACTTCCGATATCTGCGTATGCGAAAAGCGATCTGGCGACGAGTCGCGCGCGGTCTCCGACTTTATTAGGAGAGTTTTTCCAGAAGATTCTGGACCTCTCGAGATTTCGCAAACGAGTCATGATAAGGTGACTCTTTTGTTTATGTCCATTGTCGCGAGAGATTTTGCCTATTTTTGTTATTGAATTTAACTGTTCGAAGATTTATGACGGCGCTGAAGGTGATAGTGAAAACAAAATAAAGACGCCGTACGTTATCTTTTGAACAGCCAAATTCTTTAACAGAGAGATGGTTATATGAAATTTAACTTTGATTCTAATTGTTTTAATTATAAGCGCAGAAACGGCACTGCTGAGTTTGCAGCCGTTCAAACAGCCGCGCTGATCAATTGCTGCACTTTTGCTTTTATCCCTCAGGCAAGCCAACCATCGATCTTTGAATTGTGGATATGTTATCGCAGTAAGAGCAGCAGCTTCTCCGTGACCATGAATTTCAAAAAGTCATTTAATCTGTCCAGTAAACGTAGCTGCATTCCTTCCACTTACTTTTTGCAATATCTAAGATTATTGCCTCTAAGTATTGCCGTCCACTTGTTATTTATACTTAATAAAAGTGGCACTAAGCAACCATAATAACAGATCGTCTCGCCTTGAATTTTATCAATTCCCACAGCCATAAGTTTCATGCATGTTAAATCTCTGATGTATCGAAAATGATGCTCCCTGATACTGATTTCAAAATTGACATATTGCTGTACATTAATAGCCATTGCTGTACATTAATAGCCATTGCTGTACTAATAGTCAATTTGTTCTCTCTCTAATGAGATTATTTGCTTGAGGCAATTGTATAAAAAGTTCCATCTTGTTACAACACGGCGTTTCCAAGGCACATTTTAAATACTTTTTTAAAGCTTCACGCTTTTTAGGCAATCTCAAATGTCTCCAAAGCTTTTCGCATTCTGCGATTGCCTCTTCGTGCAAACGCTTCAATCTTGAATCCTTTTTTATTATTTTTATTGCATCACTAGAGGCTATAAGATATGACTTGCATATCTCAGATGTCGAGGTAAAATAATATTAATTTCGTCGCTTACTTCCTCGGTATCTACAGAATCAGCATTATCATCATTATTGCCATCATCATTATCATTATAATCATTATTATTATTATTATTATTATTATTATTATTATTATTAGCAACATCATCCTATCCGTCTCAATAATGTTTTCATCCTCACTCGTTTCAGCTGGGTCATCCATTTGTTTTTCCTCTAATTTGTCCATATTATCCGTGTTTGATTGTTCAATTCTCAAAATAGTACTACTGCTTAAGCCAAACATTTTGAAAGCCTTTACAAAATTCATTATTAATAACTGTTGCTACTATCTTTTCATTATTTAATCCAAATAATTCATGTATTGTAGCTAGTTCAGTGGCAATAGTTTCAGCTGAGTACCTTCTATTCTTTTACAAGCTAAAGTAGCAGATTTTCTCCTTAAGGTTTTCTCACAAAGCTGTAAAAAACAATAGCGTCAGATATAATCGAAACAAGCTTTAATTTTAATACAAGTTCAGGAATATTTACCCAATGAGCTGTAACGATAATTCTACGATCGGGTGCAGTCCACACATCCGCTGTAGCGCAAACATATTTAACATTTTTCACATAATTCTTGATGATTTCCATATGCTCATTGTGAATGATGTTGATTTTATTTTTTATGATATTGCGAGTCAGATGTAAAGGTTTGTCTCCATGCTTTATTCTGAAGTCTACAATATAAATGCATTTTTTTAGACCTTTCAAATATATTAATGATTGAAGAAAAAAGATTAATGAAAAAGAGATCCACTCATTGTCAAATATTTGTCGGAACGCTGGAAGCTCAATAATGCTGAATGGTGACACATTCTCTAGTATATAATGAACAACATGAAAGCGCAAGTTGTTTTGCGAATCGTATTAGATCCTTCCATGTTTTGCTGCTTAGTGTTTTTGTGAGCTTCATATTCGGGAAATAAATCAGAATGTTTTCTTTACAGAAATAGAAATAACTATGAAACCAATTCTATATACAGGGTGACCCATTTTAACTTAGGCAGCCAAATAACTCGAAAAATAAGCACACTACGAAAAAATGTTTAGAATCAAAATTTCGTCATTTCGAGGGGGACGTACAATGACGTTAAAATGAGCCCCCCACCCCTCCCCCTGGGCGGTGAGGGGGGGCAAGTTTGAAATCTTAAACAGGAACCCCTATTTTTTATTGCATATTCGGAATCTTTGGCTAAAAACACATACAATTTGTCTGAAACATTTTTCTCGATTCATGATAGATGGCGCTGTAATCGACGAAATTCAATTTCTTCGATTTCTCTTACTGAGAACCCATGCTTACGATTCTGCAATAAATTAACAATAAAAATACCACGTTTTCATTGTTAATACTCGAAATTAGTCTTAAAACAAACTTCTCATTATTTTTTATTACTCATTAATTACTTCTCAAGAAACTGCTTTTAGCGTAACCTGCCCTTTAGGCAACTTGAATGGTCCAAAGTACCGAGACATTTTGGACTTTCCATCTGATGGAGTTCCTCTAAGTATCCCTCCAAAATTTTGTCCATTTAGTGCCAAAGTCACAAGTGTTTATGTATTTTTTTAACATTTGTACTCTGATAAAATTTTGGTAAAATGGCAAATTATACGCCTACAGAAGTAGTCGATATTCTTATAACCGAATGTGGTAGAAATTACAGACTTACTGCCCGTACTTATGCGGAGCGATTCCCAAATCGCCGCCATCCTACTGATCAACAAATTATAAACATTGAAAGGAGATCTCGTAATAATCCACTTCATCGCGAAAGGCGAAGGAATAGACTTCATAATAATAATGACCCTAGATTGCTCGCAGTTTTGGCTATGGTTCATCAAAATCCCCATATTAGTACCCGTCAAATAGAACGAGAACTGGGAATCCCTCAAACTACGGCACATAGATTGTTACGATCAGTCAATTACCATCCGTATCATATTACTCTGGTACAGGAATTAAGTGAGGCCGACTACGTACTCAGAGTACAATTTTGTAGATGGGCTCTTGAGATGCTAGATCAGAATCCAGATTTTTTTAGTAATGTTTGTTTCAGTGATGAAGCAACATTCATCAGCAATGGTAGTCTCAATAGGCATAATTGCCACTATTGGTCACCAGAAAATCCACATTGGTATCGTGAGGTGCTTAATCAACATCGTTGGAGTTTATATGTATGGGTAGGCATTTGCAATGGCCAAGTCATTGGACCTCATTTTTTTGAACGTCCAATTAATAGTCCAATGTATTTAGAATTCCTCGAAAATGATTTGCCAGCATACCTAGAGAATGTTCCCCTTGCAGTTAGACTAAATTTATGGTATCAACAAGATGGTGCTCCTGCTCATTATGCTCGTATTGTACGGATGTTTTTGAATCAAAGGTTCCCAAATCGGTGGATAGGGCGGGGTGGACCAGTTCTGTGGCCTCCGAGATCACCGGATTTGAACCCCCTTGATTTCTTTTTATGGGGATACGTTAAAGATGCAGTGTATAGTAAAGCTCCAACGACAAGATTGAATATGATGGAAAGAATAAGAAGAGCTTGTGAAGCTATAACTCCTTTAATGCTAGAAAATGTACAACGTAACTTTCGCTGTCGATTACTGTTATCCTTAGAAAATAATGGTGCACACTTTGAGCATCTCCTCCATGCGGAGAGAGCTGATAACAATGCAATCTTGCCTTAACTGGTTGGGTTACCACACAACCTTGCCTTCACTTGCTGGGTCACTACTTGACCTTGCCTTAACTGGTTGGGTGACCACACGACCTTGCCTTCACTGGCTGGGTCACTACTTGATCTTGCCTTAACTGGTTGGGTCACCACACGACCTTGCCTTCACTGGCTGGGTCACTACTTGACCTTGCCTTAACTGGTTGGGTCACCACACGACCTTGCCTTCACTGGCTGGGTCACTACTTGATCTTGCCTTAACTGGTTGGGTCACCACACGACCTTGCCTTCACTGGCTGGGTCACTACTTGACCTTACCTTAACTGGTTGGGTCACCACACGACCTTGCCTTCACTGGCTGGGTCACTACTTGATCTTGCCTTAACTGGTTGGGTCACCACACGACCTTGCCTTCACTGGCTGGGTCACTACTTGACCTTGCCTTAACTGGTTGGGTCACCACACGACCTTGCCTTCACTGGCTGGATCACCACACGACCTTGCCTTCACTGGCTGGATCACCACACGACCTTGCCTTCACTGGCTGGGTTACCACACGTTCAAGCACCCCGAATTGTGAGAGGCGAGGGGACTCACGTTAATCAAGCACCCCGAAGGGAACAGAAAACTGCTACGTCCACGACGTTGTTCCTGGGTTGCGCTAAAAGCAGTTTCTTGAGAAGTAATTAATGAGTAATAAAAAATAATGAGAAGTTTGTTTTAAGACTAATTTCGAGTATTAACAATGAAAACGTGGTATTTTTTTTGTTAATTTATTGCAGAATCGTAAGCATGGGTTCTCAATAAGAGAAATCGAAGAAATTGAATTTCGTCGATTACAGCGCCATCTATCATGAATCGAGAAAAATGTTTCAGACAAATTGTATGTGTTTTTAGCCAAAGATTCCGAATATGCAATAAAAAATAGGGGTTCCTATTTAAGATTTCAAACTTGCCCCCCCTCACCGCCCAGGGGGAGGGGTGGGGGGGCTCATTTTAACGTCATTGTACGTCCCCCTCGAAATGACGAAATTTTGATTCTAAACATTTTTTCGTAGTGTGCTTATTTTTCGAGTTATTTGGCTGCCTAAGTTAAAATGGGTCACCCTGTATAATTATGTGTATTTGTTTCAAAAATATTTAAAAAAATTGAAAAACTCACTTTCAGATGCAATACGTAATTTGAAGAGATTTTCAAGCTTCTTTTAATGAATTGTTTCGGTAATGCATGCGGCATATACTTTTACTACACTTCAAAAAATGTACTATCTAAATAAGCAGTTTTATTGCACTCCGCTTGTAAATTGATCTGTAATGTTTTTGCTTGGTTAGCTCCGAGACTATTAGTCTGCTCATTGCTAACGTGAATGTGAAAACATTGATTAATTACTTACATTTGTGCTTTTATTATCAATTTAAACAATAAACCTTTCCACTGAGCCAGTTTAGCAAGCATAGCTTTTTCTTACGGTATTTGAAAATTAAGAATAAGTTATAAACGGTATATTAAAATATTTAAGTTTCTGCTGCACTGTTTTGTGTTGACGTTTTTTCTTTTGTTGGAACAGTTTTTTACAAGTAACGAATATTTCAAAGATTCTCTTGAACTTATTGGATTATTGGTATAAATATACGATTATTGAGCAAATGTAATTACAGATTGACTGACTAATATCATGCAAATGGCTAGAACAGCCGTCACGTACATCGCGTTTGTTTACAATAAAGCTGTAAGAAAAAAAGAAGCTTAATAAATGTAAGAAGCTTTGAATAAAATATTACAAAAAATTTTTAATTATTGCAAAACATACGTAATTAATAATAGAAAAAATATAATTATAATTATTAATAAGATAGAAAATATAAAGAAAATTGTATTTGAAAATCTTTGCGATGTTGTTGCCCTGACACTCCCGAAAACATTTTTGACATTTTTTCGCGCGTTAACAACGAGATGCTAGACACGCGTAACTAAGGGTGCATCCCGATGTAGAAAGAAATAGCGGAACGGATCAATAACGGAAAGGAAACTAGATGGAAAGCTGACCAATCAGAATGATTCCGTTTCAATTCCGTTCCGTTTTTTCGTAACTGGGTTCCCCATGGCAAACATTTTACGGCACGGAACTAAAACGGACAGTACATAATAACCTCTCTGTAATTATTTCGTACGACATGGTAAAGTATTCATTATATTTTATCTACTAACAAAGTGCTATGAATTTATAACAAATAATATTTTTTAGGAACAATATAAATGTGGGTATTGTGACTGGATCATGAAATATGATCAACTTTCACAGCATTCTTGCTTTGCGAATAAGGACCTAGTGATAGACAATGAAAAAGTCATTTTCATAAGAGGTATTATAAATTTCTCTAATATATTGTTAATATATTGTTAATAAATTGTATAGATTATTTTGCTAATAAATAGTTATTACAGAAAATGAGACTGTCGAAGAAGACAATATATATGATAAAGATAGGCTGGACGAGGATCTCATCACAGCTGTAAAAAACATCCGCATTGTATGATTTTCGTTTACCAATAAAACAAAGAGGAATGAAACAAAAAGATGACTTATGGAACGAAGTCAGTGTGGATTTAAAAGGTAAAATCATTTTAATTATATTATAAGTTATATTAAGTGACATGTGTGTCTATGTGTGTGTGTGTGTGTGTGTGTGTGTGTTTATACATGCACATACCTATATAGGTATATATATACATATATGAACATATGGTAAACATATTTATTCCAAAAATTTGTTTCTATAACAGCTACACATGCCATGTCCGCTATTCCCTATTTTTCGATCCACTGTGCGACGGACCGGACCGGAGAATTTTTTAATCTCGATATCTCAGGTTGATCTTGCTGTTGTGGTTGCCGCGAGTTTCCGTCCTGACTGTTACTGATACCGGAATACCGAGAGAGGATCTCTCTCTAGGATCGTTTGAGAGCACATCGTTGTCATCGTCGAGTAATAGCATTCCCGACGGGAGAACGTTCGCACATGGACAAGGGAGATTGTTGAAGAAGTTTCGCGAAGTTGATTGATCGGCGAGATTATTTTACGTGTGTGCCGATGCAATGTGACAACGCTCGATAAGCGATTATTGTCGTTTGTTGTTATCGAAAATATCAACTCGAATCCGACAGTATTAACGCCGCGAACTGTGCGACGGCTCTAGACGTTCGATTAGTTGCTGTGATAACGGAGAGAGGATGGTCTCTGTATAAGCTAAGTTCAGTGCCTGCTCTATTGTAATTTGTGACTATAAGAAAATAGATGAGAGGAGAAGCCCCGGTTAAAGTGTCCCAAGGTGGAAGAGATTGAATCTACGAAGGATTGGATACGTGGCAGCCCTTAACTGTTATCCAGTAAGCGACGCGATCTGGGGGTCGATTCTGTAACTCAAGTGAGATCACTCACTTCTCGCACTTTTATCTCACATGAATTTGTTCGCGCGATTCTGTAACGTAGTGAAAATACGAAGCGAAAATACGAAATCACTAGATTGATTTGCTAGTGTTGGAAAAAACGTTTTGTACAGAAACGTACTTGAAATAATAATCATAAATGTTTGAAGGTTCACCATTTAAAAAACAGCTTTTACAACTGTTGCGAATAAATTCCTTCCTTCGGCGCTACAACACAAGTATAGAATATATCAATTAGCCATGTTCAGATTTTCTCAAAATGCTTGTACGCGAGCATTAATTTAAAAAATACATTTGAAAATAAACCATTTGCGTAATAAAAGAATAAGGTAACAGAAACATGATTATTGATTAGAAAACGATATTTATTATTAGTAAATATATAATTGGTGTGGGATCATTATGTTTTGTATATAATTTGGACTTAAATAAATTAAATAAAAAAGCACTCTATATAAGTAAACAAAGAAACTTTTATTAAAATCTTATGGCGTTATCAATGTCAATTAGATTTAATAAATAATTGTTAGACTTAAAATAGATAACATTTACACACACATTTTAGATATATGTGTATTTAGAGTTATATATACAAAATGAGAGACTAAAATAATTTTCGTCAAAAATAAAAAAAAGAGAAAGAAAAGTTTGTAAAGCTTTTAATGAATAAAAATATAATTATACTTTTTAGTCCAAAAAGAATATAATTATATTTATATTCATAAAAGTTTTTATTTATAACAGCACACACAAAAAGTAATTTATCCAACAAACTGTAAACGGCGTGTGAAGATTACTGTCCACGAAACAATGGCAAAAACGAAATAAACGGAAGCACAAATTTTCGATTAACTATTATAATTCTTTAATGTTCTTTAATGTTCTTTAATGGACAAAATGCTAACGTAAACACGACGATAAAAACTATAAATGAAGCAACGACACTTAACTTTTCATAAACTGTCACAAAAACGCGTCACGACGCTGTCTATGATTTTTCTCTCGCTCTATTGCTCAGTCTTTCTCTCTCGGATTTCACCATTTAACAAGAAATTTCTTGTCGAACGAACTCCCGTGAGATGGCTCACATTTTCACCATGATGAAAGTTACAGAATCGCGCCAATCACTCACTTTTAGCATTTTCACTACATTTTAAATACAGAATCGACCCCCTGATCTCGCCCCTTTTATCGGAAAAAGCGTGCCGCGATGTTTTTCGACTCGTTATCGATACTTATCGCGAAGTCCGGCTTCGGTTCAGGTCAGGAGAACTACAAAGTTGCTCGTAAAACGTTTTATTAATAGTGACACACAAGAAGAGCGTCCCATATATAGTATAACATCGTAATACTTAACGCTATTTAATTATGTATCTTTCATAGTATATGATTTTTCTCTTCGAATATTGAATATAAATATTTTTCAATTGAGTTAATAAGTGACTTATTAAGTCACGGGGCGTGAAGGGACAAAGCGCGTGATCGCTATAAACAAGGTCGCCATAAACAAAACATGAAAATAAATAATGCTGAATTCGCGACAAAAATATTACGATTTTTTTTAAAGAAAAATTCGTTTCACGAAAAATAAGAAAGAATCGATTAGAAGTAAAAGTGCAAAATGTGATACATTACTAGAATAAACGTTGCATACTGTGATTAAGTGATTATCGTGCATTTTCCTTCAGAGGAGTACGCTGCCTATCATGTTATAAAAGTGTGGCGTTAATGGAGGATTACCATAGAGTAAAATAAGCGCGTATATATCATCGAAACTCGGTTAACAGAGTAATATTTCGTCGTAATTTTATTCTCGCTGCAACTTTATCGTTGCTTGCCCCACATTAATATCACGACTTTAATCGCCACTTTTATTGCACGTTGAGAGACAAAAAATACGACATATATGAACAAAAAACCATCATGCTACCCCTGCAAGGGCTGAATTTTTACCGATTAATTCATAAATTAGAATACTGATATTATTCGATATATATGTTGTGACGTTGCCATCCCGCGCGCGTCCGCCGAGTTCCTCTCTAATTGCGAAGCGCGGACCGAAGGGCCGCGTCAGACGAAAAATAACGAGAACCGTGTCGCAGTCTCCAGAAAGGCGTTTCTGTTGTCGTTCTTTTCCGAGCGTTATAGATTTTTTTTATTTTTTTTTTGTACGAGCCACTAAGTACGGAGGCACGGAGGCAGTAGAGACAGAGGAGAGAAAATAGAGACGCGGTTAACGGAAAAATTCAATGGAGATCATGGGAGAATATCGAGCCCGGATCGAGAGCGGAGAGCGCGGAACACGGGCCAGAAAGAAAATCCGAGGCAAGGCCCGTGACAGCATACAAGAGGGAAATTAGCTGTGAAAACGCTGCAAAGACCCTGTCGAACAGGTCTTACAAAAATTATAATCGGCAATACCGTGGATGCTCGCGCCTCCGACACGGCCTTGAGCATACCGCTTACCGGCGTTATCGCGTACCGCCGCGTGATTGGTCGCGATACACGCACCCCGTGTGTGCAGCCTTGATTGAGCAGGCCCCGAGCCATCGATCCTGAATCGCGAGGATCCGGGAATCAGCCTGTCGCGAGTCGTAATATCGGGAGGACCTCGGACTGCCGCTGCCGTTTTTCCGTTTTGGCCGAATTTTGAGAAGGACGAGCCGTTGCCGACCAGCTGTGACCGAGAGGACCGAGGTGCCGGTGAGGTTGCCCTCCATACTACGCCACGTACGATCGCGTCCGGGATTACGTCATTCTGTCATCGTCGCCGTAATTTTAGTGATTTTTGGTGTGCGGGCTACGCCTATAATTAGCGAAAAGTTAGCGGCGCAGCCACAACGACAAGTGATTTCGGTCTCCGGAGCCTTCAAAGCACAGGCCTCGTTCATTGTATTGATTTGTGAGATATCGCGATCGCGTTAAAGTCATTGTCGTCTCTCTGGAGATTCGCGTCGCGGATATTTCGTCGGGCGTAAATTAGTCGTCGTTATATTGTGTCGAACGTGTGTCGGGTAAATGAGAGAGAGTGGTTGTGCGTCGCGTTAGATATGCGTATCATTGCGTTAGTCGAATTTAAAGCGTGCATGTGCGAGAAAGTGTTGCGTCGCGTGTAATTGCCGCTTTTGTCGGTGGGACGATTCCGTATATTATTCGCGTCGGTATCGAAAACTTCGTTGCGACTCAAAACGGCTAGCGAGGCCGTAACGACTGAAAATCGTCGTTATACTTTGAAGTCGGGAAATGCCCGACGTATTATTTCACGTCGTTGTAAGAACTCTAGACACCGAATCGAACACACAGTCTCGTAAGCATCGCTACCGCCGAACGCGGCGAGCGTTAATTATTACGCGTCGTTATTATTTTTCTTTGTCTTGCGAATCTTATTATTATCAATGCTTGTTTAAATTTGATTTACATATTTTTAGTCGGGTTTAAAGTCTTGCAATATTACTTATTCTATCTGCCGCTTTTCTGATTCGGGATTGTCGTATATTTTATATTCTGTATTTCTTTTTTTTTATTATTTTTCTTCGCCGATTTACTCACCGCATTTATCCGTTCATTATCATTTCGAAACCATTTATTTTAAATTATATCTGCTTTTGTTCTGTTATTATTCCCATCTTTAATTGCATTTCATTGTTTTCACATCTTATTATTATCATCTTTAATTGCACTATATTATTTTCATCCTTTACTATTATCATCTTTTACTGAACTTTATTATTTTCATCTCTTTTTATAATCATTTTGAATTGAAGCAACCCGCTATTCTATTGTAATAAACCCGCCTTCATTTAACTTATTTATTTGCTCTTTCTTTGTGTTCGTTGCCGTCTGTATTTTTCGTCCGTCTTTATTGTCAACCGTATCTGTTGCATCTTGCCGAATATTGCGTATCGTCAACCATCGCCTTACCCCTCTGTCGTTAGGCGAACTAACCAGCCTGTGGCGATTACCGGTAATTAACGTTCGCGTAATCTCGCGCGATATCGCGAATTAACGCGTGTGAGATCGCGTCTGGCGCCCAATCTTCGGTTTTCGCGTTACATATTGGATTTTCGTCACGGCACGCGCGGAACTCCTGTCAACCCGTTCCTTTCTGGCGCGTACCCCATATCCTTAATCCTTTCGCCCCCTTTTTTGTCGGCGACTTCCCCGTCCGGCTCTCGCGTTCAACGAGTGAACTCTCTGTCGTTGGTGCAATAGCAACAATTCGCGCGACGGTGAGAGCGGGACAGCGATCAAGTCCGTTCTCAACGGGATAAAAAGTCGTCGCAATACATATAGGAAATACTACTGTATCCGTATCACATATAATCAAATAAACTGTATCCGTATCACATATACTGTATAATATCACATATACTGTATATTATATCACATACATTATATCATATACTGTACCATATTACATATACATACTGTTACGTCCTCCGGATGATCTCCAGCGAATCTCTTAAAAGAGATTCCGTCTCACACACTCACTCACACTCCCGGAACGCGCTCGGAATGAATATAGGCTCTTAGGGTGGTACTGAGATTTAATAGGTAAACCCAATACAGAAGAATAATACAATATAAAATATAATATCCGGTTGTGCTCATTGGTCACGTATGGGTCCTCGCGATACGACGGCTAGACCAAATCTAGATGATGGCGCCGAAAAACATCCGAATGTCGGTTGTCTATAAACAACCCCTCTAGCGATGATGCTCAGGGGATAATAGTAAAGTGAAAGTGCACAGGGGATGCAAATCCAGGGACGTAACACTGCCCCCCTTCTTCGAGATTGTCGTCCCGACAATCAGAAACAGAGGACTATCCATCGCTGTCGTAAAACTCCGTGCTTCAATGATCTTAGGATTCCGCCACTCCGGATCCAATCGTTCATCCGCACACGTCGACTTCAGGGTACCGACGAGCCTTCCTGCTCTCCCTGGACTGCTGTCTCAGGTTACCGAGCGACTCTGTCACACTGGTCCCAATCGACTGACAGCTACTCGTCGACTCCAGGGCTTCAACGAACCATCCTGCCCTACCTCGGGCTGCTGCCTCAAGTTACCGGGCGATTCACCGACTCAAATCCAATTGACCTTCGATGTTCTTTTCGCCACGTCCCGATTTTCCTGCGACTTCGTGAAGAACTTCAGACAAGGGGGAGGGGTATCCTCCGTGGACCCAACGTCCCTCATGGACTCCCCAAGTCCCTGCCTCGGCATTTGCCCGAAGTCCCGCGGGAAAACCACGGATCAAAAACCGCGGGCGAGGCTGTCTTCTTAGAGTGAAGCGAAGACGAAGCTTCTGAAGCGAAGACAAAACTTCCCTCTTCCTGGAAGGCTCAGTTCGACGACTTCCAGTTTCCTCCCCCAAGCAAAACCGAAAAACTCTCTTCCAAACGAAATCTCCTTCGAAGTAAAACCTCCTCTTCGGAGATTCTGTAAAAGAAGAAAAAGATTACGCAGTAAACAGTTCAACCTATTTTAATTAATTAAGTTTTCCTTCAAGTTTTCTAACTAAATAGACATTCTTCGGGCTCCAATCTATTCTAACAATTCTAATTTCTTTCAAGAAAAGGAGCTAATCTGTCTGAATGCACGACCTTTTTCCTATGCCTAGAAGTTCTTTGTATACAATATACACTATGATCAAAAAGTTCCGGGAATTTGTATTTTTAGATTACGCGCGCTTTATCGAATCGAATAATTTTTTTTTCTCGGATTTGTAAACCTTTCCCAGACACTTTTGTTAAATGTGAGCGCCATCTGTATTATTAGTAGTTGTTTGGCGTCTGTTTACATCGGTCCAGTTTTTGCACTTCGTCGCATTTCAAAATGGAAAAAAATATTGAACAAAGAGTTTGTTTGAAGTTTTGTGTTTCCAACGATATTTCTTGTGCCGATGCATTGAAAATGCTACAAAAAGCCTACGGAAACTCTGCTCTCTCGAAAACACGGGCATACGAGTGGTATTCGGCATTCAAAAAAGGTCTCAAAGAAGTTGAAGATGCACCTCGTAGTGGACGCCCTTCGACATCGACAACCGATGATAGCGTTGAAAAAGTTAAGGAAATCGTGCTCGAAAATCGTCATGCAAGCCTCAAAGAGATAGCTGGTGAGCTCAACATCGCGTATGGATCGGCACAGCACATTGTGGTGGATATTTTGGGCATGAAACGCGTTGCAGCACGACTTGTGCCAAAAGACTTGAATTTCGTCCAAAAACAGTTCCGAAAGACAGTGGCCCAGGAGATGATTTCTGAGGCAACAGACGATCCTACCATGATGAAACGCATAATTACTGGCGACGAAACATGGGTTTACGAATGTGATGTGGAAACCAGCCAACAATCATCCGAGTGGCGCTATGAAAATGAACCAAAACCGAAGAAAGCGCGTCAAAGTCGATCAAAAATCAAGGTTATGCTCACAGTTTTCTTTGATTATCGAGGCGTTGTTCATTATGAGTACCTGCCAACGGGTCAAACAATCAATAAGGAGTATTATCTGGGCATAATGAGGCGTTTGAGAGATGCTGTGCGTAGAAAACGACCGGAATTATGGAAAAACAATTCTTGGATTTTGCACCATGATAACGCTCCCTCTCACAAAGCACGCATTGTGGCCGACTATTTGACCAAACACGCAGTAAATACCATCCAACAAGCACTGTATTCTCCGGATATGGCACCCTGCGACTTTTTCCTGTTCTCAAAACTTAAATTACCGCTTCGTGGAAAAAGATTTGCGAGCATAGATGAAATAAAAGAAAATGCGACGAGGGAGTTGAAAGCCATTCCTTCATCGGACTATGAAAAGTGTATGGATGAATGGGTTAAGCGTTGGCATATGTGCATCGCTTCAGATGGATGCTACTTTGAAGGCGATAAAATAAATGTACCCGAAAATTAACAAAAAATCTGTTTTATTTACCAATTCCCGGAACTTTTTGATCGTAGTGTACCACGTCGTTAAATTTTTTAACAATCGAATAAGGGCCCTCCCAATTACTCTGTAATTTCTGGGCCTTCCCTTTGCTTCTTCTGGGATTATATAGCCAGACTTTCTCTCCCTCCTCGAAGAGAACAGTTCTAGCTTTTCGATCATACCTAGCTTTCATTCGAGAAGACTTTATAATCATACGTTTTTTGACACAAGAACGAATTTCTTCTAATCTGTCTTTCAAATTCTCTACGAAATTTTCTGGGGTTAATCTTTCTTCGCCAAATCTAGGACTTTCTTGCATCAAGTCTATTGGCAATCTAAGTTCTCGAGCGAAGTACAATTCTGCAGGAGTTATTCCAGTAGTCTCATGCTTCGAGGATCTATATGCCAAGAGAAACATAGGAATCCATTCATCCCAATCTTTCTGATTTTCGGAAATATATTTGGCCAGATAATTAATAATCGTCTGATGTTGACGTTCTACTTGGTCATCAGATTGGGGATGAAGAGCAGTAGTTCTCGTTTTCTTGATTCCAAGAAGTCGCATTAATTCTACGAATAACTGAGTTTCGAAGTTCTTTCCCTGATCCGTGTGAATCTCAACAGGCACTCCATGCCTTGAAACAAACTGATTCACGAAAACTTCAGCCACAGTCTTGGCTCTAATGTTCTTGATAGGGAAAGCTTCTACCCATTTCGTGAAACAATCCACCATAACTAGGAGATATTTATTCCCTGACTTAGTCAACGGAAGAGGACCAAGGATATCCATCTGTATCCTCTCTAATGGAGTTTCGACGTTGTATATTTGTAAGGGAGATTTTCCTTTTCCCGAAGGACCTTTCTTTGATACACAGACCTTGCACGTTTTGCACCATCTCTCAACGTCCTGTTTGCAATTTGCCCAAAAGAATCTTTTTCGGATCTTCTCGAGAGCCTTGTTAACTCCAAAATGTGCTCCAGACGGAGAATCGTGAGTCTCCTGTAAAATTTCTTTAATTCGATCTTGGGGAACTATTAATTGAAGGAAACTAGTTCGTAGATTCGGGGCTTCCCAACTCTTATAGAGAATTCCGTTTTTTAGAACAAGAGAATCCCAATAAGACCAGTAAATTTGAGTCGAAATATTTCCGACAGGAACTTCCGAATGCAATGGTTTTTTTTCTTTTTCTTTTCCTCGTATAATAAATGAGATGTTTGGATCTCTTCGTTGTGCCTGTCGCCATTCTTCAAGATCTTCTCTTGCGAGCACAATATGAGCGACCATTTTCTCTGTTTCTTCTGCGTTCTTCTTCTCGACTTTGGCGCAATATTCGCATCCGAAGGTCTCACATAATCGCCTGGATAGTCCATCGGCATTCCCGTGAGATTGTCCTTTTCGATAAATAACTTCGAACTCAAATTCTTGAAGTCTCTCAAGCCATCAAGCCAATTGTCCTTCCAGATCCTTGAAAGACATCAATCATTTTAATGACACATGATCTGTACGAATTAAAAACTTTCGACCTAAAAGAAAATGACGGAAAAATTTCAAAGAATCTATTATTGCTAATAATTCCCTACGGGTCACGCAATAATTCCGTTCGGCTTTACTAAGGACTTTGCTAAAATAAGCAATCACTTTTTCTTGTCCGGATTGTCTTTGAGATAATACTGCACCAATACCGATGTTAGAAGCGTCGGTATCTAAAATAAATTCATCTTCTCCTTTCGGAAAAGATAATATTGGAGAAGACGATAGCATCGATTTTAACTTCTCAAAAACATTTTGGCAATCATTTCCCCAAACAAATTTAACTTGATTTTCAGTTAACATGTAAAGGGGTTTTGCCAATGAAAAAAATCCTTTAACAAATTAAGTAAGAATTCTTTACCGTCACATCATTTAGTTTTCGATAATCGATACAGAATCTTATATTGCCATTCCTCTTTTTGACCATAACGGCCGGAGAAATCCATGGACTTTGAGATTCTTCAATGACTCCTTGTTCCTTCATGTCTTCGATTATTTTATCAACTTCCTTCCTTAAATGAATAGGAATTCGACGAGGTGCCTGTTTTATGGGGAGTCTTTTATGCTAATAACATGTTCTACAATGCTACAATTCCAGCCACAATATTCTCAGAAAATACATTTTGATAGTTATTTAGAAAATTGGCAAAAATTTCTTTTTCAGTATTTCTTAAATTTATTGAATTATTTTCGAAAAGTTTCTTTAAAATAATTGGGACTTCAGGAAAATTCTCTATTCGTGAACAATTATAAATTTTATTTTCATTTGATTTTAAATTTTCATTTAATTCATTAAATTCAGAATCAAAAATATTTTCTAAATTAATTTTTTTAAGAAAATCGGTGCCCAGTATACAATCATCATTAATGGCGGCAACGAACATAGGAATCACAATACAATATTTTCCAATCTCTACTCTAACTTCAACTTCGAAATCAATTGACACTTTTTCTCCGGTTGGATATCTTAAACTATAACCTCTAACTCGAATCTTTTCAATTTCTTTATCAATCAATTTTCTATTTAAAAGACAAATATCGGAGACCGTGTCTATTTTGAAAGAACAATTTTTATTATTAACCTTTCCACTGTAATAAAAATTATTTTCTTTAATCCTAGCGACATTGAAATTAATATATCGATTCATCGGGGTTTTACGAGAGGAAGTCGAGCTCACCCCGCAGAGCTCAACTAAACCGCGTTTCCCTTCTCTTCAGGGCACTCTGATCGAAAATGCCCTGTTTTCCCGCACGTCCAACATTCTTTTCCCTTAGACAAAAAATTACCCCCTCGCCATTTTCCTCCCGAAGGATCTCTCTTTTCATGTTCCTTTCGCGCGTTCTCATTCTTATTTCCGCCGTTTTTATAGTCTTTCCGCGCGTCGTTCCCCTCTGCCTTTTGATAATTCGCGCTGTTAAATTTTCCGAAATTATTAAATTTCCCGTTGAAATTTTCTCTCTTTCTCTCAAAATTTTCTCCTTGTATCATTTTAACGATTTTCGCTCTCTCTACGGCCAAATTTAAGGAGGTTATTCCTTCTAATTGAAGGGTCCTCCTCAAGAATCCATCGGAGAGAGCGGAAATAAATTGCGCGCACGCGATTTTATCTCTTACTGCGAAGGAACATTCAGGATAAGCAAGTCGCGATAATCTCTCTAGTTCGGCACCAAAAGAAGCAAGATCTTCCCCGAATTTCTGTTTTCGATTTGTGAACAACGAATAATAATTTTGTGTACCTTCTTCAAAAAGTAATTCTAATTTCGATTTTATTTCAGAAAAATTTAGGTTATCAAAATTTTCTATGTTCTCTAAAACAGTTCGCGCTTTTCCTCTTAAATTTGCGGCTAAAGCAACAGTTTTTGTCGATTCATCCCAGTTATTCGCGCGCGCGATCAAAAGAAATTGCGAGAGGAACTCTCGCAGCGGAACTTTTCCGTCAAATGTGTCGGGTTTTAATTTAAAGCCCGTTCTCACGCGAAAATCATTATTTGAATCCCCGCAAGCTCTAGTATCGGAACCGGAAGTTCTGTTATCGGAAAGACTTAGCTGTGTGTTGTCTTCCCGCGAAGCGATTCTCTGCTCGAGGCGGCGCAGTTCTTCGTCGCGCTGTTGTAAGACGATTTTGAAGCGTGCCTGTTGTCGCTCTCGTTCCTCTCGCAGCTGTCGAATCTCGTTTATGGCGGTCTGCAGGAGCTCTGCTTGCGTCTGTTCCGTCGGTTCCTCGGTTACGGCGACTCGAGACGCTTGCGATCGGGTTTTCCTCTCTTGCTGCGTCGTCATTTTCTGTGGAATTTTTCGTAGCTCGCTGTCTCTGGAATTCGATCGGCTCGTCGTTCGTGCGATCCCGGACGAGCCCCCAAAATGTTACGTCCTCCGGACGATCTCCAGCGAATCTCTTAAAAGAGATTCCGTCTCACACACTCACTCACACTCCCGGAACGCGCTTGGAATGAATATAGGCTCTTAGGGTGGTACTGAGATTTAATAGGTAAACCCAATACAGAAGAATAATACAATATAAAATATAATATCCGGTTGTGCTCATTGGTCACGTATGCGTCCTCGCGATACGACGGCTAGACCAAATCTAGATGATGGCGCCGGAAAACATCCGAACGGTTGTCTATAAACAACCCCCTAGCGATGATGCTCAGGGGATAATAGTAAAGTGAAGGTGCACAGGGGATGCAAATCCAGGGACGTAACAATACTATACTATACTATATATTATACTATACATTACATGTACTATACCATATACTGTATCCGTATCATCACATAAATAATTATAGGGTGCGTTCGGAAACACCTCTCGTGTGCACACTAACACACACCAACCGTTCGGAAATGCTCAGTGTGCACTCGGGTAAAGCCGTTCGAAAACCTACAGGGGAACACATCGAGTGCCACTAACCCACTCGACAAAAAAGCGGGAGGAGTCGTTGGGATCGGTGGCATGTGTTTGCTTGGCGCATGTTGTTGGCTGTTCATAACCTATTATTAGTAAAGTTAAAAGCAAAAAATCCAATAATGAATAATAACATTACGTTGATAAAAGGACGGCATTAAGTCGTAATGACAGGAGATGTCCCGTTATTTAATTCTGATGGAAATTTACTTGTTCAAGATGTACAAGGTGAGTTGTTATATTGATATTCAAATCATATAAACAAAAATTATAAAGTTTTAATCCTTTTCTCAAATTTTGCATCATTATAAATTTAAAATAATTACAATATAATTGCCTTTTATTAATATTGAAAGCAATAGTAACACACAGCTCTTTCGCTTACAATTCTTCTAATTTTCAAAATCCTAATTTTGCATAAAAGTTAAAGATTTTTTCGAGGTGTTCAGACAATGCTCAATTATTGTTGTTAGAGGAATGTAATTATTATTTTATTTTGCAGATAACAACATTTTCGTCGTGCCTGTATGTGAAGAAACAATAAAATTCTTCAACCTGCGATTGACTGAGAAGTCGTCCATACATAACAGTGACTCAAAGAATATTTGTATGACTGAACAACCTGAATGAATAGGTAAAAGCTTTATTGTTTTTTTAAAATGTTTTTTCACTAAGCGGAAAATAAATATTTTGTCATATTTAAAAAATGTTAATGTCTATGTAATTTTTGCAATCTCTTTTGCAGTTCCTTCTGCAACTTTTTCTGTAGCTGCTGCAGCTTCTTCTACAGTTTCTTCTGCAGCTTCTGCTGCAGCATGTTGGAAGGATGACAATGAAGTCAGATGCTTAATTCATCTTTGGCAAGACCATCAAAATCATTTTAAAACTATGAAGAGCCGGGATGTGTGGTCTCTAATAAGTAAGGATGTAATTAAGACCAATTCTGAATGGAAGCAAAAAACTTATATCCAATGTGAAAATAAATGGAAGGATATCAAGAGAAAATATATGGAAACGAAGGATCACAATAATAAATCGGGGAATGATCCCAAAACTTGTAAGTTTTACGAAGATTTAGAAGAAGTTTTAGGCGAAGAGCCGTGTGTCAAGCCTGTTTCTCTTGCCTCTAATCTCAATAAAAGACAGAACAATCATAAATTCTAAAGAGCAAAATGATTTCGATGAAATTTTTGAAGATTCTGAGTCATCAACAAGTCAAAGTGAAGAAGGTCTTCTGAAAAAGAAAAGAAAGATGACCAGAGTTGAACGAGAGCTAAAACATTGGTCCGCTGCTCTTCTTGCCGATGCAAAAGTTCGTGAAGAGGCAAGAGAAAGATGCCACAGACAGGTCATTGCTGAATCTAAGGTAGCAATTGATATCTATAAAGAAAAGATGGGGAAACTGATTGATAAATTGTGATTTTGTATTTCCGTAATGATTGTACACCGCGCTTCAACGATTCGTTCTTCTAGCGAGTTTATACAGGTTATATATAACACAAATTTCCTATAAAAACTCGCTAGAGGAACGAATCGTTGACGTGCGCAGTGTACCACCTAAGCAGAAAACATTAATATTTAATAAACAAATAAAAGTTTAGTGTACGTTTATTAAACATCGACATATACTGTTTGCAATAATTAATATTAAAAATTAATGTTTTTTGCTTGGGCAATATTCCGGAATTATGTGATAATTAGGATTTAACTAAATATAAAATATAAGACATAAAATATAATATAAGAGAGTTTGTTAGTGTTATAAGTGTTCTTGTATCTTTTGTTAATAGTAACTGTTAAAGTAAATGTAGATATTTATATGCTATATTTGCTAGTCAAAGCGTCAATTATGTATCATGCAATGTACACATTGCATGATGAAAATTGAACAAAAGTAAGCATATTGTTGACTAATAAGATTATAGATATACTTAAATAACACAGGTCTACAAGGTTTTGTTGTTGGGCAGCTGGGGGTCGTTTCCCAAGTAATTTTCTGCGTAGAATCCGAATCCGAGGTCAGAATTGGCCCATCACGTCAGGATTTTGAGATATTTGAGGTTATATACTCGAAAAATGGCTTTTTGGGCTACCTTTGAGGTTATGTACAGGACGCACAAAATTTTTTAGCTCTTCTTAAAATGGCCGTAACTTTGCAAGGAAAAATCGTAAATGACCATTCGACAGCTCATTTTGAAGAGAAAGAGTAGTACTAAATGATGCAATTAGAAGAAAAGAGCTAAAAAATTTTGTGCGTCCTGTACATAACCTCAAAAGTAGCCCAAAAAGCCATTTTTCGAGTATATAACCTCAAATATCTCAAAATCCTGACGTGATGGGCCAATTCTGATCTCGGATTCGGATTCTACGCAGAAAATTACTTCGGAAATGACTCCCAGCTGCCCAACAACAATCATGATCCCATTTTTTGTAGACCTGTGTAATTAATTACATAATACACAATTGATGCTCAAATGTAATGCTAGGACTCCATGTATGCGTTGACGCAGCTAAAACGCATACATGGAGTCCTAGTATTATACACGAAAGACTGTGATGAAAAGATCCAAATGTTAACATATAAGCTCCATATCTTATAGCGTTTTCTACTGGGCACACTGGTGCAGCACTAGTGTCGTTCTATCTTTGTTTACTACCTAAAGTTAAACAAAGATAGAACGACACTAGTGCTGCACCAGTGTGCCCAGTAGAATACGCTATTAGGGTCTGGCTTTTAGATAAGTTCACTCACTTTTTACAGTATCGTTTCACGGTCAGATTGGTGTACCTTATAGATTATAAGCAATATTCATTTAATGTTCCTTGTTTCTCTTTTTACATTCTTAAATGTATAACGTTGTCTACAAAATGAATATAATTTAAAAGTATTTTAGTGAAGAGACATGTAATTTTTTTATTTTTTGAGTTATGCATTTTTTATGATTGACGTTATATATATTTTAGAAAGTCTGTATATCGCAAAACAAGAATTTTTTGTTAAAGTCCATGATATACGAAGCAATCATAAATATGTTCATGCATTATATATATAATAAATAAATACTCACAATCAGTTTTATTTCATTGTACTTTTTTATTTTAATTCCAAACTAATTAAGTAATTTAATATAATTATTTATCAAAAAACAAATATATACATATATACATATAAGTATCTCACTATTCATGGAAGATTTTGTGCTAAAAGAGCTGTCAAATATTCGCGACGGGCTACTCCTCTTTGATCGTTTGATAGTCGATCAGGGATAACCTCCCTGCCTTCCTCATTATCCATATTATCGTTGTTATCAGGATCCTGTTTCAAACCCTCATCTATAAAATCACGTATGTCATCGTCACATCCTTCAAAGCAAATATTGTGAAGAACACAACAAGCTAAAATTACATATGGTATTAGATCGATACAACTCATATGTAAATATTTTAATCGTCGAAATCTTCCTTTTAATAGAGCAAAAGCCCTTTCAATGACTTGTCTCATTTTAGAAAGTTGTTGATTAAAATTCTGTGCCTATAAAAAAAAAGAAAAATTAGTTAAAGCAGCGTAGAAATCAAAGAAATTATATGTAAAATTAATAATATAAAATGAAATAAATTAATATTTTTATTGAGAACACAATTGTAAATAAAACGTATGTGTGTGCGCGCGCGCGTGTGTGAAAAAATTAAATTTTCTTACCTGGGTTATATTGCCTCTGTTAATATACGGAGCTAAACACCACGATAGTATTGGGTAAGCTTTATCGCCAATAATTATTTCATTATTAGGAAAGAAATAATTTTCACTCTCTGTTACTGCATGCCATAGATCAGAGTTTCTGAAAATTCTGGCATCATGAACAGATCCAGCAAACCCTACGAAACAATCTGTGAATATCAGGTCTGCATCACAGACAGCTTGCAGCGTAATTGCATATTCCATTTTTCTTGTTCTATATGAAATAGAATGGACCTGAGAAAATGAGACATATTTTGAAGACTAGCAAGAAAATTTGGAAGCGTTTTCTATGAATTCTTATAAAAAGAACATAAGTTACCTTGGGTGCTGGGATAGGAACGTGACATCCATCAATTGCTCCTATCACATCAGGAAGAGAGCTAGTTTGTGAAAAACGATATTTTACTATGTCTAAGCGATCACCTACAGGCCATTTTATAAATCTGTCCGCTAAACTATTTAAGGAAGCCACAACTCTTCTCATAGAATCATGCAACATTGACTTGCTAATTCCAAACCTGTCAGATACAGATCTATAAGAGGAAGAACCACGTGTTATTTTGTGTTAGCTACTTTAATACAAAAATTGAACGTGTTTAATAAACATTTTTCATAAACTTACCTAAATGAATCTGGAGTTGCAAGCAACCACAGAACTGACAATAACTGTGTTCGGACATCTAAAGTTGTTCTCCCAGTGTCTGCTCTCCTAATCAATTCAGGTGTCAATATTTGCTCTAAATTTTCGTATGTTCTTCTAGTCACACGAAAATGTTCCCTGAACTGTCTGTCTGTGTAATTACTTATTATTATAGTAACATAGCCTTCAATTCTTGTAACATGATGTCTTAAATTTCTGCGAACCCTTGTTGTAAGCGCATTTGCTTCTTGATTCCATCGGTCACAATCTTCATCACTGCTCTGTTCATACTGAAGGTTTTCAACTGCTGTTCTCAATAAATTGTGTCCACTTACTGTGGCAATTGCAAGGATGACATTTCGTCGACGCTCCTCCATTTTGTGTACACACCAAGTTCTGTGAGAAGCGTTCGGCGACACTCGACACTCGAAGGCACACAGTTCCCCCACTACCTTTCCACCAAAACTCACCAACTCTCACGTTTCCGAAAGCACCCATAATCAAATAAAACAAAAAATTGAAAATACAGTAAATAAAATAAACTCATTACAAAAGAAAAATAAAATTAATTATCTTAAATAAGGAATCACAAACAAGTAATAAACAAAAATTTTTTTTTCTCCTTGCAAGTTTTCTTGCATAGTCTTCAAGTTTGCTCTTAACGTAAAAGTAATTGTTTTATAAGATCATTTCGTTCTTTTTGTACTTTATTGCTCTCATTTTGTGATTCTTTTAAGCGATTTATTGCTTCTATTCTTCGTTCTTCTATTGCCAATTGCTTTTGTCTTATATTATATAATATAAAGTTTTATTTCTTTCTTTAGTATTCGAAGTAGATTTATAGTTTGAAGCTTTTGATGAAATAAGTGATACAGGTGAAAAGTAGGTGATTCGAGTGACAATGGATTAAGATAGTTACTGATGATATAGTTTGAAAAGTATCAGCTTCCGTTATACATGAATTTGATACATTTTCAGTAACTGTTTTTAGTATTGCTCTGTCTTGTGAATGGTTATTTTCTGTCGATTCTACTTGGCATGAAATGGAAGGTCCTGGAATATTTATGCTTGACTCCAATGTAGCTCCATGGTTAATAGTGCGATCTTCAGCAAAAATGTCTTCAATAATATCGTAATACTCCCAACTGATACGTCCCCGTCCAATCGTACTTTTTTTATTGTTTTCTTTAATTGATTTATATTAATTGATCTTTTCATATTCCTCATCTTCCGATCTAATATGTCTTCCATATGTTCGTCCGTATATCTATTTGTTTTTAAAACTTGTGCAATTTCCAACCATAATACTTTCTTTTTTATTTTTGAGTCCCGAAATTTTTCATTTCTTTCTAAGTATGCTTCAAGAAATAGTTTTGTCGATTTTTTTGGTCCAAGTGAAATTGTTCTGTACTACATCTAAAAATAATAAACATCACACAAACCATATTATTTTGTTATAAAATAATCCAAATGTATCATTGATCTCATTAGACATATTTGTGTGTGTGTGTGTGCGTGCGTGCGTGAGTGCGTGCGCGCGCGCGCGTACTACCTGCATTTTCATTAACTGATACCAGTACTGGTGCACTTGTATTTTTTGCTAGATATTTAGCGAAATAAGTAGGATCTGCAAAATATATAGGTTAATGTATTTTGTAAATAATATATGGAAATAACAGTAAAAAATAAAATTATTAGTAATAAATTTATTAGTAATAAATAATTTACCATTTTTCAACATTTCATGGATTTCTGCAGTATCCGTAATTTTGTAGCAAGCGTTATATTGATATTCTAATTCGTACATGATTATTCACTTCTTGGCGTATGTATCACATTAGGCTAGATTAACAACATGTTGTGCTCACTGAGCGTATTTGAAAACCGCTCAGAAAAATGGCGTCCGCTCACTGAACATGTTGAGAATGCGCTCACTGATCAAATTCGTTCAGCGAACATTTCTGCAACAGTTGTGCAACTGTTGTGTTTTCTGAACGCACTGGTAGAATCGTACGCATGTTGTACGATTTGACTTTTAATGGTGACGGGCATTATGTTTTGATTTAATTCATTTCGTTGCGACCATTAGAGGGACAACAACGCAATATGTCTAGTAAGTATAATTTATTATTTTTTTTATTTAAAAAATTGTGAAAACCCCTATGGGGTTTTTCACAGTTTTTCCACACTATTTTCCCCATCTTTATTCCCCTTTCTCCCTTCTCACTATTCCCTCCTTCCTTCTCCTATCCTTCAACCTCTTACATAGAGGCATGTGGGGATTGGGTCCGACCGGATTTGAACAAGTCGACACCACTTATTACCCCGTATAATTTATTATTAATTATGTAGTATAATTATAATTATTTATTTTTCTTTTCTTGCCGTAAGCATTTTTCATAATATAGAATCGAACGGTTGAAAAAAATGTACGACATGACGATTGTTGTTAAGAATGCGAGCGGCAAGTGAAGTAAAGTGAATCAACTATAAAATGTTGATTTAATTTATTTATCATTTCAGAAAACGATATAGACATAGAGATTGATATGGAGGAAGAGCAAAATGAGCGGCCAATGCTGCTCATTATGAGGGAGATTATGAAGGAGCAGCGGCGGTTGCGGCAAGAGGTTCGGTGGTTGCAACAGCAGCCACAGTCACAGCGTCAGCCGCAACAGTAGTCGCAACAGCAGCCGCAACAGCAGCCGCAACAGCAGCCGCAACAGCAGTCACAGCTGCAACAGCAACAGCAGCAGGAGCAGGAGCAGTTCCTTATAAATCCACGTATGTATTTTCTATAATTTTTTCCTTCTTATATGCATATGTATAATATCTGTATAATTGTACTATTTTTTTTACTATTTTAGATGCACACAGACACAGGTGGGGAGCTGACATTTTTATGGTGGCCGTGATGGTCGTGGCCACAATCTTATTATTAAGAATTATTATTTACATTAATATTATTATTATTATCATTATTATTCATATTATTATTTACAATTACAATTATTATTATATTGTTATTATTACTATTATTACTATTAATATTTACTATTACTATTATAACTACTTTTACTATTATATTATATTATTAATATTATTATTATTATATTATTAGTATTATTATTACTATCAAATTATGAAATAAAAATTATAAAATAATTATTAGTTAAAATATTTTATTTGCACTTCAACTTCCTGTTCTCGGCTCTCATGGTCTGATTCTTATCAGTACCTACAAAAATTATTATTAATTTTATTATAAACTCATATTAATAAATTTTTTTAAAAGTTTTTAAAAAATTTTTAAAATATAAACTTATAAGACAGCACCTATATCAAAAATAATATCTTTTCTACAACAACTTTAGAAGATTGCCTATTAGATATGTGAGTGGCTACTTGGTACATAAATGTTTCATCAAATTTGATTGTTCCTACTGTCTTGCTTCGTAAAAGATAATGAAAAAATGGAAGTAACCAATGAATTATTAATATTTTGGAAAACTTATCGTAATAATAATAAAAGTGAACTTGGTAATCTCCGAGCACCATCTGATAAGTTTTATTCTGTAATAACATCCGCATATAAAATTTTTAATAAACAATTTAAATTACATAGTCACAAAATAGGAATTTCAGCACATCTCGGTAAATCTATTACTAATACGCTGATTAGAAAACATTTTGATTTTTGGGCTATTGTTAGTAATTATTATCATTATCGCAAATATATTATGGTTTTTTTTTGTTCGGGTACAAATTTTTTACAATCTAAAGTGGATTTCGCATAATTATAGAAATAAAAATAATAGAAAAAGAACCATTAATTCTGTAGCATATAGATACATATCTTCGAGAAAACATAAAAAATTATTTAAAATTTTGCATCATTGATACTGTTTGTATTCTATTTCATATATTCTATATAATTTATATGCTTTATTTGCTATTGCTGTATATCTTACTTCATCTTGTTTCATCTTAAATCTATAAATTTTGCTTCGTCCGCTATTATTTTAAATATTTTGCTTCATCCGAGTTATTGTTTTATATATCTTATTTCATACGCTGTCCTTGTATATCATTCAAAAATTTATCCATTATTAGTTCCAATTTTTAATAAAAGCTCGCTTATAGCATAATCCCCTCCTTTTATCTCATACTCCTTAACCCTGTCATTCCCAATATTTCTTCCCGATGGAAGACAACTATCACCTTCTCGCGCTTTCCATTAAGTAATGATAACTTATATTACTTTATTTTGTTATTTGTATAACACGCTCATTAAAATGCTTAAAAATAATTATTAAAAAGTTCTAAGTAAAATTTTCATTACTTCTTATATAATGTTGCAAGAGAAATATCTATATCTATATCTTCTCACAAATTATTATATTTTTTGCAATATTGTATTACATATATATTGTGTATTAATATTAAGTAAAATATAAGTTGTCATTAGCAAAGAGTGGGTATGAAATAAATGTTTATATATCTTCCTATAATCTATTATTATAGTCTATACTAATGATGATCAAATGGCGGCCCGCGGACCGAATCCGGCCCGCCAGTTTATTTCTTTTGTCCCGAATCAACCATCTTATTTTACTTATTTAATTTTATAACTGTAAAAGGAAATTTTAAAAACTAAATTGTCTTATTACAAATTATGAATAAAGTTGCAATCAATTACAGCTTCCTTTTTAATACTGAATCCCAGAATACAGTTATTAAAGAATGTTATAAGTCTGGCCCTCTGATGTTAATCTTTATTATATAATGGCCCTTAATCTATATTTAATTGGCCATCACTGGTTTATACAATCATGCAAATTCTCTATGAAACAAATTTTATATATAACTGTGTGTATTTGTCTCAAAAGTATTCAGAAAAATTGAGAAACTCACTTTCAGATGCGACACGTAATTTGAAGATTTTCAAACTTCCTATAATAAATTGTTCCGGTATGCAATGAGTGCATGCGGCATATACTTTGAATAGAAAAAATGTAATTATAATTATTAATAAGATATAAAATAAAAAAATGTGTACTTGAAAATTTTTGCGATGTTACCCTATTACATTTGCGATATGGACACTCTTGAAGTTAAATGTCGCGCTTCTTAGGGTGCATCCCGATGTAGAAAGAAATAGCGGAACAGTAACGGAAAGGAAACTAGGTGGAAGGCTGACCAATCAGAATGATTCCGTTTCAATTCCGTTCCATTTTTTCGTAGCCGGGTTCCCCATGGCAAACATTTTACGGAACGGAACTAAAACGGACAGTACATAATAACTTCTGTAATCATTTCGGAAGCAATATGTCGACCTTTCGCCATTATAATTTAATGACGTTTGTACAATTTTGACGGTAGAACAGGTATTGGGCGAAACACACAAGTAAGTTTTCCGTTGTATATATTAACAATCACGATTTATTAATTACAAACTATATACAACTTAACTTTCTAATAAATCCTTTTTGTCCCGTTTTTCGACGCAACGAGATAGTTACGCGTGACTGAGAGTTCACAACGACCGCGTGCTTAACAATTTGATTAAGGAATACAGGTTCGACTCTGAGAAAAAATCTGAACTGCGAAGGAGCGTTGGCGATCACTCCCTTTTATTGGCCCGTCTTTCCAGAACATTCGGAGCGGAAATCGCTTGTCATTCGACAAGGAGATGCGCGACTCCGAATTCTCTGGAAAGCGGATTCTCGGGTTCGGCGAATCGGGCGTCGAGACTCTCGGAAGACGCGCGCGTGGGCGGTGGAGATTGGCCGCCTCCCCTCACGTGCTGCGTATCGATCCGAAATCATTCGCGCAGCGTTATCGCGCCCGCGCGATAGCTATCAGCGGCAGCGTGATTGCGGGCCAAACTACTTGGCCCACCGCGCCCTTTTTGAACGCAACTTTCTTTAATCTCCAACATCCCGCCCGCTTCGCTAGGTTGACCCAGCGATAATGCAGTTTCCTTATCGATCCTAGATCGATATGATTCTTGTGATAACTCGCCGCGGGAGGTCGCGCTCTCTGTAAGTGGCGCTCGCTCTCGCGGATTGTAGTTCAGCGCCGCGACCTGTCATCTGTTATCCGAGACAACTTAAGTGATGAAACGCGAGTGTTTGCAGTTAGCATTTTTGTGCAGTTTAATTAATTAAAGTGCGAGTATTAGGTGTTGTGCACGGTTATAAGTTCATTCTGTGAGACGGCGCGGAGTGACTACTCGGAGTTTGAGCTCGAATCAGCGTCTGACTACGATAAGTGAACGTTCCGAAATCTTGCTGTTAAGCAACAATTTTCTAACAATGTGAATTTAATACTTAATTGTTCATTAATTAATGAATTAATTGATAATGTGATCTTCCGCAGTATCTGACGCCGCGACAGGAAGGAGGATTAACTTAGTAATCGGCCTCGTTAGCTCCGTAGAGGCCGTTTTAACGGTGACGACTCTCACGTGTCCGTCGTCGCCAGGGTGTACGCTAAGGATGCGAGCCAAGGGCCACCGTGCTGGCGGTGTGGCTTCGTTCCGCAACAGGCACATGCGTCCAGGTTGGTAGTCCTCCACAGCCTGCTTCCACTTCGGTCTCGGAAGGAGGTTCTGTATGTATTCCTGGGCCCAGCGATTCCAGAAGTCATCTCGCATCTTTTGTAGATGTTGCCATCGAGACATCCTGGAGACGGGAATGTCCAACAACGACGGTTCCGGAAGGGCCGTCAGAGTGGATCCGATGAGGAAGTGCCCCGGGATGAACGCTGACAAGTCGGCAGGATCGTCTGAAAGAGAACTTAACGGACGAGAATTAAGGCAGGCCTCGATTTGGGTGAGTAGCGTTGCCATCTCGTACGTTAAGGGAGCGTTTCCCACGACTCTCATTTAATGGTGTTTCAATGATTTTACAGCGGCCTCCCAGAGTCCACCGAAATGAGAGGCTCCCGGTGGATTAAATCGCCACTCGATTCTGCTCGCTGCTAGTTCTCCTGCGATACTGCGATGCGCTGCTGAGTGGGCCTGGAATAACTGGCGAAGCTCTGCGTCGGCTCCCACAAAGTTCGTGCCACAATCGCTAAAGATTTGTGTGCACTGGCCTCTGCGGGAGATGAAGCGGCGTAAGGCTGCCAGAAAGGCCTGCGCTGAGTAATCTGAAGCCATGTCGAGATGTACTGCTTTTGTGCACATGCACACGAAGACCACGAAGAAGGCCTTTGTGGTTTTGTGTCCGCGTCCTGGGCTAGCTCGCAGTAAAACGGGGCCGGCATAGTCCAAGCCAGTATGTTGGAACGGAGCCGGCGTGACGCGGGAACGAGGAAGGTCGGCCATCAATTGCTGAGAGGAGGCCGCCCGCCATCTCACACAAGTGACGCAGCGATGGATGCAGCTTTTAACCAGGCTCCACCCTCGTGGAATCCAGTACCTGTGTCGGACTAGACTTAGCGTCAGCTGTACTCCTCCATGTAATGCCTTCCTATGACAAGAGTCGACGATCAATGCAGCTAATCTCGAAGTTGCAGGGAGGATTACTGGATGAATTTCGTCGTAGGAGAGCAGGGAGTGCTTTATCCTGCCTCCGACTCTCAGAATTCCCTCCGGATCAAAAAAGGGACTCAGACTGGTGAGTGAGCTCTTTGCCGGTAGAGAAGTTTTGGCTTCCGCTGCCTTTAACTCCTGTTTGTAATTGGCAGCCTGCGTCCAGCGGATCCACAGCTTCTCGGCGTTTTCTATCTCCTTGACTGACAGTGGTCTGAAGCCGTGCCCCTTGGATTCTGTTTGGCTGCTTACTTCATCGTTATGGCATACAGGTAATCATCTCCTGCACCAAGCTGTAACTCTTAATAATTTATATAAACTTGAATGGTTCATTAGCATCTCGTGTTCATCAGGTACGAGGAGTGGTGGCCACAATTGCCTGAGCGCGCTGCTCGAGCAGGCTCTCATCGGATGGTAACGAGGGTAACCTAGGCGGATGCATCTGTTGATTGCGTAGGAATGGAGGACCCGTCCACCACAGGTCGTGTCGAACGAGGTCTCCTGGCGAGATGCCCCTGGAAGCACAGTCGGCTGGATTGATGCTGCCCGGTAGATGGTTCCAATGGGCGTCAGGAACTCGCCGCTGGATTTCAGTCACCCTGTTTGCTACGTAAGTTTTCCACTTACTCGGATGTCCTTGGATCCAGCTTAGTGTGAACAGTCGAATCTGTCCACAGGAACGTTGGTGTGGCCTTTAGATCGAGGACTGATATTGCGTACTCCACCAGGCGCGCCAGGAGTAGTGCGGCGCTAAGCTCTAATCTGGGTAAGGAGACTTGCTTAATCGGTGCCACCTTACTCTTTGCAGTGATTAGTGAGACAGCTTGATTTGAATTTTCTTGTGTTTTCAGGTATAGTACCGCGGCATACGCCCGTTCAGACGCATCGGCGAAGCCGTGCAATTCTCGTTCCGCGCTGGCGGAGCCCTTCTCCAAGCGACGCGGGATCTGTATCTCGGAGAGTCGCGGTAACTCCGTCGTAAACATCCGCCATTGGTCTGCTTCCAGTCCGGGTAGAGGGTCGTCCCATCAGCCAGGTCGACTGGATTCGGATCTTGGCTCGGATCGTCACGGGGGTTATCCACCCCAGTGGATCATACAGCTGAGCTGTCAATGACAGGACGGAGCGCTTCGTGACTGGCTCCTCCGCAGGAAGTTTGGCGGCATACGACAGTAGGTCGGAGGTCGGATTCCAGCGAAGTCCGAGCATGGGATGGCTGCACTGAGGATTGGTCCAGGTTTGCGCGTCGGGCTGTGCTAGGTCCTCTGCAGGTATGTTCCCCAGCAATATTTGGTTGTTGGCCGCCCACTTTTTTAGAGGGAAACCGCCCGCCTTACACAATTGTGACACCTGGTTTTGAATTTGCAGTGCTTCGTCCAGAGTGTCAGCTCCGGTTAGGACGTCATCCATGTAGACATCTCGTCTCAACACGGCGGCTCCCTTCGGATATCTTTCGTCCTCGTCTTGGGCGAGCTGTTGCAGGGTTCTCATGGCAAGGAAGGGGGCACAAGCTAATCCGTAAGTCACCGTGTTTAGAATGAATTCGGCGATATCGTCAGCTTCCCTTTCTCTCCACAGAATTCTCTGCTTGTCTCGGTCGACGGGATGGACCAATATTTGCCGATACATTTTCTCGACATCCGAGGCGAGAACGTATCGGCGCCAACGCCAGCGGAGGAGCACATCCGGTAGCGCGGGCAGTAGGTTTTTCCCCACGAGTAAATGCTGATTGAGAGAATGGCCCGTCGCCGTGATCCAGGAACCGTTAAAAACCACTCTCAGCTTTGTCGAAGAGCTTGAGTCCCGTAGAACCCCGTGATTCGGTAAGTAACACGCTCTCTTAGGAATGATGTCGGGATTTGGCACTCTTGTCATGTGTCCGAGTAGTTCATAATTGCTCATAAATTCCTTATACAGTTTATCGAATTCAGCATTTTTTGAACGTCTCCTTTCGATTTGTTTCAGCGAGCGTTCCGCCACCGAGCGCGTGTCGGTAACGTTGCGGAGACTGGGAAGCGGACCATGTATCTGCCGTTGGCCATCCGTTTATGTGTGTGAACGAAAAGATCTTCGCACTCCGCTTCGTCGCGCGTTAGCGGTAATGGAGAGGGGGGTAATTCCTCCTGCTCCCAGAACCCGCGGACGAGAGCGGAGAGTGAGTCGCCGATCGTCCATTGGTGAGTTGCAACATTTTTCTGGCTTTCCTTGGAGTCGACCTTCCCGGACAGCACCCATCCGAATATTGTTTTTTGCGCTACCGGCTCGTTCCGCTTTCCTTTTCGCAGGCTGTCGCACAATATGCTGGAATATACGTCTGCACCCAGCAGCACGTCGATTGGGTCCGAGGAGGCGAAGTCCGGATCTGCGAGCGAGAGAGATTCGACGTGCGGCCAGTCACACCCGGGCGCAGTTGATCCGTTCGCGTAGGCGGTTAGACGCGGTAGTATCAGCGCGGAGGTGGTCACTATCTTGTCGCTTGACCGCGGCAGCATCCTCAGCGTCACTCGGCCTTTCGCGACGCCAGTCTGCAGCCCTCCAACGCCGAATATAGCTACGGAGGTATGTTGACGCGGAAGGCGCAACCTTTGAGCGAGATCTTCACTGATTGATATTTCAGAACCCTGATCGACGAGGGCCCTCGCGTCGTGTAAGTTCCCGAAGCGGTCGGTCACTTTTATGCGGGCGGTAGCGGGGAGAACCGTCAGTCTCCGGGGCGCTAAGCTATGCGCCACCAACGCGAGCTTCGCTTCGTCAGTCTCGCCAGGAGCCTTGCGGAAGGCGTCGTGTAACGAGGTATGATGCTGTCCCGAGCACACCGAGCACGTTTGTTTAGACGCGCAATCACTAATTTTATGTTCCGATAGACAGTTCACGCACAAGTTATTGGCCTCAACATGAATTTTCCTCTCTTGCACAGGTTGAGCCTTGTACTTAGGGCAGAACATGAGGAAGTGATCCTCTTTGCACAAGGAGCATCGACCGGAGCCAGCTTCCCTTTTTTGCGCAAGGTGAGTACGCGCGCCGCGCCCGGACTGACCGTTTGATTTGACGCTTGAATCGTGCTTCGATGGTTGCACGATTTCTAACGTGTGCATTCTTCTTTGCAGAAACAATTTCAACGTTTCAAACTCCGGAGGTTCGGGAGATCCTTCGATAGAGTGCTCCCATTCGCGCCGGGTTCGAGAGTCTAATAGTTCCGCGCAGAGGTGCACGAGCAAGTCTTCGCAGCTTTTTACCGGAGGCCCGATGCTCTCTAACGTACTCACGGTAGATGCTACGCCGTGCAGGATTTTTCGCAGCTCCGACGCGGATTCGGCCTTCATTTTTTGCAACGAGGTAAATTTTGTTAAACACGATCGAACTAACAGTCGTTTATTCTCATAGTAGTCGCAAAGTAATGTCCAAGCGCGCTTATAATTTTCCGCTGTAGTCTGCAAATTTTTTACAAGTGATTCTGCCTCTCCTTTCAGGCTTACCTTCAAGAAATGCAGCTTTTCAACGTCACTGAGTTGCGCCTCCTTCCCAATCAGTGATTGGAAGACCTTGAACGACGGCCAATCTTCGAATTTTCGAGCGAAGTGCGGCAGTTGGATTTTTGGCAGTGAACTGCGTGCGGAAGTCGGCTGGTCTTTTACCGCAACGGTTTGTTCAGCTGGTCGGCGCTGTTCGGTGAAACGAGCAACATAGTTCAAGAGGATGCCCTTTTGGTTTAGGTAAGCTTCCTCGGCGAGCCCTGGTATGTCTTTCTTCAGATAGTCGTGCTGTTTGATAGTGTCCTTATGTTCCTTCCGAAGGGTTTTATTCTGTTCCTGAAATTCCTTCCAGTAATTGTCGATCGTAGTTATGCGGGCTTGAACGGCTCCTAAAGTTATATTAGCTTGCCCTGTCTTCTTTAGATTTTCCACCATCCTCGCTATGCGACCGAACAATTCTCTCTGATCTTGAATTAGATCCTCCATCTTGCAGGTGGTCACCGGAATAGCACGGAGTACTTCACCACGCACTACAGGCGGCACTCAGAGGAAGTCAGCAGGCACAGACACCGGTTCCGAAGCACAGAATCCGGCTCGAAGGACCAACAATGTACAATTTTGACGGTAGAACAGGTATTGGGCGAGACACACAAGTAAGTTTTCCGTTGTATATATTAACAATCACGATTTATTAATTACAAACTATATACAACTTAACTTACTAATAAATCCTTTTTGTCCCGTTTTTCGACGCAACGAGATAGTTACGCGTGACTGAGAGTTCACAACGACCGCGTGCTTAACAATTTGATTAAGGAATACAGGTTCGACTCTGACATAAAATCTGAACTGCGAGGGAGCGTTGGCGATCACTCCCTTTTATTGGCCCGTCTTTCCAGAACATTCGGAGCGGAAATCGCTTGTCATCCGACAAGGAGATGCGCGACTCCGAATTCTCTGGAAAGCGGATTCTCGGGTTCGGCGAATCGGGCGTCGAGACTCTCGGAAGACGCGCGCGTGGGCGGTGGAGATTGGCCGCCTCCCCTCACGTGCTGCGTATCGATCCGAAATCATTCGCGCAGCGTTATCGCGCCCGCGCGATAGCTATCAGCGGCAGCGTGATTGCGGGCCAAACTACTTGGCCCGCCGCGCCTTTTTGAACGCGACTTTCTTTAATCTCCAACAACGTTCTTAAATGATACCTTAGAACATCGGCAGTAAGTAGAATAATTGCTCAATTAATAATTGTTAGTTGCGATAATTATTTAACACTTATGTTATAATAATTTCTTAATATTTATTTCAGAACTGTGACTCTTTTAAGATTAGCAACAGATCAACAATCATCTACATCAAGAGCAAATATCGATGATTTGGATGACGTGCGATCAAATATAAACAATGATACCTTGGAGTGCGCATTATTGGAATCACTAAATAAAATAAAAATATATTTATTAATCAAAATAAGAGAGTGAAAAAGTAGCCTACAATTAAATTGGAATAAAGAAATTCGAAGACAAGAATTAATTAGAGCCACTTTAATATACAAATATTTAAAAAGAAAAAAAAGAAAAAACAATATACGAAGAATTTGGGTTCGACTGATATTTAATGAACAAAAAAGATATCAACAAGGGGACAGTAATAATCTAATCAAAGAAATGGCAAATACTGATCCTGACAAATATTTAGAATATTTACGTATGAATACTGATTCATTTACTGAATTACTACATTTAATTGGGCCAAGTATTACAAAACAAGATGTTGTCAGATCTCCAATACCAGCGTCTACACGATTAGAAATATGTTTACGATATTTGGCATCAGGCGACAGTATGCATTTAATTTCGTTTGCATTTCGAGTTGGACTGAATACAGTGTCGAACATTGTGTCCGAAACATGTCAAGCTATTTGGAATAGTTTAAAAGATAAAGTTTTTCCTGAAAATTCAGAAAATGTATGGATACAGAAAGCAAATGAGTTCGAAGAACTATGGAATTTTTCAAATTGCATTGGTCCCATTGAAAACACGTTGTACTTCAGGTATATAAAATTTGTATATTAATAGTTATTTTGATATATTAATAGTTATTTTGCCTCATTTTTGCAGTTTTAAAAAATTTTAGGCTCCACCTCATAGTGGATCAACATATTATAATTATAAAAATTCTCACAGCATTGTACTTTTAACTCTCGCAGATGCCAATTGCTGCTTTACAATCGTAGATATTGGTGCTGAAGGCAGACGAAGCAATGGAGGAATATTCCATGACAGCGAACTTAATCAATCAATTAGAAAATAACTATTTAAAATTACCGAAAGCAAGATCAATTTCAGAAAACAGTCATTACCGTATGTTATAGTAGGAGATGAAACTTTTGCTTTAACTTCGTATATGCTGCGTCCATATCCTCGATCGTGTAATTTTAATATTTAAAAAAATATGTAATTACCGGTTAAGTCGTGCTCGAAGAATTATTGAATGCGCTTTCAGTATTTTGGTATCGAGATGGAGAATCTTCCGAAGGCCTATTGCAACAAATGTTAATCATGCAATTACCATTGTTCAAGCAACTGTCTGTTTACATAATTTCTTAATGAAAAGAAATCTAAATCTTCCTATAGAAAACAGATCATATTCTGTAAATATTTCTGACCAAGATATAAATTCTTGTCAAGCATTACAAAGTTTTGAAAGTGTAGAAAATAATACATTTGGTGGGAGTACTGTTAGAGATCTATTTGCGCAATATTTTTATACATCTGGAGCTATAAAACAACAGTAGACAAAAGCTTGTACAAATGATTTTTAAATAAAACTTTATTTCAAAAATAAAATTCGTTCTTGAACATTTACTTATAAATATCTTATTACATATATATATATACACATATGTATAAACAGTCTTTTAATATATAGTAATAACAGTCTTATAATTATTTTCTAATTTTCTCAGACTTTTCTACTTTTATCACATTATATCCTAATTAATAAACAATACTTTCAATATTTTTAGCTCTAAGGAAGTTTTTTATAATCTATATAGTAATAACAGTTGTTCGGCGAGGGTGTAATTTTCTCGCTGTGGCGATAATTGTTGCGAAACTGCGACGGCGATATAGCAACTAACTGCCACGAGAGGCAGTTCACTAAATAGCAAAAAGCGATCAATGCATACAAAGCAAAAGCGACTCATCGTATGCTGAGACGATTCCTGGGACTCCTTTGGATAATCCGTCAATAGTTTGGATAGTGATCCGCATGCAGGCGCTTAGTTAGCAGAGAGATATAGCGGGCAAAGCGTGCAAGATATTCTAGCTTCAAGCAGGATCGCAAGCAACGGACGTCCGACAGCTTTGAAATATAGACGGCGAGTGCCGTGTCTACAAAGAGAGCACGGCAGTCACATATTCTCCAAATATTTTTGGAGATGTCCTCGATGATTGACGGATGGCAGCACATTACGGTGAGCCGCGAATATAAAGGTGCGTTGCCAGATCGCCGTCAACCAGCGAGATTATCGACATAATTCAATTCAAATAATTAATTCAATTAAACTACAAGCAAAAAAAGCGACACAAATAATGAACTCGAAAACTAATACTATTCTTAAATTCTAATAAACTATTTACAATAATTGAGTTTTGGTGAGCGCTGAACAACGTCTTATAACTTTTATCACATTATATACTAATTAATATACAATACTTCAATATTTTTAGCTCTAAGAAAGTATTTTATAATCTATATAGTAATAACAGTCTTATAACTTTTATCACATTATATCCTAATTAATAAACAATACTTTCAATATTTTTAGCTGTAAGGAAGTTCTTTATAATCTTTTACAAACTTAAACACTTTTATTGACTTCTTTTAAATACTTTCAACTTCTATAAACTTTTAAATACCTTTAATATTTTTTTAAACAAAAAACTTCCATGTACTTATTTATAGTAAAACAAACAAAAATGTCAGATAAATAAAAAATAAACATTCTTAATAATTTTAACTCGTTAAAGCTTCTGGATACTTGTACAACTATATTGCATTACGAGTTACGAGAAGACCCTCTGAAGATATGCTCTTCTTTTTAAACCTCTCCTGACTCTTCAATTTCGTAGAGTTTTGTTAAAATTTCTATTTCTAATTTTAACCTTTGTTTATACGAAAGTCTACGTAGACCTTCAGCTAAACGTAATACAAATCCATCAATCGGGCTTGGTGCATTGCTTTATTCAACGTTTCTATAAGAGCTTCTTCACATTTATCTAAACATATAGATTTCTTTCTTTCTGTTAACAAAGCAATACATGAATTAGTTAATATTTCAATATTTGAATTCAATATTTGTAAATATAATAAACAAATTTTATACTTTTTAATGTTACTGATATTGGAGAGTCTGAAGATGGAGAAAATGATCTACACTCCAATGTATCATTGCTTATATTTGATCGTACGTCCAAATCATCGATATTTGCTCTTGATGTAGATGGTTGTTGATCATCTATTGCTAATCTTAAAGAAGTCACAATTCTGAAATAAATATTAAGAAATTATTATAACATAAGTGTTAAATAACTATCACAATTAACAATTATTAATTGAGCAATTATTCTACTTACTACCGATGTTCTAAGGTATCATTTAAGAACGTCATTAAATTATAATGGCGAAAGGACGGCATGATTGCTTCCGATTTCGGTATACCGGCCGCACCACTTTTTTGTTGAATAGCTTGTCGTTTCTTGAATAAATTTCTTGCTTTTCTGTAACAATCCTTTAAGTAATTCCACCTCTTTTCAGCTTCACTTGGTCTATATAAGCCTACGACATATAATTTGTAACACCATAATAATGTGCTTTTAATTAAATCGCAAAGATACATGTATACATATATACAGGGTGTCTCAGACTACCCGTACCAGCCGAATATCTCGAAAACTGAGCGAGACAGACAAAAATGTTTCAGACAAAAGTTGTAGGGTTTCAAGTAACGCATTACGTAGCAGTATCAGTACGACCTTGAATAGCACCGTCAATGTCACATAAAAATCACTTTGAACTTTTTAAATAGAACCCCCTATTTTTCATTACATATTCTTATAGCTTACCTCGAGAGCTTTCCAAAATACTATAATTAAGTTATTTTTTATTAAGTACTTTTCGAGTTATAAGGCTTGAAGTTTACAGTATTTTGACATAAAATACAAAATATCATGTAAAACATTCAGTTTTCGGTAATCTTACCTTAATACTTTTATGCATAGAATAATAAGATCAATTAATTGGTGTAAAAAAACACATAGTTGCTGTTAAGAAAAAGTATGTAATTTGCAACATGCAGCTGCATACTTTTTTTGAAAGCAATTATGTGTTTTCTTTACACTAATTGATTGGTTTTATTATTCTATGCATAAAAGTATTAAGGTAAGATTACCGAAAACTGAATGTTTTACACGATATTTTGTATTTTATCTCAAAATACTGTAAACTTCAAGCCTTATAACTCGAAAAGTACTTAATAAAAAATAACTTAATTATAGTGTTTTGGGGAAAGCTCTCGAGGTAAGCTACAAGAATATGTAATGAAAAATAGGGGCTTCCATTTAAAAAGTTCAAAGTGATTTTTATGTGACCTTGATGGTGCTATTCAAGGTCGTACTGATACTGCTACGTAATGCGTTACTTAAAACCCTACAACTTTTGTCTGAAACGTTTTTGTCTGTCTCGCTCAGTTTTCGAAATATTCGGCTGGTACGGGTGGTCTGAGACACCCTGTATATACGAGGGTGGTCTGAAAAGTTTCCGACCTCAACGTGAAGATGACAACACTCGTAAATAAAAGCTACTGAATTTCGTTGTTCATCTGTTGACAGTTACTCATCTAAAGTTTCAGCCATTTTGGACGCGCAGTTTTTATGTAACAGTCGTTTGAGTGAGTTGGTGTGAGTTTTTTTGTGAAAATGGACAAAATCGAGTATCGAGCTGTCATTAAATATTTGTTTTTGAAAGGCAATACGCCTACGCAAATCAAAGATGAGTTGGATTCTGTGTATGGGGACTCTGCACCATCATTTACCACAGTGAAATTTTGGGCAGCTGAATTTAAACGTGGCCGTAAGAGCTTGGGAGACGATAAACGTTCGGGACGTCCAAAAACTGCAACTACCGACGAAAACATCGCCAAAGTTCACCAAATGGTGCTAGACGACCGCCGAATTAAAGTGAGAGAGATAGCAGAGGTTATGAACATGTCAAAAGAACGTGTTTGTCACATATTAGATCAACATTTAGGCATGAGAAAGCTGTCCGCGCGTTGGGTGCCGCGTTTGCTCACGTTAGACCAAAAACGTGTTCGAATGAACATTTCCAACGCTCTTTTGACGCAGTTTAGGCGCAATAAATCCGAGTTTTGGCGCCGATTAATTACTGTAGATGAAACTTGGATACACCATTATACGCCGGAAACAAAAATACAATCCAAACAGTGGACTGCAAAGGGGGAACCGGCTCCAAAAAAAGCAAAAACTGTTTTTTCGGCTGGGAAAGTGATGGCGACTGTTTTTTGGGATAGTCATGGAGTTATTTTAATCGATTATCTTCAAAAAGGAAAAACCATTACAGGAGCATACTACGCATCATTACTTGACAAGCTGAAGGCAGAACTTGCGGAAAAACGGCCACATTTGCAGAAAAAGAAAATCCTGTTTCACCAAGACAACGCACCGTCTCACACCTCAGCGGTTGCCATGGCGAAAATCCACGAATTATCGTTTGAACTGCTTGACCATCCGCCTTACTCACCAGATCTAGCCCCAAGCGACTTCTTTTTGTTCCCTCATCTAAAAATTGCGCTCGGAGGACAAAGATTTTCGTCAAATGAAGAGGCAATCACCTTCGTGAACAATTATTTTGCAGAGAAAAATGCCGAGTACTATTTTGACGGGTTACAGAGATGGGAGCATCGCTGGGAGAAGTGTGTAGAGTTACAAGGAGACTATGTTGAAAAATAAAAAAAAAATTTCAGAAAAAATGTGTTGTATCTTTGTTAGGTCGGAAACTTTTCAGACCACCCTCGTATATATATATATATATATATATATATATATATATGTATATATATATATATGTTCACCATCAATATCATTGATAAATAATTATGATTTGATTATAATTTGTTAATGATTTAATTAGTTTTTATTCGAAATTAGATTACAAATAATCCAGTAAAATTAGACTTAGACTTCATAAAAATTAGGACCAAGCTGAATTTTTGTGGAGACCTTTATTTTAATGTTCTAATGAAATCCTGAAAAGTACCCCCCCTTTTTTTACGAGGGATGAGGAAATGCTAATGCACGCCGGTTAGCCCGTACTAACCGACAGTGTGGGACTTTCACTTCACTAAAACCTCACCCCCGTTGCCAACTCTGGCCATAACGCCGGGAACTCAGGGACCCGCTTGCGCATGACTGCCTGAGAACCCGGCTGACCAAGTGACACATCCATAATTCATCCATTCACCTCCCCAGCCTCAAGGCCGGCCCACCCTGACCATAAATCAACATCCCCAATGAACATGACCCCCTTTAACAACCCAACCCTTAACGCGCGAAATACCAAGAACGACCACCATCCCCCCTTTACATTTAGATTCGTAGGATAGAGGTACGCGCGCGTACCCGTATCCACGCCCTCCCCAGCCCCCCTTTAAATATGTGAGACAAACTCGATGTTTTGAATTAACGAAACGCGAGAGTACACATAACGTTCATTGAGAATCCCCCCCTTTTTAACCTTAATAAAAGTCCCTTAATTTAAAACCCCCAAAATAACTCCGACCCCAAGACTGAGGAGTAATACCATCCATACCGTATACATCCATACCGATACAGACAGTCCGCATTCACCCTGAGGGACCATAGATAACCCCGTGTGGGCCCAATACCATGGCATCCCATGATCCCTCCCGCTCACTCGCCCATTCATCACTCACACTTGGACTAGACAACCAGTACAAATAAGCACGAGTGACAACGAGACACATAAACCATACGATAAATGTAGAGATGAAAAATGAAGTGACAATGACGGACAATGAAGGTGAAATGAATTGAAGATGAATGTTGACGGTGGGAAAATGATAATGAAATGATAAATGACACTGACATGATCCGACCAGACGTAGGAGGTACAGGTACCGGGGTACAGGTACCGGTCACGGTACCCAGTCCGGATCATCCCCGATGGAAGATGAGGTCGATGCCGCCCTCTCACGGCGCCTTTCCTCCTCCTCTTTTTCCCTCAACTTTCTCCGCATAAGCGGAGAAAGCCTTCCACTTAGCGCGTGAGGAGACTATAGACTCTATGATATCGACGAGCATGAAGTCTCTTCCCAATCCCAACGCCCACTTCAGCGTGAGCCTATCGGTGTCCCAAGCGGGGCATTCGCGAAGGGTGTGCATCGCGCTATCCTCTTCACCGCAAAAATCGCAGTCGGTCGTTGCTCGTTTGCCTATTTGGTGTAGAAATTTGGCAAAGCAGCCATGCCCCGTCAGCAGCTGCGTAAGATGGAAAGACAGGCTGCCGTACTTGCGTCCCATCCACGCCTCCAGCCACGGAACAATGGCCATCTTTGTATATTCTCCTGGCCTATTGGGTCTCTCCAAATATGCACGCCACTCATCGTACATCCTAGAATCCTCATTCTCCTTAATCTCATTCCTCCCAGCCTTGGTGTAATCGCCGTTAACCTTAAGCCTTTTAACCTCGTAGGTTCTCTTCCTGGCAGGAGCCAGGAAACGCAGCGGCGGCATCCTCGCCAGCAAAAAAGCCGCGTTTCCGGATGTTGTCCTATAAGCCGAGATCACGCGTTGCGCAACGGAGCGCTCCAGTCTGTTAAGGGCCGTAAGGAGCTGACTCCGGTTAAGCTCATTCGCCCAAACCGGCGCACCGTATAATAGGACCGACATTATCGCGTTCGCGTATAAACGCCGCTGCCTTTCATCAGGACCTCTGAGATTAGGCATCAGCCTATTCAGAACCCTGATAACCCGGCCCGCTTTATCTTCAATGTAGCGGAAATGGTCGCTGAAAGACCATTTCGAGTCGATAAATACTCCCAGATACTTAATGCTAGGCAAAAGGTTCACATTGACATCGTTAATGACTATATAACTAGGCACGTCATCCGTTCCTTTTCCGTAGAACAGAGTTGCCTCCGTCTTCTCCGCGGCAACGGCTAAACCTAACCTCTCAATTTCGCCTATAACCCTGTTTGCCAAAAGACAAGCTCTTACCTTGGTATGCAAAAGATCGGGACCAGTTACCACAATCATGGTATCGTCCGCGTAGCAGATAACATGGCTGTTATTGACGTCATCGTCATCGTTAATTTCGATATTTAGAACGTCGTCGAATGCAACATTCCATAGGAGAGGGCCAAGCACGGAGCCCTGAGGCACCCCCGCCTCCATAGGCCTCTCGTGCCATTTGCCATCCTGGCCAACGAATTTAATTGTTCTCTCGCTCAGATAAGAGTCGAGGATTCTGCGAATATATGCCGGAAAACCTTTGTGCCTCAGAGCTCCGCGAATGACCCGCCACGGAACACTATTAAAGGCGTTGCGTATGTCTAACGAAACCGCAAACGCGAAACCGCCATTAGTGCGAACCGCGCGCAAGGCAATCTCCTTGACCAAAAGGAGAGCGTCGCAAGTAGAGCGCCATCTCATAAAACCAAATTGGTTTTCCGAAAGGCACGAATCCGGGTTTGTGCTCTGCCAAATCACGATTCTTTCAACCAATATACGCTCGAAGGCCTTGCCGATGTCGTCGAGGAGGCAGATCGGCCTAACTTTAGGAAGTCTGCCCCCCGACGCACCAAGCTTACCTGCCTTGGGAATCAAGGCCAAATTGGCCCGCTTCCAGACCGCTGGAAAAACACCGCTCTTGAGGCACTCGTTGAATATGATCCTCATCCACTCCAGGATCTTGACCGGCACCTTCTTCCAAAGAGTCAATCCAAACCCGTCCGGGCCAGGAGCTTTGGAGGCGGAAGCAGACCTCTGGGTGATAACCTTTGTCACCTCGTTATATGAGACCGCCCAATCATCCGACCATACGAATTCACTCCAATCCGTTAAAGCATCCGGCCGATTATTCTTTGGAAACAAAAAATCCAAAAGATCGGAGAGAACATCCGCGTCCAATAACTCAGTCAAGCTGGGTGAAGCCGCCTTCAACTTTTTAATGACCAGCCTATACGTAAGGCCCCACGGGTCATTATCAATGGAATCAATTAATTCCTGCCAAGCCTGTGATTTGAGCTTGGCGATTTCTCTCCTAAGATCTTTCCGTTTTATCCTGTAGGTCTCACCCAGGTTGTCGATCTCCTCTTGATTCCGACGACTTCTCCTCTTTGCCCTCTGCCAGAGCCTACGTGCCCGCACGCAATTATCTCGAAGTGTAGCCACAGAATCCCGCCACCAGTAAACCTGTCTGCGAGGCTTCTTCGGTCCAATCCTATTTGATGCCGCATCACAAGCTTCTTGCATGATCCGGTCGAGCCATCGGATCATTTGTTGGATATCAGAACGATCCTCCACCTCCAACTCGAACCCGCTCCAATTAAGGGCAGTCCTAAACAAATCTCCGTTCAGTTTTTTAATATTCCATCTCCGGGACGTTAGTCGGCCCGAAGATGGACGGGACCGGGAGATGCTCAAGGCAAACGAGATGTAGAGATGGTCAGATAAAGACTCGATCTCTTCTTCAACCTGCCAGTCACGAATAAAGGGTAAAATATCCGAGGATACCCACGTGATATCCACTATTGAAGAACCCTGGACTCTAACGCAAGTGGGTTTGTTTCCGATGTTTGCCACTCGCAAATCGCGTTCCGCCGCCCAGATAGAGGTTAAACGCCCTCTGCCATCCGTATGTGACGCTCCCCACAAGCCGGCTTTGGCGTTAAAGTCGCCGCCGATAATAAGTTTGTCAACCCGGTTAGACAAGGCCATAGAGAGTTCGTCCAAGACGGATCTAAAATCTCTAAGACCCAGACTGGGGGAAATGTAATCCGAGATCATTAGAGTCCGCACGATACGACAACAAAGTTCAGCCCCCGTTTGACAAGTTGACACCTCCTCTTCGTGACGTTAGGGTCGCAAAAGATCGCAGCACTTCCGTCCCGACTCGCGTACCAATTATTCGAACCCGGCACAGTATTAGGCTCGGACACCAGCAATATGCCTACACCCGACTCTCTCGCATAGTGACCTAGCAGATTAAGCGACGGTCTGCTCCTATTGACATTAGCTTGGAGGAACTTAACTTCCATCGGCGATAACCATAGGCTCAGTCCTCCGCACTGAGACATTGGAGGAAGAAGGTCCGGCAACCGCAGCTGTCTTCTCCTTTCCAGCTATGTTCTTAATGGCCTGGCAAAAATTAGAGCCAAGTCTGTGATCAGAGGCCCTCTCAGCCACAAAGCACACCTTGCAGCTCGGAGGGGCGCTACAATTTCTGGCAGCGTGACCACTGCCACCACACCTAAAACACAGACCGCTGTAGTCCTCCTTTGATTGGCAACTATGCCTAAGATGGCCTAATTCCCAACATCTGAAACATTGTGTAGGCCTAGCTCCCAGCAAGTCGACCCGAGCCGACGTCCAACCTATTCTAACCTTGCCCATATTGGCAATTTTCACTGCCGCGCTCAAAGGGCATTGCACCCAGACTGTAAATAGGCCGTTCGCCATGGGACGGATCATTCCCACCCTGGTATCTTCGGCCAGGCATCCACCACAGCCAGTAACAACATCCCTAACCTCGACAGAAGTAGTCGAGGCGTCGAGGCCGATCAACCTGATTTCTCCGCGAACTACCGGCCTGGTAATTTGAGCCTCATTCTCAAGGACTTCACTGAGCTTCTCCTTGAGTTCCAGTGCCTTCCGGGCACTATCCGGACCCATCACCTCAATAAGCATGCCGCCATTGGCCGCCCTTCTAACCTTAGTGCGGTCAATGTGCAGGTCCTTAAGAGAGATTTTTTCTCTCGCTTTTTTAAGAGCATCTGCGTATGAGAACTCCTCCCCCTGACCGGTAATCATTACCGCAGACGACTTAGGCGGCTTCCTGATCGTATTCCTTGATTTCCCGGAAACAATCGCCTTTGCTGATCCCACGTTGGTCCTTGCATCTCGCTCCTGTAGCCGTTGATCCATCCTAGATTTAGAACCATCCTTCCCACGGACTTCGGTCCATTCATTAACAGTGGGCTCTTTCGACACAGGAATATTCCTGTCTAATCCAACCCTACCTTTCCCCTCCGATCTAGGAGGAACCAGTTGGATGTTGCCAAGAACCTTCGGCCTGGCCTTCGGCGCACGCTGTGGAAGAGGTTTAGGTATAACGCTCGCTCGCTGCCTATCACTGCCAGTCCCGCTGTCTTCGACGGCCTGTCTCTTGAGTTCAGCCCTTTGCCTTACCAAACTCCTAATCTGGTTATTAATATTTCTAGCCTTATCATCAGCACTCCAGCCCTTGTCTTTATGCAATGGTAATACAGAAGGAGAGGAGGAGGAGGGTCCGGGTACCTCGACAGACCCGGACACCCGGCTCCCCGGAGGAATATCCACTTTCTTACCTACAGAGGCGGTGGCGGCTTGTTTGACCGGCGGATCATCCATTAAAACGGTGGGCGACTCACACACAGTCTCGCCTCTCTCCTTCTTGAGTCTCCAGAGCATGATCCTCTGGGATTCTCCGGACTTTCTTCTATCTTCTTCGGCCTTATTAACCCTGTCTTTGAGGTCAGAAATTTCCTTACGCAAGGTGTCTACTAAGGACTTCATATCGTCCAGCTCTCTTTTCACGACTTCATTCAGCTTAAGTTTTTGGACCTCCTCCGTCAACTCCCTGTTTCTCAGCCGCAATAGGGCCGGATCCCCAGAGGCCTCAGCCTTGTAAATTAAGGTGTTAATTACCTTTTTTGCCCTAATCAGTTTCTTCTTCATTCGCCCGCTAACCAGGCCATTGATGTTAGGACTGTTTTTTCTCTCGCCGTCAACATCGTCCAGGCATCCGAGGGCAAGGGAACCGGCTGCTGTTGCACCCATGGCCCTCAGCTCCTCTGGAGCAAATCGCGAATCCTCGTCCTCCTCGGATGAGGTCAGCGACTCCCTTCGTGGTCTGCCCTTCCTCCTGCCTTTGCTACTGTTTCCCTGGGCGGTCTTCTTTTTCCGGCCCATCTCCGAACCTGAAACACTCCCAACAGAGGGGGATCTACTATCCGCTATCCCAGACAACGCCCTCCCTCTGTTAGGCCTAAGAGCCATGGCCGAGTTGGCATCCAGCTGACTAACTCCAGTGATCTCCAGCTCGGAGTCTTCCTCAATCAAATCTCTGCGCTCAGAACCCCAATCACTGTCCGTAGACTGATCTGAGCCGATGAAACCTCCTCCACCGGCTCATCTGCTACCTTCCTTGGTTTCTTCTTTCTGGGTCTCAGTTTCCTGAGAACCACACGTGGAACATGGAATTGAGAAGACGAGCCCAGTCCAGGCTCCTCCTCACTGGGAGCGTCCGGTGAAATCTTCCTTGCCTTCCTTTTGATTCCAGCAGCAGCAACGCTAGGTGTCTGCGCGATGACTGCCTCCTGCCCCTCTTCAATCGCCGGAAGGCGATCCACGCATGTGAGATCCAGCGGATCTCTTTCTATCTCCGCCTCAACGGTCGCCATTTCACACTCCTCGCCCGTTGGCAATGAGGAAGTAGGCCCTTCGCCGGATAAAGACGGGGGAACCTCAGGGACCGTAGGGCCCTCCCGCCTGCCACTGGGGCTCCGAAACCCCTGTGACGGTAAGTTTGTATCCTTTTCGTTGTCCATATTCATAGCATTCGTTTGGCCACTTGTTCGGGTGGATCCCCCCCTAGGACGGTCGGCTTCGCCACACCTACGAGCCCGTCCTACCCAATCAAATTTTTGCCAGTTGTCTCGAGGATCGAACAAGACAATGCTTGCTAGAGCTGACTCTGCAGCTGCATCCAATTCCAACAGGCTGGCATTCTTGTTGGAAATTTCAGCGTTCATTCGCACGATGGTATCCTCCACTCTAAGAATCTCCTTAACCAGAGAACTCTCTTCGACACAATCATTATGCCGCCCCTCCGGAAGCACTGAAGGCAATTCCATCCGTGACAACGATGAGTCCGGCAATGTGATATCATCATCACCTCTCAGAATACTCGGAGAGCGATCAATCCGGCCAGGCGAGACCAAGTTAAAAGACAGTCCTCCGCTTGCCATAATGGTTACATTCGATACACTAATTGGAGAATTCTCAAGCATAGATTTAAGAGTCCTCATCTCCAGGCGAAGATCAGAAATCTGGCTCTCCTGCCAGGCAACCTTTGCTGCTAGAAAATTTCGCGCTAATTCCATTTTAACCGCTAGCAAGAAAAGTCCATCAGTATGAATGGAAATTGCTCTCACCGCTCGACGAATCCTGTCTTCGTAATCCAGATGAACCCCATCCACGAGTGAAGCCAAGACGTAAGAAATCGCGTCGCGAATTCCAGCTGATACAATAGCATTTTCTGTTTTGGGCCCTAAGCTCGATGACGACACGGGGGAGTCAGGGACCATAACCCCCCACGCGCCGGGCTCTGAGACCTCCGAGCTTCTCTGAGCTGGTAAGCTATTTTCAATATTGATGTTCATCCATAAGTTCAATTTCAATTTCAATTTGGCCGGATGTATAATTATACTAACGGGCCCGGCCGTACCCGGGGGGGGGGGGGGAGGCGGAGCGCTCGAGTTACCGCAGACATACATGTACCAGCGACATTATTTATATAGACAAATTCTTTGTACAACTTAATCTAAAATACAAATATTTACAAAATACCATAGAATAACTTGAATATGTACATAGTATTCACACGGTCAAATACTAAAAATTAAGTATTAATAATCAATAACCCGAATACAAACGAGTAGGAGATCAAATATTTATAAATTTAAATAGTTCGATTTTCTCGCTAAAATAAATAACAAAACCCAAATGTTCCTTGCTTAAATGGGTCCTTAATTTCACTATCAAGGACTTCTATCCTAAAAATAACCTAAATTAAAATTCAAAAAATATTTAAAATTTTCAAAAATTTTTTATAGTACATAACTTTTCACGGTTTACCCATTCACGAAAGTGAAAACAGAACTCAAATATTCCAACTAGTTATCGAGATACAGCAGTTTAAAATTTGCACCGACACTATTCATAGGAACATCTGTGGGCCTACCCGAGTCGCCCCTCATGTATGCGGGTCTTATATGACTGTTCCTTATTGAGAAAACACGATTTAGTTATATTACCAAGCGGGTTCCCCATCTAGGTAACACTACATATTTTCAGGCTCAACTAGTAACTTACTAGGACAGATTTCATGTGGATCTGCCATAATCTATACGCCATTTGGTGAGCCATGACGTCAAACAGAATACATGTGACAGATGTGATAGGTTATAAGCAATGAGATTTCAGCTAATGTTACAAGACTGTGAAAATAGTGAATAAATAAATAGATATACTGTATAAAATCATCCTACCTGCATCCCATATTTGCATATATACACGTAGTATATGGCAGATACCTGATAATAATAACCATTACAAATAATCATATTCCAGTGACAGTTTCTGTCAACAATTATTAATATTTAATAAATAATAAAAGAGAATAGACATACAGATAACTGCAATAACCATATATATCAGTCAAGTCATTACTACTGTTATTTAATCAGTCAACAGCAATAATAATTGAGTCTCAAACAATAATCAATTTATACAAGACAAGTGATACTTAACCCAGATTGAAATAGAAAATAAGATTCCACTCCAACTGAGCATCATACCACTATCCAATAACAATAAATATCATTATTGATAAAATCACTGAATACAATATAATGACTCAAAAACAAAAAAAACTATTCCATACGTAGAGACAACAATTAAGTTTCCAAATGAAATATCAAGGTTATACTTTAATGATAATAAATAAATACTAAAAGAAACAACTAGAATCTTGTTTAACATAAAAGATATAAAAGCATATATAATATATCAAAACTTGACTCAACTAAGCATATAGACAAGAAACAACTGAAATAAATAAGTAAATAAGTATTCAAAAACAGCCTAGTAACAATAATACTATTCATAGTTTCATGAATTAATGCAACACAACATTATAAAAGTTCTAAAAGTTCTGATATCTTAATAATAATTATAATAATTCCAAATTGAGAACAAACATGAAGTGTGACTTTACCCGAATCATTTCCTTTAGTTAAAAATAAGCCGAGCCATAAATTGACTAAAATATTCAACAGAACAATTCAATTAACGCAAAATGACGTAACTATATGTTCAAATCTCCATAATATATACTAAAAGCAGTTGTGATATCTCACACCCTCCACATGATTCTTATATACTAATAGATCTCTAACATATGATACAAATAATCATAAATATTCATATCCGAAGATTATATGTATATATTACAACTAAGATAATAATCATAATAATTATAAACTAATATCTTGCACAGTATGTACATTCAGAAAAGAGTATATAAAATATGACCAAAATGAATCATTATTTTAAGTATTAAAGCAAAACTAAGCTGATTAATAGCATGTTAACCATCTGGTTCAATTATAGGTCGAAAAACAGGTAAAATAAATATATTCCAACATTTCTAACACAAGCCAAAACTATTCATAGCAGATGACACCCTCCATACAAAAAAACCATATGCTAAGAGATCCCTTTAATCATGTAATAAGACTAAATCGAGTAATATATACCTTAGTTATCTAATAACTTAATATTACTTGAGAAAAATAACAAGTTTATCCATTGACAATCTTACCGATCAGTCTAAAACTGATTTCGATATCTAATACCATCTCTATAAATTTCTCAGATAATATATGACAACATATATCGTTTCCCCCCTTCAGGCGTATAAACTAAATTGTTTGTCGGCTTAATAGACCTACAAATTAATATAGTTTACACAATATTATATATATGCACTCAAATGCATCCAGACTAAACTAGAACTAACCACCATATGTTACAGTCTCTCTGTAAAAATGCTATATCAGAAAAACATTTCCCCTAATGATAAGCAGAATAATTAAATATTAACATGCCCATATGTAAATTATAGAGTATCTTATATAGAAATAAGAGTACTAATAACAATGAAATAACAAAAAAAAATATATATATATATATTATTTCAATACTCTCCATATACAAGGCCTAAGGTAAGAAAGCAGATATGAGATGTGATTTTAAGAATCACATTTCCTTACACAAAAAGCAAGTTACAGTAAATATCAGCCTGATTATCTAGTAATTCGGCGTAAACTAAGTAAAATAACAGTCAGATCTGTCTGCATCTTAAAATCAGATCAGAAGTCAATTCGACTCCTGACACCCATACCATTAAATTCACATATTGACAGATTTCGAATGTAGCATCATAAATCATTTCCCCATTAACTAACCTATTCATTGACCTAATTACTATACAAATTAATATAATTTAAACAATATTATTATACAATTATTTGTCCAAATGCTTCTAAAATTAAACAAAATCAATTCACAGCACTTGAAATCAACGCAATGGTTAACACACTCTCTCACATACTAGTAACCTCAAAATGTCAGCAGTAAGTATAAATATATATAAATATATGCACTAGAACGCTCATTAAATCTAAATAAACTTAAAACTAGGACTTAAAAACTATTTAAACGATATCTATAATGTAGACATTTAGAATTATCGCATACAACGCATGTATATTTACAATACAGGAATATGTCACTCACGAAATTCGCACATATAATTACGCCGAGATATCACTAAGCGGATGGCAGAGCACAACTAAGTTCCGGATTTAACTTCCCACTGGATGGCCAGACGAACATGAATTTCACGCATTACCAAGACGTTGCAGATATGCATCCTGAGTCGCTATCAACAATCCAATTATACTATATTAACAATCCAATTATAAAATATCATATATTCCATATAACTAGTAATTAACAATATACTTATGCACTTATAACAGTGCAAAATGAAATACTTAATAAGGCAAAATACAGAGTTCACCAATAATAATGTTCCGCAGCAAATTGTCGCTACAGCCAAAACACAGATTGGGCTATTATATATCCATCCACACATTTGCACATAAATCCTAAGAATATATAGCCATGAATGAAACCTAAATACAACAATAGTAATAAATAGCAATTAATTATTAAGAAAATAACTCAGTCATGAATAATAATACATCTAACCTAACTGATTTCACGTCATATGTACAGTTCATAAATGATATAAATCTAACCATATCGAGCTAGAAATCATAAAGCATACCTTATTCTCAGTAAGTTATACGAACTTACACTAACATTTGCAAGTAAAGCAGCAATGATTAAGCGAATCTCTCCCAAGGATGTTGCATTCGCGAGCCGCATCTACAGATTGTTCCATGATTGTGTAACCAAATATACATGTATGCAACTGCATAGCAGGTCCACACAACAAGCACTATTATTTATTTATACCCACAAAGTATAAATAAATATAAACTGTAACTTATTAACTTAATAACTTAATAACTTAATATCAACGGTCGCCACGTAGATTGCACACCAAGGCGAGAATTACTAGTAATAAAGCGTAGACCAGCAATAAACTAGACTAGAGACTAAAACTATAACTAGTCTATGATAGCTAGATATTACTCAGGAGTAGGAGAACACTATCCAACGGGTAGACAAAATGATATTAATGTCTCGCGAAGAAAGAACGGTATAACGGTCATTAGCCATGTAGCACTTACTTACAGACAAAAAGTCAGGCTAAAATGATTAACAATCCAAAAATCAGTCACAAATAAGCCTGTTGCAGTGGCCAGAACCCACGAGGGCTTCCAAAGAACGAATAAGGCGAATCGAAATAAATTAAATACATTGAGTGCGCCAGCAAAGCACAGACCAGTCTTGCCTGGTCAATATTAACGCGGCTACACGTCATTTAATTTCAGCTTACAACGCAAGTTGAATGTAGCCAAAACTTAATAATAGAATACACAACTTAAATAAAGACGTTAACAACAACAATTATTTACAGAATTGAGTCATATACGCTATATACAGGCTTATATCCTTATCAACTTATAATAAGGCGTTTAAGTAAAAGTGACGGACAAAATTTATCCATTTACTCTTATAACGAAGAATTTGCAAGTGTAAGGATAAAATTATCAGCCTAGACCCAAATAGATCTTTGCAACACACATTACAAAACGCACAGAGAGTACTCACTCATAAAATATATACATTAATATATATATATATATATATATATACAGATTGATTTGTCTACGCATAACGGTCCATGAAACTGCCACGTAATGGCCGACGCCCCGTGTACAGCAATCGCATCTTTTAAAGGCAAAATCCGATGCAATCCTTGAGGAATCCATATAAAGTTCAGTATTTCCGCGATCAGCACAAAAAGATGTATTCACTCGTAATAAAATATGACGCAGCAAACTGATTCTAATTACTGAATAAGATAGTTTTTGGCGGAGCTGAGCTCCGCCCGTCCACACTCGATGCCGGCTCCGCCAAGCCCCCCTGAAAAGTACCCTTAATTTGATCCATGGGTTTTTTTTATAAGGGGTAAAAGGGGGTAAATTTTATTTTTTTGCCATTATCTCGAAAACTATCAATTTTTCGAGAAAAACAGTTATTATTAAAATTGTAGCTCATAAAATTCTCTACAAAAAGGTCATTATATTTTTTCGTACAACTAATCGTTTTTGAGTAAAACGTGCGGTAAAGTTGCAATGTCTGTAGTTCGTAAAAAACACGTACTCCTTTCCACACCACCGCGGGGGTAGAGTACTGGGCGCGTTTTTTTTTTTTTTTTAATGTGGTGTTCCCAGTAGGCTTAATCCACATTGAAATGTGCTAGAAAAATTTTTTTTATTATTCAGTCTCTTCCTCTACATCTATTTCCTTTGGAACTTCCTCATCTTCCTCAGTGATTTCCTCAATATGTTCTTCATTTATTGTTTCTTCCATTTCTTGTATTAAGCAAGTCATTGGATCTATATCGTCGTAAACATCCATATCGCTTTCTGTTACTTCAGTCTCGACGTTTAAACAAGATTGTCCACGGCAGTGCCCGCATACCGCAGAACAGCGAAGACCTATTTTTCTACAGCTACAGCTCGCGCTACATCCTTTAGTGCAATTGCAGAATATTGTATTTATTAATAGATCAGGAGCCGGTGGCAAAAGGGTTTGAATAGGTTCCAAACTATTTTTGACAATCATCCACCCCCATTCTTCTGGATTTAGATCATTATCAAGCCATTTTTGGACTTGCAAATACACTCTAAATAAATTTTGTTGTGATGCATAGAATGTGGGCGGTAGATTTGATAATTTTATGGGCTTATTTGTCTGGTTGCCTTTATAAATGAATAATATCTGTGAGAATCAATAAATTTTTCCTTCTGTGGAGCGTTGTACATGGCCAGAAGTAAGCGAATCCCATTTTCAGTTATTGTTTCTCGTGAACTTTGTGGCATTTTAAAAACCTCAGCACAATCCTGTAAGTCCTTGCGATTTTGGAGCAACTTAATAACCTTTTTTTTCCAATCTGAAATAGCGCAGATGTAGTATCACATCCGCTGATAGCATGGATCAATAAAATGTGATTTTTACTGTTTTTAAAATTGTCAAAACTTTTGGATGAGTATATTTTTTGAAAATTCTTTATCGCTAGTGGTAAATATAAATTGGTAGACTTAAATCGACGTTACTAGCCAGTGTTTATTTGATAAAATTCACAACGTTTCGACCATTTGGTTGTGGTCCTTATCGAGTGAGAAACTACTTATTAAATAACCGTGGTCACATTATTCAATTTAAACGGATTATCCATGTAATAGATGTAAATAATGACAAAGAAGAAAACACGTCACATCAAGGAGATGATCCGTCAACTACTAGTAGTTGACGGATCATCTTTGTCATTATTTACATCTATTACATAGATAATCCGTTTAAATTGAATAATGTGACCACGGTTATTTAATAAGTAGTTTCTCACTCGATAAGGACCACAACCAAATGGTCGAAACGTTGTGAATTTTATCAAATAAACACTGGCTAGTAACGTCGATTTAAGTCTACCAATTTATGAGTATATTTTTGTTTCAGCTTTCCCTTTCCCTGGTTTTAAATAATAAACTTCTTGATCAGGTGAAGTTCTTGCAATTAAAAGAATCAATAAATCAACATCCTCGCCAACGACTATTGTTTTAATATTAGTATGGTAGTGCTCCAATGCAGTTTTTATGATGAGAACATCAGCGTTATCTTGGGCTTGTTTGACAGAGATATTAGCAGCCTCCAATTTTTTGCACTAACATAGAAATAAATCTACTTTTGTTTTTTTCGTTGCTGAGAAATTTATCTTGTTTTATAAGAACATTCATGGACGCATCAAATAGAACATCTGTAGATCCAGGAAATTGTGAATATCGACGACGTTGCTCCATTGATTTTATACTTTTTTCAGTGTTATCGTAACCGTCAAAAACTACAATAACATTGGCTCCAAAATACTTCAGTACATAATGAATATATTGGTCACAGATATTATCGAAAGTAGCATCGTTGTTCCACACAACACGATGTAATAGAAACCCGCCATCAATTATAAATATGTCAGTTGTAGTATTAGGTTCAGTAACAATAGGATTGAAACAATCATAAAAGGTTGATTTAGTTGTTTTCCTCATTCCTACGTCATCAAAAAGAGCCAATGGGTATGGGGCTATTTCATAATGGAGAAATTGTTCAAGTTGGTCTTCAAATTTTTTTGTCACACTGATGCGTTGAAAGAGTAATAGTGGATCAATTACCACTCTATTGTGAACTTTAACAGAACTAGTCACAGTTAAAAGAGGAAGAACTTTGTCTGCACGTTTCAATTTGATTTTATCAAATTTTTCTCCAATTATTTTTTGCATGGAATTTAGACCAACTTCATAAGCATTGAAGCAATTAATTTTCTCATCGCCGACGATACCAGTAGCTATAGATATCTGTGGAATCTGTGAAAAGGGATCATGACTTGAAAACCATTCTATTATTTTTTGAACATCAACATCATTTCGTTTGATACGAGAATCTCGCGCATCAACATGCTGATCTGCAGTGTCCAATGAAATATTGCAAAGTTTCTCAATACCTTCACATACAGCATTGGTCGCATGCATACCGTATACCCATTTGCTGAGTACACTTTCTTGAGTGCTTCTTCCTCTTGCTACACCTCCGTCTGTTTTAATGGACTTCATCAAAGACTGTTCAATAATCATATCAGTCCAAGTACCGCTGAATTTATTAGTACGGTGAATAGTAAAGAAACCGTTTATAAATTTCTCGAAAGCACTTTCTTCCATATTTTTTTTTAAATGCAACATCCTGAAGATATAGGTGCACAGATTTAGCGTAAAGAAAGTGTCCAGACGCATGAAAATATGGTAGCATTTTTTTAATGGAACTTAAATGTGCTGTCCAATCGGCCATTCTTTCAGATCTAATAAATTCTTTGGCAATTGAAACCATTCTTAAATATTGCACCCACAATCTTGCAGTAGGACCTCTTTGTTCATACACCCGTAATTTTTCATGAAATTTGTTTGATAATTCCTTCACGTCACCATCTGAATTTTCTATGTCTTCGTATGTTATTATGTTGCTAGCGACTTCAGTTATGAGTTTCCTAAGATGATTTTGGGTGTATCTACGTCTATATCATTAAGTATAATTGCAGACAAAGCCTGATGAAGTAGAGTATGTCCTCTAATTGCTCTAGCATAAGCGTGTCCATGTAACATTTTTCCAACTGAATTTGAAGCATAAATGATGCTTAAAACTTCTTTTAAACCACTTCCTTCCATTATATACCCGATTGATCCAAGGAACAACATTATCAAATGGAAGCCACCGAGTCTCACTATTATTTTAGAAAAATCAGAGGTTTCGGGTGAAGATGCTACTATTTCTCGCGCTTTAATATATAAAGGTTGGTCAAATGTAATAACACATGTGTTGTGACCATGTTTTTTACAATTTTCAAGAGCACAGTGTAAAGCAGTATAAATAGTATTATAATTACTTGCTTATTGGTGAATAAATGGTAGAAATAAGATTCGTGATTGTGAAAAATCCTGATTATTTTTTGTCAGAGACTGAATATATCCATTCCAACCAGGTACCTGAGATTGATTATCCCACTTTCCAAAGAGCCATAAAACATCAATTTTTCGAAGCATGCAGGCTGTTTTTTCCTCATGGCAGTCGAATCTTTCAACTGTAATTTTATTTAATCCTGCTGAATTATAATTTTCATAAATCTGAATAGGAACGTGAGCTTCTAATGCAAGGTCATGAGCACTTGACATTGTTGTCTGTTTCTTAATTGGTTGTTCTGGTGCGATCGCTTCAGATGGAGTAATCATTTTAATTACTCCCATGATGTGTACCGTATTGTGACCATCAATGGTGTATACATAATATCGACATTGTCAGCAGCAAATTGAACGAAAGAACCAGTTTCTAGTGGTAAAATAAAAGGCTGAGGATGATAAACTGTCGAAACTTCGTACTTCGTATCGGAATATGAAGCTGCTACACCTATACTTGATAACACATCTAAAATACGTCGAGATCCAAATCGTCGATGTAAAAACGTCGACAAACCCAATTGCAATCGAGACATAAATGTTCTCGGTCTAGCTGCAGCTACTATAGCATGAGAAATGGAGGTGCATTTTAATTTAAATGATTCTAATTTGCCTTTTCGATTTTTTAATATTACTTGCTCCAAAAACAATTGTAAACTGTGTGGTACGTCATTGTCTAAATTATTAAACATTTCATTCATTGGGGGATATTCACTATTATATTTTATTAAAGATCGAATGTCTTCACGAATTATTGCTGCAGCAGATTCTATTATTTTAAGCCGTTCTTTCTGTTCATTACAACTTTTATTTTCGTACCAAGCTCTTAAATTGACATCATATACCGTATCTATGAAACAGACAATAGTCAAAGAGGTGCTTTTAGTTGATATTAAAATTCTTTTCCCATACCTTTCCTTAAGCTTCGTTTTAATTGTTAATTCATTTGGATTATATACCGTGCATGCATCTGCCAATTCCTTTAAAGTAAACTGGCAGTCATCATTTTCTTCAATATAAGAAAATATCTCTTCCATTCCTACTTCAATACGATGGTCGATAGGTCGACCAACCTGGTTTTCGGGAACGGAGAAAATTCAGGTAACATTGATACCTGGCCTCTGCAGCAAGCAAATCTTCAAAAATAACTCGATTTTTAACTGTCTTTGCCAAATCACCACCAAGTTTGTCTGCAGTAGCAATTATAGAATCTTTGAAAGTGTGTGCCGATACTAATGAAATTCTGCGGCACTTTTTTCGTCTTTCTTTTTTTCTTTCTCTTCATTGGCCTCGTCACCACAAAAAAAACAATTTTTTTAAATCAAAAAAAGGCTGTTCACTTAAACGTCATCTAGTACGCGGTGGACTTGAACTTGAAAACGTATTAGGACCATCATCTTCACGCTCCCTTTTCGAAACGAAGGCAGCAATGCTACTCTTCCGAACATAGTTTCTACGGCAATCAATATGCACTTCAATGGAAGTAGCATCACGTAAATATTCTATTTTTTTATCGTTCCTTTCTTTACTCGCGTCTCGCAAAGTTTTTATCCCACGCTCAACCACAACAGTTTGACCATCCGATAAAGGATTAGAACAAATGAAACACATTCCTTCCATTTTAGTACTATTTCTCGAGATTTATAAATTTACTTCGAGCAACACAAACACACTAACACACATACAAACGAAAGTAGAACACACTCTTTTCTTTGTGTGCCGGGCAGCTGCTTGTCAAGGTCGCATGAGAATTTAAACACAATAAATAATATAATATTTAGCTTTCAGTTTCTCTGTAGATACTTAAATAAAATCTTTTTCGACAGCAAAATATTTCTAATATAACTTTTCTGCACCTCATAATCACATATAATACTATAGTGGTGTGCACATTTTCTCTTTCAGACTTAATTCATTCTATATCTTCGAAACGGTTGATTCCACGAAAAAAAAAGTATAATAACCTTTTTTGTAAAGAATTTTATAAGCTACAATTTTGATAATAACTATTTTTCTCGAAAAATTGCTAGTTTTCGAGATAATGGCAAAAAACTAAAATTTACCCCCTTTTACCCTCTATAAAAAAACCCTGGATCAAATTAAGGGTACTTTTCAGGATTTCATTAGAACATCGAAATAAAGGTCTCCACAAAAATCCAGCTTGATCCTAATTTTTTTATAGTTTTGCCCTTTTCAAGTCTAATTTTACTGGACTAAAAGTGTTTCGAATCAATCGAGGATTTCCTCGCGACTCTTTAATTTCCGGAACACGCTCTGATCAGAGCGCGAAGCGACTTGCGGCGAGCGTAGGAATTTAGGACGGAATGAGGTTACAAAAAATAAAATAAAGTATTTGATACGAATCACAATTATTTACTACGTGTTTAACGAGTCTTTACAAAAATACAAAAAAAGAAAGAAAAAGGAAACGAAATAATCAAAATGTGAACCGCTTAATGATTAGCGACCAGACGTCAAAAGAAACGAATAAGAAATATATCTATATACAGCGCGAATATGTACAGAAAGGAACACGCGGATCACCGAATTTTATCGACGTGAGCACCACGGATCAGAACTCTCACGCCCCAAGCAAACACTCTCGCGAAATATCGACCGGAAATCTTGAACCGCCTTAATTCTGCCGACCGCCGCGACGGAAATCTTGCCGAGCATTCAATGAGATGCCCTCTCGACCGGAGATCTTGTCCGCGAACGACGGAAATCTTGTCACGTGGCAGACGGCGATCGCGACCCCGACGGACGTAAATTGCTTGGAACGTTCGAGATTCCTTTTCTAACGCGTAGAACACTCGTGCTCTGGTTTCGATACTAAATTCGGTTTCGAAATAAGCGTGAATCAATCAATGATTGCGATATAAATCGATGGCCGAGAATTCGAGACTCGCCTGTGCGATACAACGCGGTTACACGAATGAAGGACAAAACGACCGCTCGGAGTATGGCGCGTGAGTCTAGCACCGTTATTCCGAAGGAATCACTCGACGAAGAGAATTTGGGCGCGACGACCTTATCAGTGCAGAACACGATGAAATTCTGGAAGAGATATTTGCGCGTGACCGAGAAAAGATGCAACGCGATGAATATCTGAAATGAACACTTGAAAGAGTTCAGTCACAGCACATCCACTCGACGCAATGTCTGGCATGGAAGAGATATTATTCGGCCACGAAGTAGTCTGTTTCCACTATCACCACCTGTTAGTGGGGATGGTATTCGCACGTGGAGACCGCTGATTGCTTCGGGGATTTACCAAGTTGCGCAATTACCGAGTCCGCGAAAATCACGCGGTCGCGATTTCTGCGCGTGTCTCGCGTTGCGCGATAGTCTTATTTAGGTGTTACGCGTCCGCCATTGATTCTTCCCGGCGACGTCAGGATCACCGAAGGATCTATAATTGATTCCTTTTCGAGGCGCGATTCAGTGAAGTAGCGCGATTCGGAGCCCGGGCTGAATAACTTATTATTTTACGCGTATTTTCTCCGTCGAATGATCCTTTTTTAGCGCTCTTAAGCACAAAGAATTTATAATGAATTAATGTATTTATTATTAGTGCATTTATTATTATTAATTAGTGCATTTTTTACTATATTTTTTATTTTTATCATTATATTTATTATTTTCATTATAATATGAGATTCGATTTCATATATCATATTTAAATCTAACATCCGTTCAACATATGAACAGACATAAATGTAATAAAATATATATATATAATATGCATATACATATAAACAATACACACACACACACACACATATATATACATATATCGTGACGTTGCCGTCCCGACGCGCGTCCATCCCACCCTAATCGCAAGGGCTGAGCGGCCACGCCACGCGAGAGAGTACGAGAGCCGAACCAATATTCCGGAGAGACGAACGCGATAGAGCGACAATTATTGTAATTAATTCGCGTTTATTTTTATATTTTTTTATGTATCGCGGGAGCCTTGTGGCGAGGAATTCTAGGCCGAGGAGAAGAAAAGGGAGCGAGATAGAAAAAGTACGGGCGACCGGGCGCCGTAGGCATACCTACGGCCTTGCGTAAGCCGAGGGGCGGCGATATGACACGCGACCGTAATTGGGTCAACGCGCGCACCCCCGGTCGCGCAGGATTGAGTGGGATACAACCGGAGAGCTATGTCGGACACATGCAAAAACGGACAAACAGGAGAAATAATATTTGCCGAAGCCGTCCGGGCAAAGTCGCCGTTAACGGACAGAACGGGTGGATCCTCGCGAGCACCCAGGACCGCATAGCAGCGAGGCGAGAAAGTCGCCCGGAACATCGGAAGGGGAGATCTCCGAAATGCAGTCTTGCGAAGCCGGACAAGAATACAACGGACAGCTTCGAGGTCACGCTACCCGTAGGGCGGAACGGCCTTAAAAAGGAGGCTGCCGGAAATTAATAATCCTGTTATCGCAAATTAGCGACCGGGCGCCGTAGGCATACCTACGGCCTTGCGTAAGCCGAGGGGCGGCGATATGACACGCGACCGTAATTGGGTCAACGCGCGCACCCCCGGTCGCGCAGGATTGAGTCGCGATATCGACCCGAAGGAATAGATCCTTCACTCTCGTATCGACCGTCTATCGCGTTGGCGTACACGCTCCCGAGCCCTGTCGAGGTCCATTAAGTTATCGTAGTTGTCGAAGGCCGAGAAGGATATCGAGAAGGAAGTCGAGTGACCAGGAGGCCGAGATTCTGCCGGTGAGGCTACCCGTGTAATATTTAACGAGAATTACGTTTGGTAATGTCCGAATCTCGACCGCTCTGACGCTGTCGCGAGCTATTTTGGTGAATTTTTGGCGTTTTTGCGTGGGCTCTACCCGTCTTCTTTTTCGCGATTTGGTGTTAGCGAGCGACCAACGTTAAGCGGCGAGAGCTTCGAGACCAGTCCTTTAATTGATTCGCGAAAATTAATCGTCTCTCCGGGATTCGGTCGGGTATAGCATGTCGTATATTTTCCGTTGTCGCGTCTTAGTAATTGCGTCTGTCGTACAGTAAACGGTTCGTCGTTATATCATATGTCTCGTTATTGCGTGAATTCAGAATCTAGCGTGTATCGTGTGAGCGTAGAGTGTGTAAATTGCGAGAAGAATATCGCGAGAGAGAGAGAGAGAGAGAGAGAGAGAGAGAGAGAGAGAGAGAGAGCGTGCGTCTCTCGCGAACACCGGTGAGCGCGAGAGGGAGAGGGAGAGGGAGAGAGAGAGAGAGAGAGAGAGAGAGAGCAAGTGCGTGCGTGTGACGTCCCGTCATTTTTTCAAACCCATATTTACAATAATAATTAAGAGATGCTTTTACTTATAAAATATGGAGCAATGGTGTAATCTACTTGTTCTATTTTCAATTATTAGCGACTTCCATTATTGTTCGTCAATTATTTAATTTTCTTACCTCATACGCTTTTATTTTTAGTTACTAACTCTAGGAAATTAAGACTTTCCTATTTAACCGCGCTGCGACCAATCCGGAAGCTCTATTTTGGAACTAGCAACGCAAGCCAATCAAACGCCGTCCCTAGAACCGCACGCGTGTATCGCTGTAGAACTAACCAGCGGTTATCTTATAGAACAAACCTGCGTGTGAATTCTACCTCTTTTGCGATTTTAAGAAATTAAATACTTTAATATAGATTTAAGGATATATGCACTCCCTTATGGAATTATGGAATATAATAACTCGCTAGAAGCAATTCTTAATAAATAAGCAACTATAATTTCTGAATTCATTTTAATTTCTATAAATTCAATTTTTAATAAATAACTAAACAAATAACTTAGCCAAAAGCAAGTTGTTACGAAATAATTCCATGACTTAAGAAATTAGCGATAAGTCATGCTTACGATAATGCGCCTCAATATAATATTCAAATATTAATCGAGCTTCTGTTACAATAAATATAAGAAATTACGAAGTCATAACGATTTATTGAAAACAGCTTCTTGTAAACATTTAAAGATAACTAAGAACGACCATTGAAACTGTGTTAAAACTTTTCAAATAAATAACTAAATTATTCAAACAAAATTTCAATAAACAACAATTATGACTTCGAAAATAACTAATTTATTTGTGTAAAACGCGCTACTCTAACCTGATATTCCATTCAAATATTATTGTATATGTTATACTTTATGGAATCATACCCCGTATATAATAATTTGCAAACAGCCTTTTATAATTGAAAATAATAATCAAGGTCATTTATAGAAGCCTGTAGTAATAGTAAAATGTTGAAATTTAATTAACTCTCATTAAATGACCAAACTGACAGTAAATTATTATAAATTGATTCTATGAACAGAAAATTAGATATAAGTTTAACATTTTATGTTGCTTAGCATTATAAAACATCCCGGCGTTAAGTTATAAAAATTTTAGATCGAGTGATGTAAGCAGCCCGGTAGCGCGGACACTGAGATCAGCCGACTCTCTGTTTATCGATGTCACTCCGGAAAGTGTCAATACATGTAAACATTCAATAGGAAAAATTCGAGCACGTTCCCGTCGCTACCCGGCGGCTCAGTTAAAAGGAATTTTATAACGCACTCTTCTCGAAGAGTTATCTCCCCATAACCACCCCAAAGTCCTTCAAATGACTGATGACCCATGCATGTTCCACGCGTCACCAAAGCACGACTCGAATCGCCGTTGTCTCATCGGTATATAAACCGCTAATTTCGAGCTCCGGGAGCCATTCGTTCATTATTCATTGCCCAAATCTCTGTGCGTCCGCACCGACAGACTTCTAATCTTTTTCACTATTGTCAGTTGTGCGTTAGATTTCTTAATAGTGTAAAATCTGAATAAAGGATCCTGTACGTAATTTCGAGTACTTAAATTTAACCTATTTCGCCATGACCGAGGTCCTCCAGGAGCGAAGGTAGAGACACGTGCAGCAAAACCGGAGATTCACCGCTACCATACTGTAAGTAATTATAACTCCCCTTACCCGAGCACGCCGTATCTTAGTGAAGATTAGGAAATCTGTTACTGACTGACATCCCACTTTAATCAATTACCTCATCTCTCATCCCATCGTCGCTCAGCACCTCACATCGCTCGTAGCGATAATCTTACTCCGTGTATAATAAAGAAACCCCCCTGTCAAACACTGGCATGAAGCTGACAGTTTTTTCGTCAGTCATTATTAAATTATATGTCCTCACAATTTCACTATCATCTATAAGTATCGATATTAGACGGAATTTAGATCTTAATATATTACCAATATTGCTGTTGTCACTCCGACGTCCTCCAACCCTCGTTTCCAATCATAAAATATCTCGGCATTCGCTGCCAGGATTCATCAAATATCCCGGCATTCGCTGCCAGGATTCATAAAATATCCCGGAATTCGCTGCCAGGATTCATCAACTATCCCGGCATTCGCTGCCAGGATTCATAAAATATCCCGGCATTCGCTGCCAGGATTCATAACATATCCCGGCATTCGCTGCCAGGATTCATCAACTATCCCGGCATTCGCTGCCAGGATTCATCAAATATCCCGGCATTCGCTGCCAGGATTCATAAAATATCCCGGCATTCGCTGCCAGGATTCATAAATATCCCGGCATTCGTTGCCAGGATTCATCAAATATCCCGGCATTCGCTGCCAGGATTCATCAAATATCCCTTACCCCTATCTCGTACTTAAAGGATTGACAACAGAGAAATTTAAAATTATAAAGCATTTTTTATAATAAAAAACTAGAATTACATGAAGATATTATTATAATATTGATACTATCCTTCTATGAAGGAAAATCCTTATCTACCCCTCCAACTAATAGATATTCTTATCTACGAAATGTCTAATTCCCAAATTCTCAAACAAGATTTCTAATCTTCAAAGTTCTTAATAATTAACTACACGATAGTGGATAAGGCCACAGATACATAATAATTCTAGAATATTAATTAATCTTTTACCTTCCAATTAAAATTTCTTAAAACTCATTTAAATATTTTAGATTTTGTATTCTTAATAATTGTCAATTATAACTCATTTAAATATTTCAGAGTTTTCTTTCAAATAATTAGTCAACATTCCTTAAAACTCTATCAACGTTAATTCTATCATTTTATTTAATCTCATCATCCTACTACACCCTTGTAGATGGTTAACCCGGCGTATAGACAAACCATCCGGAAGAAGCGTAAACATAGAGCCGGTAAACAGACACATGCTAATCGTGCCGATAAAAGAGCACGGACTATACAGCGTGCTTCAAATTTAATCTGGGTCAACCGACAGGCATTCGGAACTCAGTCTTACGCAGACTCTACCGACAATTTCTCTTCGACTCCTGCAACCTCAACATTTACAACTCAGTCTGAGATACTTATTGGCTCCCCCCACGAAATATCTAATTCAGAAGTTGAACTCAATACGGAAATCATTGATAATCCTAGCATTGAATTACTGACATTAAATGATTCTAATGGTTTGAAACCAAATTCATCAGAATTAACAGCATGCAAAGAGCACCAAAAAGAGAGTAACGAAGTCAACCAAACAAAGATCTTGCCGAAAGATTTAATATCCCAGTTAAAATCACAATTATCTGAGGATAAACATTTTAGCATAGATCAGTATGCCCAATAATTAGATTTGTAATCGATAAATCGCATTACACACCCGTACGGTATACTTAAGTTCTAATAATCATTATCTAATATATTAAGAAACAAATTCACAATTATTCTGTAAATTACAGAAGATACCCTTATACTCAGACGAGGAAATTAATGACACGATAACCAGCGAACCGAATGACGTTTCAGAAATAATAATTGGATTAATTGATGATTATTTTAAAGGATATTTGGATATAGACCAACTAACTGTTCTTCTAGCAAATCTTAAAAACCCCGAATCATAAAACAGCATTAACACACGTAATTATACAGGTACGTATAATTCTAGTGAATTTCTAGTAAATAATTATCACCCGAGTCTTACTCCACTCTTTAGATCACTTCAGTCCTTGCTCTCGGCGTCCCTAGGGTATAACCCGTGTAAGCAGGTTGCCTTTCAAAAATAGAGAGCTTCTTTCTTTTGCTAACCGAGTCTAGTGAGAAAAAGGTCACCCGGACGTGACAGTGCGCGAATGAGAGAGTAAGCAGCCGGTCTGCCGCCCGACGGATATTGATTTCGTCGTCGTAGATTGCGCGTTATTTTCCATAAAAGCTTTCTTCACGAGATTCTCGATCTCCGCTATATCGTATGTCGTGTCCGTGCAAGTCTCTCTCGCTATTGCATGTAATTATCGTTTTCCGAAAAGGCATTGTTAACTAGTCGACGAGTCGTAGACCGACCGGAATTTAGTCGCTCTCGTATGGATTAACGTCGCGCGAACGCTATCGAGCTCCGTCCGCAACATTCTGATCTTTGTGTCGAGTTTATTAATGTTGCCGCCGTATCATGGATTTTGTGTGATATTGTATGGCCGAAAAGTTATGTTAATTCTGTTCGCGGTGACTCAGTTTTCTGTTTATGATTTTTGTATCGGTTTCTCTTATTACTGTCTTATCTTAACTTTGTTTCTAATTCTTTTTCTGTTGTTATCATCGAATGCGTTGTTAATCTGACTTTCTTTACTAGATTATACTAAGTCATTCTGATTTCCGACAAACTTCTAGCTTTATTATTTTCACGTAAATTCTCTTGGCTTAATAATTAGCCCTAATAGTCAGCATTATATCTTTCTCTCCTCTATTGTACTACAATCACTCAATACTAATTGCCACTATATCTTCTATTATGTAATTGAGATTTAATAAACATTATCTTCTTTTGTCAGTATCATTTCGCGTCCATTCTTTCGATGTCTGTGTCTCGTCCCGCAAATTATTGCTTTAATTCCACCGGTTTCGCGTATTGTATTATTATTTAATTATTTCGCGGCAACACCTCCCTGCCCCTCTACCGTTAGGAGAGCTAACCGGCCCGTAGCGAGCTTGTCGGCCCGGATTTCGCGTTAGATATCGTTTGTCGCGAATTGACGCGTGCAAGACCGCTTCTTCTTCTTCTTATGTTATGTCAAGGAACAGAAAATAAATGAGACTGTTCAAGCAGATTATCTTCTTATTGTTAGTAGGGCAGTGAGATAGATAATAGAGAAGTTGGTCTCTAAAAAGGGGAAGACCACTCCATCTATAATCAGTCAGTGTAGTCAGTATGTCAATGTGTAAAAGTGGTAAAGTTTAAAATAAAAATATGAGATAAAAGAGATGAGATAATAAAAATTAAAGGAAAGAAAAAGTTGTTAAATAGATAAATTATGTTTGCGTAAAAAAGGGATAATAGGAAGAATAATTTTTGGAGAAGGATTAATCAAGAGTTTGAAAACATCAAAAGGAGAAAAGAAATTTAAACGATTTAAAGAATTAAAAAGAGTAAGACGATGATCATTTAAAAGTGGACAGTGCCAAAGAATATGATTAATATCTTGACGTGGATCACCACAATCACAAAAAGGAGAGTTGACTAAGTTGCATCTATAAAGACTGTAATTAGAATTATAATGGTTTGAGCGAATTCTGCAAATAGTAACAATATCAAAACGGTTAAGATTAAATTTGGAAAACCAAGCATGCGAGGAATATAAGTAATTATTAAAATAAGAAGTTCCTACAAATTTAGATAGATTAAGAAGACATTTTTTAACAAATTGAATATGAGATAAACGAAGAGAAGCATAAAAATTAGTAGAGGGACTAAATAATTAGTGAGATGACCATCAAGGATAGCCTTTTTAGCAAAAAGATCAACAGTTTCATTTCCGAGAATTCCAACATGAGCTGGAATCCAGATAAGAGAGATATTAATGCTTTGAAGAAATGCTGAGCGGAGTTTATTTTTTAGAACTAATATAAGGTAGTTAAAGTCACGATCAATACTATCAGAGGAAATAGTTTCAATAATACTACGAGAATCAGAAAAAATGGAGGCATTACAGATATTATGTTTAATGATAAATTCACTGTGTGAATAATAGCAAGGCATTCTCCAGAAAAAATAGAAGAGTTTGAATCAATTTTAAAAGATTTATGAATCGAAAGAGAGGGAGAATAAAAAGCAAAGCCAACATGAGAGGCTTCTTGTGATTTAGAAGCATCTGTAAAAAAGATAGTTTTATTTATGATAAGATTGGAATAAAAATCTTGAAAAATTAGTTGAGGAAAAGCTGTCTGATGAAGCTCATCAACTAAAGGACGAGGAGTAAAAAATACATTAGGAGAGAAGGTAATAGTCTCATAAGGAAAAAGATGTAAAGGAATAATAGAGAAAGAAGCAATATGATGTCTAAATTTCTTAACTAGAGAAAAAGCTTTAAAAAGAAGAAAAGAGTTAGTTAAAGAAGATTTTTTATGTACAAAGGAGATAGCTTGTAAATCAAGAAGTTTATCAATTAGAGGGTTAAACTCTAAAGCAAAAGATTTAACAATAAATTTAGAAGCAAGAAACATGAAACGATGTTTTAAAGGACAAGTACCAGTTTCAGAATAAACAATGTTAATAGGGGTAGATTGGCGTAATCCAATACAAAAACGTAGAGCTCTTCGTTGAACAATTTCTAATTTTTCCATAAGAGCAGAATTAAGAAAAGGGAATAAAAAAGAACCATATTCAAGAGAACCTCGAATAACGGCCTTAAAAATACAAAGGAGGGATTTAGGGTCAGCACCCCACCAAGTACCTCTCAAAGATTTAATAATATTAACTAATTTACTGCATTTATTAAAAAGAAAAGAGAAATGAAAGTGACCTCTAAAATTAGAGTCTAAAAGGATGCCTGAAAATTTAGAGGTGAGAATAGGTCGAATAAGATTACCATCAATATAAATAGAAAAAGAAAGAATATTAATTCTCTTTCTAGTAAAGATAGTAAGAGTATATTTAGTAGGAGAAATCTCTAAACCTTTAGAAGACAAATAGGAAGAGAGATTGTTAGCAGATTTTTCTAAGGAAGTAAGAGCTTTTTTTAAATTAGGTGATCTAACAAATAAAGCTATGTCATCAGCAAATTGTACTATTTGACAATCTTTTTTAAGGAATTGTTTACATTTAAGAAGATAAAGATTAAATAAGAGAGGACTTAAAATAGAACCTTGAGGAACTCCTTTGAAAGAATTAAGTTGAGAGATAATTTCGCCATTAAAAATAAAATGAAGAGATCTTTGAATAATAAGATTATATACAAAGAAGCAAATATGAGGAGGTAAACCAATTTCGATAAGATCTTCTATTAAAATATTAGAAACAACATTATCAAAAGCACTTAATGTCTAAGAAAAGACAAGGAGTATTTTGTCCAGTAGCAAAACCAGTAAAAACTTCTGTAGCTAGTAAACCTAAATTTTCAGAGCAAGATCTTCTTTTACGAAAACCAAATTGAAAAGAAGGGAGAATAGAAGAGGACTCAACCCACCAACTCAAACGTATCTGAATAAGCTTCTCAAGAAATTTTGTAGACAAGAAATAAGAGAAATAGGTCGGAATTTACCAGGAGTGGATTTAGGAATAAGAAAAACTAAGGAGTGTTTCCAAGAAGAAGGGAAAAGACCAAGAGTGAGCATTTGATTAAAAATTTCAAGTAAGAGATGAAGATAGGAATCTGGAAGAAGAGAGATCATATTATAGTCAATTTGGTCAATACCAGGAGATGAATGTTTTCTAGTATTTTTAATAGCAGAAGTAAGTTCTCTAAAAGAAAAAGGAGAATTAAAAATTTTACAAGAGTAGGAGGAAGGAAAGTCATTAATAGAAAGAAATTTGTTGTGAAAAGAAAAAGCATGACAAAGAGAATTAATAGTATTGTAAATTTCATCAGGGATAGAGGAATTAGACATAAGAGGAGGAGAAGGACCCAAATGACGATTTTTAAATCTTTTAATAAAATTACAAATATAAGAGATAGGAGTTCTAGGAGTAAGGGATGAGCAAAAGTTTTTCCAACCTTTTCTTTTTTCAGATTTAAGGATACGTCTGGAAATAGCTTCTTGCTTTTTAAAAGAAATAAATTTTCATAAGAGGGATTCCTCTTGAAATTAGAAAGAAGTCTTTTTCTAAGATTAACTGTTTCTTGGCAGACATCATTCCACCAAGTAGCAGGAAAAGATTTTCTATGTTTATACCGTAAATTGTTTTCAGAAGATAGATGGTCTGGGGTAGAAGAAAAGAATTTAGAGCTAGGACGGAGGGGAATTTGATTTTTGATATGTTCAATGAGAATATCATATTTAAAAACTGGATTAGAGATGGAAGGGGAAGAAGAAAGAGAATCTTGAAAATCAGAAAAAGTAGAGTTAAGATTATTAATGACAATATTTCTTTCATCTTTAGAAAGATTAATTCTATGAGAGAAAAATTGTCTTTTCTTAAAAGAAAGATTAACATTAATTTGAATAGGATAATGATCACTAAAATAAGAGTCATTTAAAATATTCCATTCACAAATGTTAATTAAAGAAGGAGAGACAAAAGAGAGATCTATAGCTGAAACAGCTTGACCAGGTCTGGTAAGAAAAGTGGGGAAACCATTATTAATGCAAGTGTGACGTCCCGGGCTGTTTCAACGGTTATGAGCGGACACGCCGACGGAGGGGTTGACGCTATCGTGCGGGCCGAGCGGTAAGCGGGCGATGTGGGTGCAACCGCGATGACGTGCCGTTGGTGAACCCGGACGAACACTTGTATTTCGAGGATAATATTAATGAAAGAACACGAGATATGTTAAATAAATATTAAATAGTCAATTTATTTAGTCTATAGTGATCACTTCGGGTCTTTTTCTAATAACAATTTTTATCGTCGGAGGAACTATTTCGATCTTAATTATACGTGGCTTCTGCCTGATTTTTATGTTTTCGTAGACGACTTCGCACTCTACTTCCGGAGCTGCGTGACCAGTGAGCCGGTCGAAGTCTTCCAGCAAGTCCGCGTAATATCCCGCAGGAGGAATGAATGTTGTCGCGGCGTGCAAAGCCTTTATTAACCGTCTTAACTGGCGGATTCTGCCCGAGCGCTGGGAGCGGACCATGGTCTGCAGGATCGAGCCATTTTAAGTATTTGGTTATGAAATTTAAGTATTTATTTTGTTGAATGATATTGGTATATCGTGTAACGGATACAGTGTTTAAGATTTTTCAGGTCAACGAGAGAGTGGAGGAATAAGCGCGCCCCGAGAAAAGCGAGCCAGGATAGGTTTTTAGTGCGCCCCGGAGAAAGCGCCCTGGAGAGAATGGAGTCGATGCGCCCCGAGAAAAGCGCTCGTTGAAGGTATCGGTATTGTGTTGAGTGTATCCTTTAAATATATACCAACATATATATATATTTATATGTATATTTCTTTATGATTTATAATTATTATTATAGAAGCTCGATGGTTTTAGAGAGGAGGAGGTTGTCAGGAGGTTCCCTTGAATTTTTAAATAGGAATAATAAGTTTTGGAATACTCACTGTGACTAGCAGTAGCTGAAGGTTCACACCAAAAATATTCAATATATATATTTTCCGAATTGGTTTACAACGCACACCTTTTATTGTAGCGGAGACTTAGTATAAATAATGCTGATTGTTAACTGTTTGATTTGCGCAAATGCTGATTAATACTAGATTTGATCTGATCTAGACTGAATTGATTCTGATTGACTGACTGATACTGAGTCTGAGACTGAAACTGAATCTGAATCTGAATTGAGATTAATACTGTCTTGAATACCGAATGGAATTGAGAGAGCGAGCTTTCGGAGCGTCGATTAATATACTGTCGAGGGCTCGTTCCCTACCCTAAATTATCAGGTTCACGTGAGATAATACAATATGAATATGTGTTCGTGGAATCGCAACAATAGTCGCATTCGAAGGTCAGTCTAAATATAGCCTTGAACAATAAGGTCTATTGTTCGTCCTTACAATAGGATCATGAGTTCCGAGAGTTGTTTACGTGCCGCGCGCTTCCGCATTCCAAGTTGTTTTCGAACAGAATTAAATTAAAGTATTATTAATTCTATTAAATTAGACAATTATATATATTGTTCGTAATTGTCTCTTAATTGTCTAATTTTTACAAAATTATTATTCTTAATATTATTCTTAAAGTTATTCTTAATATTATTTTTAACGTTATTCTTAACATTATTCTTAACATTATTTACACAGATATTTATATAGATATTTATATACATATGCACTGATTTTTGTTGCAGATCAACAATTGTTGCTGAGGGCTAATAACATGTGGTTTGGACGTTGAATCTACTATGCAAGACAGGAGTTGAAAAAGAAGAATTGTTAACATATATTTTACAAGTGTGTGATTATATCTAAATATTTCTAAGTTATACAGGGTGACCCATTTTAACTTAGGCAGCCAAATAACTCGAAAAATAAGCACACTACGAAAAAATGTTTAGAATCAAAATTTCGTCATTTCGAGGGGGACGTACAATGACGTTAAAATGAGCCCCCCCACCCCTCCCCCTGGGCGGTGAGGGGGGCAAGTTTGAAATCTTAAATAGGAACCCCTATTTTTTATTGCATATTCGGAATCTTTGGCTAAAAACACATACAATTTGTCTGAAACATTTTTCTCGATTCATGATAGATGGCGCTGTAATCGACGAAATTCAATTTCTTCGATTTCTCTTACTGAGAACCCATGCTTACGATTCTGCAATAAATTAACAATAAAAATACCACGTTTTCATTGTTAATACTCGAAATTAGTCTTAAAACAAACTTCTCATTATTTTTTATTACTCATTAATTACTTCTCAAGAAACTGCTTTTAGCGTAACCTGCCCTTTAGGCAACTTGAATGGTCCAAAGTACCGAGACATTTTGGACTTTCCATCTGATGGAGTTCCTCTAAGTATCCCTCCAAAATTTTGTCCATTTAGTGCCAAAGTCACAAGTGTTTATGTATTTTTTTAACATTTGTACTCTGATAAAATTTTGGTAAAATGGCAAATTATACGCCTACAGAAGTAGTCGATATTCTTATAACCGAATGTGGTAGAAATTACAGACTTACTGCCCGTACTTATGCGGAGCGATTCCCAAATCGCCGCCATCCTACTGATCAACAAATTATAAACATTGAAAGGAGATCTCGTAATAATCCACTTCATCGCGAAAGGCGAAGGAATAGACTTCATAATAATAATGACCCTAGATTGCTCGCAGTTTTGGCTATGGTTCATCAAAATCCCCATATTAGTACCCGTCAAATAGAACGAGAACTGGGAATCCCTCAAACTACGGCACATAGATTGTTACGATCAGTCAATTACCATCCGTATCATATTACTCTGGTACAGGAATTAAGTGAGGCCGACTACGTACTCAGAGTACAATTTTGTAGATGGGCTCTTGAGATGCTAGATCAGAATCCAGATTTTTTTAGTAATGTTTGTTTCAGTGATGAAGCAACATTCATCAGCAATGGTAGTCTCAATAGGCATAATTGCCACTATTGGTCACCAGAAAATCCACATTGGTATCGTGAGGTGCTTAATCAACATCGTTGGAGTTTATATGTATGGGTAGGCATTTGCAATGGCCAAGTCATTGGACCTCATTTTTTTGAACGTCCAATTAATAGTCCAATGTATTTAGAATTCCTCGAAAATGATTTGCCAGCATACCTAGAGAATGTTCCCCTTGCAATTAGACTAAATTTATGGTATCAACAAGATGGTGCTCCTGCTCATTATGCTCGTATTGTACGGATGTTTTTGAATCAAAGGTTCCCAAATCGGTGGATAAAGCGGGGTGGACCAGTTCTGTGGCCTCCGAGATCACCGGATTTAAACCCCCTTGATTTCTTTTTATGGGGATACGTTAAAGATGCAGTGTATAGTAAAGCTCCAACGACAAGATTGAATATGATGGAAAGAATAAGAAGAGCTTCTGAAGCTATAACTCCTTTAATGCTAGAAAATGTACAACGTAACTTTCGCTGTCGATTACTGTTATCCTTAGAAAATAATGGTGCACACTTTGAGCATCTCCTCCATGCGGAGAGAGCTGATAACAATGCAATCTTGCCTTAACTGGTTGGGTCACCACACGACCTTGCCTTCACTGGCTGGGTCACTACTTGACCTTGCCTTAACTGGTTGGGTGACCACACGACCTTGCCTTCACTGGCTGGGTCACTACTTGATCTTGCCTTAACTGGTTGGGTCACCACACGACCTTGCCTTCACTGGCTGGGTCACTACTTGACCTTGCCTTAACTGGTTGGGTCATCACACGACCTTGCCTTCACTGGCTGGGTCACTACTTGACCTTGCCTTCACTGGCTGGATCACCACACGACCTTGCCTTCACTGGCTGGATCACCACACGACCTTGCCTTCACTGGCTGGATCACCACACGACCTTGCCTTCACTGGCTGGGTTACCACACGTTCAAGCACCCCGAATTGTGAGAGGCGAGGGGACTCACGTTAATCAAGCACCTCGAAGGGAACAGAAAACTGCTACGTCCACGACGTTGTTCCTGGGTTACGCTAAAAGCAGTTTCTTGAGAAGTAATTAATGAGTAATAAAAAATAATGAGAAGTTTGTTTTAAGACTAATTTCGAGTATTAACAATGAAAACGTGGTATTTTTATTGTTAATTTATTGCAGAATTGTAAGCATGGGTTCTCAGTAAGAGAAATCGAAGAAATTGAATTTCGTCGATTACAGCGCCATCTATCATGAATCGAGAAAAATGTTTCAGACAAATTGTATGTGTTTTTAGCCAAAGATTCTGAATATGCAATAAAAAATAGGGGTTCCTATTTAAGATTTCAAACTTGCCCCCCCTCACCGCCAAGGGGGTGGGGTGGGGGGGCTCATTTTAACGTCATTGTACGTCCCCCTCGAAATGACGAAATTTTGATTCTAAACATTTTTTCGTAGTGTGCTTATTTTTCGAGTTATTTGGCTGCCTATGTTAAAATGGGTCACCCTGTATAATTTTTATATCTAAGCATATTGTATTTTATATTTCAATAAGAGAGTTGTATTCAATGATATAATTATCAATTCAGTTACGTTATTAAAGTTATATATATATATATATACATATGGAGAGAAATATTTTATTTACTGTATTTTTCCTCAACTCCTATTATTTAATATACTTTTAATTTTCTAAGGTTAATAGAGATCATTCAATTAGTTTTACGTGCTTTCTTCTTAATAAGTCTAAGAAATTAATATAAATCGATTCAACATACAACATGCATATATACAGTGTCATAAATATATTCATATCACTGTACACAGGGGTGCGTACCTGTGTGTGTATTAAACTAAACTTAAATTATTGTTTTATGGATATTTACATATATATCTATACAGTTATAATGGAAATTGCCATATAGTTACAGTCTAGGTTGCCAACGTAGGTTGCCAACAGGAATAGAAACTCAATGATTCGCGTTGCGATGCGACAAGTCCAGTCCTTTATATCAAGGTTTTTGTACATGACTATTAGATCCCGAGTGACTATACTTGTAAATTCGATATATATTGTCAGAGAATGAGTAATTGAACTAGTATAAATTGTTAGACAATTGGTCGGACTCTTATATATGTGTAATATTGCACAAAATGTGTGTAAAATATGTCATTTTTGAGCATTTACGAATATATAGGCGAATTTGGTATTTATTGACGTTAGACTTGTAATGACTGGTTTGTTAATGTTATTATGTGTAAAAAGACTAGATCCATTATTTTTGCATGAGTATAGATATATATATACATATATATAAGCGACGCTAGAAGTTATAAAGCAGTTAGTTATATATCTTCATATTTGAAGACGAAAGTATTGACAATTATAAAAGGTAATTATGTACATTTTAATTGTTTATATATTATGTTTTTATAACGAGAATGAATAATTGTTAATATGTAATTGTTTTTCTTATGCTGATCAGTTGAATTATAACAAAAGTAAGAAAATATATATATTATATTATTATATCGTAAAGAGAAATAATTGTAAATTAATAATTAACATATTTATTCTCATTAGTGGATTTTGACTCGATATTTTCATGATAATTAAATTTACATAATGAAGGGTGGAATTGAGTCTGATTTGGTAAGCTGAACATTGTGAAGAGTGCTTAACGTAAGCTCGTGTTCTGCCTAGTGAATTTGGGGAAATCTATAGTTACTGAACTTAGTGTAGCTAAATGCATCCAGTGCTTGACAGATTTGTTTTGATACGCGTGTGAGCTTTAAATGTGCTTATTAATTGACTTTTAATTATTAATTATAACGAGTATCGCGATTGTTCGTTGCAAAAGAGTGAAAGAGAGATGAAGAACTCGTGTGACGGTGTGTGATTCCAGCTGTCTTGTGATGTTGAAAAATCAATGACGGACGGTGGCGGAAGTCAAGTGGAGGCGCCGTACGTTACACAAGTAAAAGAGAAATCAAAAGATGAAGAAAGAAGTAAAGTTCCTTCCCTACAAGAACGAGGACAACCCCATTCAGTGTGGTGAGCATTGAAATCACCAAGAAGAATACAATGAGAAAAAGAATTACAAAAATTAAAAAGGGAAGAATATTCGGATTGAGAGAGAGAGGTTTAGAAGGATGTCTATATATGGAAATAATGGCTAAGTCAAAATTATTAAAATGAATTAATACACCCATAGACTCTAATTTATTATCTATATGAAAAACATTATTAATAAGGGAATAAGATAAAGACAGACGAATAGCAAGAAGAAGGCCACCACAATTAATTGTTTGAGAATCTACACGAAAAACAGCAAAATCACGAAGAGAGATACGAGAGTTGACATTAAACCAAGTCTCAGATAAAGCAAGGATATCATAGTCGTTAAATAAAGGTAGGAGGATGTCTGATTTATTTAGTAAGAAATGGCAATTCCATTGGAGAATTTTTAAAGGGGAGTTGGAAGAAAGATTAGTTGGAGGAGAGGACATTGGAAGAGGAATGAGAGGAAGAAGTAGAGGAGGAGCTAATGGAATGAATTAAAGAAACCAAAAATTCAGAAGTGACATCATAAAGGCCAAGAAGTTTAAGAAAAGGGCTAAACTTTTCCATAAAGAGATCAATAATTTTTAAAAGGTGATTAATAATTTCAGGATTAAAATTAAAATTAAAGTTAGAAGAGGAAGGAGGAGAAGAAGAATGTAAGAGAGAGAGAGAGTTAGGAGAGAAATTATTAAGAATAACACCGTTACCAGACGAAGAAGGAGGGGATCTACCATTAGAGGAAAGTAAGAAAGAATTGTGATCAGAAAGATATTCTTTATGAGGACAGGAAGAACGAGAAGGAGAAGGATTTGGAGGGAGTTTAGAATTATTTGTGATACGGGGAGAAGAGTGATAAGAATAGATAGGAGAAGGGGGAGGGGAAGAATTAATAGAAGAGAAACGAGAAGGTTGAGGTGATTGAGAAGGAGAGGAATTTAAATTATTATTTAAGATATGAGCATAAGAAGAATGAGAAGGAGAAGAAGAGGAAAAAGGAGGAGAATTAGGAGAAGGAGAAGAAGAAGAAGATAAAGAGAGGGGAGGAGAATTAAGAAGAGGAAAATCTTTAAAAGAAGATAATGAATGATTAGGTAACGTATTTTTAAGACGAGATCTAGTTTCTAAAAGAGAAATATTTTCAAGAGCAGCTAATTCTCTTATTCTTTTTTGAAAAGCATATTCAGGGCAGCTTAGACTAGTAGCTTTATGAGATCCTTTACAATTGATACATAAGGGAGAGTCTTCTTTTTGGAATAAAGACGAGGATCATCATGTTCTTTTTCTCCACAAAAATTGCATCTAGGATGTCCTTTACATTGAGATTTGAGGTGACCAAAACGAAGACAAGAATAGCACACAGGTTTTAGTAATAAAGGGTTCAATTGTATGTCTTACCAAAAAAAGGAAAAGGAACTTGGGAAGTTGCTGACCCTTAAAAGTGATTAAAACAGTTTTAGAAGGTTCCAAATTAACAGCGTTATCACCAGGAGTACGTTTAGAGGGAGGTTCATTGACATCTTTTTTCCTTCTGTTAAGGCGTTTAACTGAAATAATAACAATATTGCTGTCAATGCCCTTCTGAATTTCATCATCAGAGAGGGGAACATTGTGAATACCTTTTCTAACAGTTCTGAAAAGGGGGATGTAAGCATTAAGTTTATGAGAAATCAGTATAGGATGGGAAATAAAATTATTCAGCTTCACGAAATTTAAACTGAACATTGATTTTAGAGAAGCCTATTTTTCTAATTTCAACAATATCTTTTTTAGAAATAGAATATAATATTCGACCAACAAAAATAGAATCAATTGAACTAGAATTATCTAAAGATTGAACAATAACGTCAAAAGGACCTTGAGAAGTAATATCGTATTTATAACTAATAGGAGAGGAGGAAGTATCAAGAATAGAATCAGAAGAAGGAGAATGTAGATCAGAAACAGGATAAGAATTACCTTGCATACTTGGTGGATCAGAAGGATTTTTACCATCTTTCTTTTTGGAAATCGGAGATGAGGTATTAAATTTTCGTTTATTAGAGATTTTTTCTTCTTTGGAATTTAAAGATGCAACAGCAGGAGGAATACTAGAATTAGAAGTAAGAATAGAAGAAAAAGTAGGATTAGTATTAGTATCATTATAATTAGTAACATTAATATTATCGTTGTCAGAAAGAATAGATGTATTACAGTCCATATCTAAATCGGAGTTAATTGTTTTAGGAGAAAAGGGAGCAAAAGAGGAGGAAATGGAATCGAGTTTTTTTTCGGTCATGTCAGAATTTAAAAAGTCAGGGTCAGTGCAGGAAGAAGTAGATGGATGTTTTATAGCAGGGGGGTCTCCCCCAGGATCTTGAATGGACATCCCAAAGGAGCAGCAGACAAAAAGCCGGCAGAAGTCCCAAGGGGGGAAGGGGAGGTTTTCGTGGGCAGAAGTCTTCTTATAGAGATATCGATGATATTAGGAAATATTTTCAGGAAATTTGATATAACTCGAACGGATAAAGATACATAGAATAACTTCCGAAGAAGAAAAATAATAACAGAAGGTATTAAGTAACGAAATTGTAATGAAAAGGACGGAGGGAATTAAACACACAATTACCGTTAAACAAAATGGCCGCGCGAGTCGTGCAAGACCGCGTCTGGCGCCCAACCTCTAGTCTATTTCGTGTTTCGCGTAATCTAAGGCCTTTGGTCCGCTGCGGTACGCGCGAAACGCCTTATAACCGAGTTCCCCCGCGTAATAAATATAACCTTTTAATTGGTTGTTTGTTTGTTTTTTTTTTACAGACGACTATTCCCCGTTTGAGCTCCGAACGGGAGAAAAAGTCGTCGCAATATATATATATATATATAAATCGAATGTACAGAATAATTAAATAAATAAATAAATAATAAAAAGTAAAAAATAAATAATGAAAAATAAATAATAAAAAATAAATAATAAAAAAAATAATAGAAAATAAAATATAAAATAAATAAAAAGTAAAATATAAATAATAAAATAAATAATAAAAAATAAAAAATAAAATAAAAAATTTGACATTAATTTGAAACGGGCTTTGACGGATAAAAAATAAAATAAATAAATAAAAAATAAATAAAATAAATAAATAATAAAAAAAGAAAAAATTAAATTAAAAGTTTTAAAGTTTCGGGGAACATTTCTTGTTTCTTTCCTTCATTCATTTTTGGCCGCAAACTTGAAATTAAGGGATCAGAAGTAATTAAAAGATGATTTAAATGATCTTCGTTCGTAGCGATTCTATTAATTTTGCGTGTGTGATCTCTTCTATATTGCCTGAATTCTTTATTCCGTGCTTCGCTTGTTTCTTCTGATAAATGGCCGATAGGAATAGAAAAATGTGAAATAATTGCTTTCCCATGGATTAATAATTTATGAACAGAAGAAGACATATAATACCATCCGTAGTCTTGTACGAACATTTTTGCTGTTTCCATCGCATATTGACCGAATCGCTTGGCGTCTATCATTTCTCCACAAGAAATCGCTTGTAAAATGACAGCAAATATTTAATAAGTATTTCGTTTAATCCGGTAATTTTTGCAGTTGTTTTAATTTCCGAGAAAAACTTTCTTGCAGTGTTTCCATCGTTTGTCAGTCCTGAACCTTGTTTTCCAATGTCAACAAGCAAACCCAGATCCTTTCTAAATTCTTGCTGGATTTTCTTTTTGTTTCGTTTTGTTGTTTCTTCAAATCAGGAACACGTACACCTCATTTTTTAAAACATAAATTATATGAAACATGAAGTAAGAATTCCATGCATCGAATCCTTGCATGAAGACTTGATACTCCAAAATTGATATTTTTTTCATTAATGTCTCTCATTATAACTTTGTCAATATTATTCATTTCACTCGGCTTTGCACCGCACAGATAACATGATGAAAATGATGATGTTACATCTGACAAAGTTGTGCATATTTTGCCGTCTATCATTGTAAAGAGCATCTCATAATTAACGATAATATTTTCATATTCGGTCGGTATTAAATTTTTTACTTCATGTTCCATTCTTTCGTATTCTTTCTTACAAATTTCTGCATTTTCATGAATGAATTCGAATCTAATAAGACGACAATATCTGGTAGAAGACGGATTTTGATTCATCCATACAATATTTAAGCCACTCATTCATTTAACAGGGACGAAACTTGTCATAAAAACAGAGCTATCCGATGCATTTTCATTTAGAAAATTTTGTTTATGCATACTTTGATTGGACGCACCATCAAAGCCCCATTTGCAAATCAATGTCAAATTATTAATATTATTATTATGTACATATACATTATCCTTGCAAACATTAAGCAATCTCTTGGTTGTGAGATCAAGGAGAACTTGCAAGTCAATCGATGCCGAAGTTTCAGTAATTGTTATTTTATTTTTCGACGGATAACATTCCAATTTTGTTCGCTGCATCTCATAATATGACTGCCATTGATTTGTGCCACTCTCAATACAGATTTTCCGCAATTCAATATATTGTTGTTTCGACAAATTTAAACTAAGAAATAATGCTAAGCATTTTTCTATTGAAAAGAGAGGCGTTTTAATTTTATTTTCGCAAAAGGCCTTAACTTGCTCAACTTTGTTCGGATTTTTAATTAAAAAATCCAAGATTTTTGCGAAGTCAGAAGATCCATCGCTACTTAGTTTTTGTAGCATATAAAAGAATTTCATTCGAATTAGACGCTCGTAAATCTTCTGTTCGCCTGCGTTTATGTCTGTCAGTAATTTCATCGAATGGTTTATTATGAGATGAATTGGTAGCAGCAGATTTGTCTGAACAATTGGAAGAAATTTCAGGAAGAGAAAATTCAAAAACTTTTTGCAGCCACGATTCATTCTATTTTGTAAAATTCTTCAGTGTTCTATTCGACTTCTGCCACCTCAAAGAAAGATTACTACAGAATAATTTTAATGAAAGTCTCAGCTTGTTTCTAGATTGCTCTGATAGATTTAGTTCACATTCTCTTGAAACGAAGTCAATTAAAGATTCTTGCATTGTCAAACCACAACCAGAATTTCGGAGAAACAAGAATAGATCAGAATGAGTCAAACTTTTCATGACTTAATAGTACGTTTAAATTCCTTTTTAGATGTAATCTTCAGCTACTATCAAAATTAAGAAAATAATACATGTCATAATGAAAAGCAGATCCAATTATAGGATTACGCATAAAGAAATACATACCCAAAATTAAAAAATCGTACGTTTCAACTTCCAAAAGATCCTTAACTTCCAAAAGATTCCACAAAAATCAAGCTTTCTATCGATTACAGCCGAGCCGTTGAGATTCACAAAATCAATAATTTTTAATCCTTCTCAAATCAAATATTGTGAAAAGATCTTCATATAATACACTAGGAAATCAATATAATACGTTAAGAGAACGAAAAACGCATAATAAGAAGGAGGCAACTCACCAAAAAATAGCAGGAGAAAGAAACAGAGAATCAAAGAAATTGGAAAAGCAACCATTAGATAGATCAACTCGAATGTTAGTACAATTATAAATGTGATGTTTTGACAATACAAACAATATAAGATTATATAGAGAGATAACCGCTATGAAGGTAAACTAAATCACATTATGATAAACAAAACAATCATAGATAACCGACAACAAGCATAAATAGGAGAATGATGTAAACAAGCGCAGTAATTTTAAATTTTAGACAAGTTCTTTATTATCTAAGATAAATATTTTTATAATTCGACCTAACTAGCAATGGCTTAAACGAGTTAAGTTAGAAGAATACTCATAGGGAGACGTGTCTCTTGGTACGAGACTACAAGAATCCCCTGATATCAAACAACTATCTCGTAAATAAATAGGCGAGAAAAATATAGGTCCGAAAAGTCGCTGAAGCGAGAGTCAAACCCGCGTCTTTCGCTTGCCGGGCGACTGCTTTAACCAACTAAGCTATTCAGACCCTTTCGGTCCTATATTTTTCTCTAGCCTTATAAATTGGATGTTAGTAAACAAATTTGAGAAACATTATACCGGCTCTCTACGGTTAAGGTGTAAATTTTTAAATACTAGTGTGACGACTCCTTATTTAGGTCCCGGAGTATTAAACAACTAATTAATAATTTTTAATGTCGCTAGTTGTTCGCGGGGGGGAGATCGGAGAATCGAGGAGATCGGCCCCCGCGTTAATAATTTAAAAAGAGAAACGAGAGGGTGCCGGAATCCGTTCAGATTTGAACGCGAAGACGGTAGGTTGCGCGAATCCAAAGATCCGCTGAAGGATCAGTGAAGGAAGAGAAAATGTGAACTGTCGTGTGGTCTATAGTGAACATTTATTTTATAACAATTCACAAGCTGGCGCGAGCGACGATCCGTATCAATCTAGCGAACGGAGATCTTCTGGTCCGTCCCTTAGAAAGCGGCCTTTAAGCGAGTCGGATATCTTGAAGATCGGAGATCTTGATCGCGGCGGACGGGGATCTTGATCGCGGCCGACGGAAATCTTGAGCGCGAGGCCGAGGACGGTCGCGAAGGAGATACGATCATCAGCTCGCAAATATAACAAAACTTAATGAATACTTAGATTAATTATTTGATTACTCGCTGCTTAGGTTGCGCGAATACTTTGTACTGTCACAATTATAACGAAATCACTGACGTGCTACGAGGCGAGACGGCAAGTCCGTAAACCGAGATTAACTTGTGTCGCAGCGATCACGACGCGATTGCTCGAGAGAAAAAATACATCGGTTCACGCAGGAACTCGATGATTCATTAAGCACACGACACAAGCTTCACACGACGAGAGAAAAGACGACACGAGCAAAGAACGACACGAAAATGGTCGAACAGATTGAAAGAATTACCGGCCACACGCCGATCGATCAGGTGAATCTCACGGTTCGAGCGTTACGTTGAGACTGACGGTTTTGGTTGCCGTGCCTTGGAATCCGAAAGACTCTCTTATTCATATATATGTATATATATCGCGGAATGTGGCGCGATCCTCGTGTTTTCGGACAATAGAGCTGGTAATCGATCGCGTGTCGAACACGTGCCGTTCGGCGCTCTGACGAAAAGAAAAAGCGCGTGACGCGGTTCTCGGCGCGTGATCGCGACCCGACACCTTATGTGTTTATGTGTTTGCCCGGAATGCGAGAAGTTCGATTAAGTCGATAATATCTAAAATCGCGTTTGACTTTCAAACACTAGTCATTAATTAAATAAGATAAATATTTTTATAATTCGATCTAACTAGCAATGGCTTAAACGAGTTAAGTTAGAAGAATACTCATAGGGAGACGTGTCTCTTGTTACGAGACTACAAGAATCCCCTGATATCATACAACTATCTCGTAAATAAATAGGCGAGAAAAATATAGGTCCGAAAAGTCGCTGAAGCGGGAGTCGAACCCGCGTCTTTCGCTTGCCGGGCGACTGCTTTAACCAACTAAGCTATTCAGACCCTTTCGGTCCTATATTTTTCTCTAGCCTTATAAATTGGATGTTAATAAACAAATTTGAGAAACATTATACCGGCTCTCTACGGTTAAGGTGTAAATTTTTAAATACTAGTGTGACGACTCCTTATTTAGGTCCCGGAGTATTAAACAACTAATTAATAATTTTTAATGTCGCTAGTCATTAATTAAATAAGATAAATATTTTTATAATTCGACCTAACTAGCAATGTTAGGTCGAATTAGGTTTAAACGAGTTAAGTTAGAAGATTTATTTATTTACGAGATAGTTGTATGATATCAGGGGATTCTTGTAGTCTCGTACCAAGAGACACGTCTCCCTATGAGTATTCTTCTAACTTAACTCGTTTAAGCCATTGCTAGTTAGGTCGAATTATAAAAATATTTATCTTATTTAATTAATGACTAGCGACATTAAAAATTATTAATTAGTTCTTTATTATCGTTTAATATAAAAATTAAAATTTGCTTCCTTTTTATTATGCGTTTTTCGTTTTTTTCTAACGTATTGACTTTTCATCATGATACATAAAGTCTTTTTGCAAAATTTGATGATTTGAAAATTTCAAACTATTATTTTTGTAAATCTTATCTTCTAATGACTACAATCGGTGTATGAAAGATTTGCCATACTTGATTTTCATGAGAGTTGTTAAGAATCCTTAGAAATCAAAACATACCACTTTGTAATTTTGCATATGTATTTTTTATACATATTCTTATACATATTTAACAACATATTCTGCTAAAATTAACAAAATTAATACATATCATAGTGAAAAGATCAAGTTATAAATTGTTTACTATATGTATTACTTTGCTAATTTTGTTAATTTTGTTAATTTTAGTAGTTACTGAAGATAGTCCGAAAAGAAACTGAAACATATTATTTAGATAATTAACATAATAACTTTTTTGACGACAAAAAGGAATATTCCATATACATATACATATACACTACCGCGCGCGCACACATGTATGTATTGTATATGTATGCTTATATGCGTATATGCATGTATGTATTTACATATATGTATGTATTTTTAAATATATATTTTAAACATGCACATGTATGCGTGCACCACGATACACACACACACACACAAAAGTTACGAAATCGAACAGTTTAACTTCCCGTAATTACATTTTTGACACGTTTTTATTCCACATTTTTTATCCTCTATTTGAACGGGCACCTACGGGCAGCTGAAACCAAAAAATCCATGAAGTGGAAGATCTATTTAAAGATATAAAATCAAGAGAACCTCAATACTTCTCAATACATTTTTTGTATAACAATTTGAATCACGCTTATAAGATTCAATTTTTTGAATATAGAAGAATAGCTATATTTTTAATATTATTGTTGTTACGTATTCAAGATAAACATTTTTCGTTATTCAAAAGGGATATTATAACGTAGAAAAAAATTTAGATCAAAAAGTTTAGATATGTAAGAGCTGTGCTGTTTTGAAGATTCTTGGGAAAAATGATAGGAAGAAAATCTATTTGAATTATAAAGTTTCAAATAATATTTGGCATTAATGTTATAGAAATTTTTCGAAAAATCGATTATTTCTAGTTGCTCACAACTATTTACAAGCTAAATTTATTAATTAAAATTGAATATTAAAAAAAAATTTGGTAAATGTCCGCACTTTAGCGTTGTTCGATCCACTGTGCGTCGGGATGATATCGTCGCCAAGGAGGTATGACGTCGTTCACAAGCGAGTAGTCGAGTAGTTAAGCTCGAGTGTCCCGCCGACGACGATGGTGCGACATGCGACGGACGACAATCACACGCGCTTCTTTTCAGCGCTCTCGAACAACCCCCTGCGTTTGATTTTTCTTTTCGCGCTCTTCGACGACTCTTTGCACGCGCGATCCAGCTTTCTCGCTTGAGGGTGAAAAAAAAGGAAATGAGAGAGAGAAAGAGAGAGAGAGAGAGCACGAGGAAGGAAAGGGGGAAAAAAAATAAGCGCACGTTCGCACAACCGACAACAGGGTGACCTTTCTAGTAGCACGGTCTCGCGCCGACTGCAAAGCTGCGACGGCTCGGCAGCTTCACCTTCGGCCTCTGCGCTGTACCCTCCGCTGTCCCCTCTCCCCTCTCTCCAAGTGCGCGACCCGGCGCGCACGTCCACTCCTTCCTTCTTCGTTGACTTTCGTGTCCGCGGTGCTCCCTCCCCCTCCCCTTCGCTGTGCTCTCTCCTCCACCATCGCTGCCTACAACACCCGTGCCAGCTGGCCCCAATACCGTTCCTCTCTCGAAATCCTCTCCAGACTCCGTTCCCTCTCTCGAGCGTACCGCGTCACCCTAACCGAGCGCGTTAGGTGCTAGGTGGATGCACGCACACCGTAACGCGTGGACGCACGTACATACGCCGTGCCACGCCTATCTCCCTACCTCATGCACGCGACTGACGCGACCAGTTCGCGCTGTTTTTACTCAGCGTGCTGGTGGCCGAGGGTAGAATCGAGAGGGAATGCGAGCGTGTTGCAAGACGAAGGGAGAGAGCGAGAGAGCTAGCTCTCGCTGGCGTCTCGCCGGGATTGCCCACGCGTTCGTTCGAAGCTGCGTGCACAGGCTCCCCGATAAAGAAGTCGGCATCGCGCATGCTTAATAGCGCTGAACCGCCACTGAATGTGAGAGAGAGAGAGAGAGAGAGAGAGAGAGAGAGAGAGAGAGAGAGAGAGTGAGAGAGAGACTCTACAGCAATACACAGATAACTTATCGGAAAACTTTTTTCTCTGTCCGATGATTTTGTTGAAAAATACTATCGTCGTCATAAGCTGTTATAATCTATCATTCGCGTTCATACATTTTTTTTATACTTTGAGTTGGCAATAGACATATATTTTTTATTCAGATAGCATTTTTTTGCGAGAGTAACTTCGAATGAGCTGTCCGGATAAACTCGGTGCATTCGCTCCGTTCCGCGAACGCGAAAACTCAAATAATAGCCTTTTGGAAAGTTTCTGATAAAAATACCTGACGCGCCGTCCTCTCCTTCTACGACTATTGTAAACAAATGTCTCTTGAGATATTGACAAATTACACTGGTGATCGAGGCTCCGGCTACACTTTAGGCACGTGTCCACCGTGTCGAGAGTGCTCGCTAAGTGGCCGCTGGATCGTTTGATTTTTTTCTAGACGTTCGTATTTGCCTTTTCCTCTTTTCATTTTTTTCTTACCGAAAAAGCCGGCCGCGTGATCCAATGCTAAATGGAGAACCGTAGAGCACGGAAAATAGTCGAAGTTAATTTATTTTAGGAGCTCGCGTGCCGCGAATTCAAATTTAACATCGTCCGCTCTTTTCTCGCTATTTTAATATACTCTTGGCGAGAGCAATCGAACCATTTGTACCGAACGCCGTAAAACACGATTACGCAATTTATAATCATTGTTGAATAATTTATGAACATTCGCAAATATCTCTGAGCGATAATTCGTCGACGCTCCAATAATCATAGTCTCTCATCGAGATGAGATCAATAGTCTCGTGTGAATCGTGACAATGTTCCCGGGAATCCCGTTCGGAGCCAAATGGATCTTAATCTATTCTATATAGCAATACACGCGCGTATATGATCGAGAGACGTGTAATTTGGTAAGTGCGTACACTAGGGCGAATTCATATATATATATATATATTCTCCTCCACTCCCTTCCCTTAGCGCTGTAATTATAATAAATTGATAGGTTCGAGGGCCATCGCTTATTGGAATAATTGCGCGATCCCGCGTCATTAGCCTTAATAAGGCCCGAATCCGGCTCCTAACGCCTCCTAGAAACCGTTGCACTTACGAAACGATCCAATACACGGTATTCTCTCTATGAGGTGCGTGTGTCCACGCATTTCGTCGTCGACCGATTCGTCTAACGTAATTACACGCTCTCGAGAGAGTGCAACGTGCAGCGCGCATGACCTGACTAATAGATCTACACCAAGACAGACAATCGTTACTCGAGGATTTCATAACTACTGCATTCGCTTAACATGTTCCATTAAATGTATCTCTGAAAACATTTGCTTCTTTCGTGAGAACTCTAGAGACTTCAAACAAATTCATCTTTAATATATATTTTATCATCGGTTTCATATTTTTATTATTTATCAATTATATCTCTGTATAATTAAAAATATATAATTATGGTTATATTATAGTATCGAGTTTAAATAATGCATTTTTTAATGTTAAATCGACACAGCTTTCGAGTTGTTTGACGAAAAACATTCAAAAAAGAGTTGAGAAATGCAATATATATATAATTTGCACGACGACATTTCTGATCGTTATGACAAGAAGATTCAATGATAAATGTCGATAAGGATAATTTCCGAATCTTTTCCGATGCACTTCTAAAATTTCCGGGAAAGCGGTAGTTGACTTGCGTAGAGCCTGCGTCTGTTTCTTTTTATTCTTTTCTTTTTTTCACGCGCGACTTTCACGACACGTTGCACATACCACACGCACGCGTATATACGCGCATTGTCACGCACGCCTTCCGAGTTTTGCACCTGGGTATAAACCCACCTTTCCCGCAAGAAAGAGATACTTACCTAAAGGCACGCACGAGATGATCCAGCTGTATGATCTCCGCCACGCTCTCCTTTTTTAGGGAGCTTGCGTGCGTTACGTTACGTTACGCCGGGATTCCGTAACGGCATCTGCATTTACACAGTCTTCGCGCTCGTAATATCATGTTATATCAGATTTTGCTAATCCCCTACGCGATATGAGAACATGGTAACGGTAAATGTGCCATATTTTTACACCATTATAACGTAATATTCAGGGAAATATGTATATTACGGATGTTAAAGATTTTCGAAAAATTAAAATCTGGCACATACGGTCTCGTAATAAAGAGATGCTGAAAGAAAAAAAGGCAAAATATGAAAGTAAATTACTTCAAGAAATTTAAGTTAAAAATGCAGGAAAGCTGACTATTATATAACTTATTAGAGATTTAATTGACTAAGTAGCGCGCCATGTGATATTTGAGAAGAAATTTTTTATCACTTTTGAATTCTATAATTTTGACGTTCGGAAGATATTTAGATTAATCATATTTTTTATATATATTGGAGAAATAATATAAAATGATCTTTTTCATTAAATGGATCAAGCCTATCAATCTTATGTCTTACAATGCGAAGAGATACAGTTCTTTAAGAAAATAATGCCTTCCTTGGACATTTGTTTCGCGCAAGTCCGGCTGTGCGCAAATACGCGTGGCGCGCGCGACGAAAGGATCGTACACGAAGGATTCCCCGCGGATAGGAAACAGTAGACCACGGGCCGAGCCGAACAAATCCCGAAATAAATGTCATCGTGTATCATCGTGGTAACGTAATTTCGGATCGCGAAGACAAATAGCAGCGGAATACGATGCACCGCAGTTGGTCGTTCGGGAAAAGATGAGGAGCCTTCTCGTTCCTCGTACTTACATACCGCGGCGAAGGAAGGTCCGTGTAGGGAGGTGTTCGTCCTTTTTCCCCGAGAGGCGAGAGAAGGTATGACGGCTTCGAAGGACCAATGGAGTGAGACGTATAGGAGACGTAATCGAGTGAGTCGTTAAGGTCGCCAGTAATGTACGATCAATGAAGGACGGACAGTGATTCCTCATCCAGAAATCGAACAGGCTCGGATAAAGCTCTCGCGCAATCATTGCAAACGAATAATTGTCGGATAAATGTAATGTAACTATGTGTATGATCTAAATTAATTCTTGACCATGAAGTTTAAACTTAATTACCTCAAATTGAACAAAAAGAATTAAAAAACTGTATCAAACAACTGTCACTGTACATTGAAAACGATCGATATCATCTTGATTGGGAAGAATACTCGTAATGTAAACGTTAAGAAAAGAGGAGAGATATTTTGCATCTCTCCTCTTATCAATATGAAATATTTAATTATCATATTATAAAAGAGCAAAGTGCGTGTCAAAAAAAAAAATAATTAATCACAATATAATTATATCAGATTGTTCATCTTATAACATTATTTTACAAATTATCAATAATTAAATAACAATTTATTATTAGCAAGTTTTATAGATATTACAAGATATTCATGCTTTGATATCTGTAGGTATAGACAATTTCTTGGTATTGCTAGACACTTAGAGTCTCGCGGCCGATATCAGTTTCGCATAAGCAACTATTACGACACTGAGAAAGGAAAAGCAAATCAAACGGTCGGTCATGCGTCAAGATTTTAAGCAAACACGTGCAAATACGTGCGCGCGCGAGCACGCATTTATGTGCGGGCACGCAACTGTGCACGCACGACTACGCGTATTAAAAAAGCGCGTTTGCTCTGTCTCGAAAACTCTGTCTTGCTCAGAGAACTCTTCTCTCGATTTAGCCGGCCGTGTCACCGTCTCTGCTTACCTTCGGAAGGTCTTTCTTCAAGGTTGAAAGCCTAACGACCGTTGCGTCGATCCGTGATCGAGTAGATAAGAGGATTACATGTCGATTCCTCGTAATTTGAAATTGCTTTCGCCGAAAGAAAGTAACACCAGGCCCGAATTTAACGCATTTTGCGCTACGATACATGACTGAAAATCGAGAAATAATTTAAGCATCGTAAGAGGCATGTTTCTCTTATTTGAAAAAAATTACATTTTTAAGTTTTAGAAAAAGTTAATAAGAGATGTGTATGGTTTTTTCAAAAATTGCAATTAAAAGAAAGAATAAATATTTTACATTATATAACTTCTGTTCTGTATGTGTTGACTAAACAATTTAGATCATTTTTTTTAAATCGAAGGTTCGAGGAGATACTCCCTAATATCTTAATAAACTAATGACGATTTTACAGTTGTGATTTTTTATTGGACATACTGAGTTATATCTATCCAAATATACATAAATTTGTCTTTAAATATCCGTGAAATAAACTTGCAAGATAACATAATGAGCGAGCGCCGCGCTTGGATATCATAAATACAGGAATTAGAAATAGTACACGAGCTATAGAAGTAATATAAAAAATACAGAAGAAATTTAATGCCCGTATCATAAAAGTGGCACACGGAATACAGAAGTAATTTACAGGATCCATTTACGACATGGCGCGTAGCGCAACATGTTTCCCAAACGTGGTGACGCGGAACACCGAGAATTCGAGTGAATTATGACGTTGGACTTCCTAATACACCCTAATCGTAGCTGGTCTCGTTGTTGGAAAGGGGCAGGGTGGGGGAGAAGGTGAGGCAAAAAGGGCTGCAGGAAAAAGAATAATTTGTCGGGCGGAACTCTTCACAAGTGTGAGAGGAGAGAGAGAGGGGTGGAGGGAGGGAGGGGGAGAAAGGGAGGGTGAGATGGAGAGGGGCAGGGAGGGGAGGGGAGGGAGAGGGAGGGATTGAGGGAAAGAGAGGGATAGAGGGAGCGGAAGGGAGGGAGCGGGAGAGTAGGAGGGAGAGGGAGAAAGGGAAAAAGAGGAAGGGAAGGAGTGGGAGGGAGAGAGAAGACTAGGAGGAAAAAAGAGAGAATGATGAACGGTGTGGAAAGCGTAGGGGGGGGAAAACCAGAGGCACCTGCTCATTTACTTCGCACTGGTCGGCTGTGGCCGGTGCAGAGAAATGGAACGGGGGGGAAGGAGGATTCTCATTAGGATTTGCCCCTGCCAGAGGCTATACGGTTCCGAAAATCAGTTCAATATTCTGAATCCCCTATAGAGACTGTATTAGATATTAAGCTGATAAGAACAGATTAAAGCCGTTTATTGAGATTAATTAATGTTCCCCAGGGGGATAGACCCCCGGGGTGCAAGTACATAAAATACGGCATTAGACCGCGCGCCAAAAACTAATTAAAATAATTGGCGGGGTACACTCGCCCCCCTGCCTCTGGGCTACGAAACTGAGCGCTGGGAGAGTAGTAGACTCCCCCAAGTCGCGGATTAAAAATGTTTGATATAAATACCGCCCCGGCTGACTGACCGGGGAGGAATATATCGAAATCACAGTAATACTACCCCCGGGCCGATCAAAGGTAAGTTGTCACGGAATAAAACGAATCAGGAGGTGCGCACGCGGCAAATAATATAATAAAAGTAAAAATTCGTAAGACACATTCATACTCGTATAAAATACAAAAATAAGATTGCGACATTCACACTCGAAACATATAGGCCCACACAACCATGCAATAAGCGCAATATAAAAATACAATATAAAAAAAATAGAAATAAAAATAATGACTAGATACAAAAATAAAAATACAAAAAGTGTAAAGTAGGCATAAGAAACTGGGGCTAAAGAAACAAATAAGCGGGATCTACATGCATAGCATGCTAAAAAAATAAAATAAAATAAAAACTGGATCTTGCTTATTAGCTTAACACTAATAAAAAACTGTGGGCGAGTCGGCTAAAAAAGAATAATAAATTAACAAACGCGGCATTCACACACAAAGCAAACAATAAAATCAAACGCGGAATGCCGCGACTATAAATTGGCGGGCTGACGCTGGCGAATCGCCCTGGGTGGTGTTGCGAGCACTCCACCGACGGAGGGACGGGGAGCGTACTGGTGCACGCCGGACACATGCTCCACGTAAATGTCCCTCACCCAGCGAATTGTATTCGACACAATGAGGCGGCGCATCAACGAAGCGTACGCGTTACCGACGCACAGCATTTGGAGCACCGCCTCATTGCCCGGATCCCACAAGCCGAGGGCACCGACGACGAAGGCCGTCACGGCGACACGGTACCCTTGGCGCTCGAGCGCCTCTGCCAACGGTAAGTATTTGGCGACCTTTCTCGCCCTGGCTTCCTCAAAGGAAGGCCATCGATTCTCGAAGAGCACCGTGACGTCGCATATGACGACACGCTTAGAGGGCTCGTGCTTGATCACAAAATGAGGCAGCAGCTCCCCCAGTTCCCCATCGATGCCCTCAACCCGCTGGTTGACTCGTCTCTCGACCGGCATCCGGCAAGCCTTCCAGATGCGGTGCAAAACGGCGTCATGTCTCGACTGTATGGCGGCGGCGTGTGGCCCACAGTGATTAATTACATGGGGAAGGGTCTCGGTCCCCCCCGTAACGCCGACATCTCTTGTCCGCCTCCCCCCAACGGCGTGCACCGTTGAGAGGGAGGACGTCCAGGCGAGCACGATGAATGAATCACCAGTCGGCGAAGCGAGTGAAGCTGCCGCCACGGATGAAGTGACTGCTCACCCCAGCCCGCGACGACACCTCGAACACCTTCCCCCCTGGTCGGGCTTGGCTAATAAAGTGCCCGAGTAAAAAGCCGCCACAGCCGAGTGCAGACGGGTCACCACCTGGAATCGAGTCCCAGGTGGGACCTTAACTGTCGCGCCTCTGGGACCCCGGAATACCACAACCAGCTCCTCGGTCGCCGCGCATTATTCCCACCGCAGAGACAACCTTTCGGACTGCCTCCGAGCAGCATTCCGCGCCCTCGACCACGGGGAGCGCTCCCCTCCATCCCGCAACCACCCCTCGAGCGAGCCCGAGAGGAAGGCTGCGAGGTCCTCGTTGGTAGGAGGTTGGCCGATGCGCCTGGCTACAACCCCCCGCAGAGACGCCCACGCGAGCGCCCTGACCTTCTCACAGCCTGCCGTAAGCATACGGAAGGCATGCGCGACAGACAGGACGTCCGCGAGGTCAGCGAGCGGAAGTAGTCCACATCCCCCCAGTCGTGGGGGGAGGTAGATCACCTCCGCGCTGGCTCTCTGCGGTAGGTTGAGCCAGTGATGCCAGAACCGAGACGCAAGCAACACGCAATCGTAGTGGGGAGAATGACGCACACAAGCGAAAACCGCGTACGTGTGAGCTCGGCGTTTCGGGTAGCTTCGGATAGCAGAAGAGAACAGATATACTGTTTTCTGTCTTCTTCTCTACCGAGCCGACGTCGAAGGCGACGGGCGATGCGGCGATGTTATGTTGCTCGATTCTTAATACGCGCGACAACGTCAAATGTTTTCTTGCAGCCTTCTTGTGTTATAAATAAAATGTTTTTTTTTCACAACCTTCTAACATTATGTATTAAATGGCTTTTTACAGCCTTTTGATATAATTTTACCCAAATATTTTTTAACTTTGTTTAAGGAAATATTTATTAAAACGTAGGTACTTATTATTTAAAAAAAATTAAATTTTTTATTTTTAAAAGACATATTTTAATTAATAGTATTAAATATTTTATAAGAATATTATTTAAATGCATGAAATATGAAATTCAATGTGTGATATAAATATTTAATACTCTCTCTTCTCTCTCTCTCTCTCTCTCTCTCTCTCTCTCTCTCTCTCTCTTTCTCTCTCTTTCGTAAAATAATAGTGTTTTTCCACACCACCCATGAGGTATCACCAATGGCGCGTTAGGTTTTTTAAAGTGGACCTTCGCCTGGAGCCCTATTATACCACACTATATGTATAATATTATATTATACCTAAGGACAAGGAGAAAAATGTAGGGTATAAATAATTAACTCAGAAATTATTTATTTTTATTCATTATATTTATTTTTTATATTTTTAAAAATTAATATAAAAGTTTTTATTTATTGTGGTACTGCGGCCCCGCATATTTCTCCTGCTTCGGCCGCCTCGGCCGCTTCCAGGGCCGCCTCTACCGGCCCGGCCAACTCTAAAACCCCATCCGCCTTCAGGGCTGCCTCTATCAGCCTGGCCTCTACTTCTGCCTCGTTGGGTACCAACGAGCACGCGCTCGGCCGCCTTCTCTTTTTTTTTCTTTATCTGAAAAATAAACATATACATCAATAAGTAATAAATAAATTAAAATATGCATATAAATTAATAAGAGAGTTAATAATAAAAAATAAATAATTTACCATTTTTATTGTTTTGCGGCGGCGGCGGCGGCGGCGGCTGCGGCTGCGGCTGCTGCTGCTGCTTGCGGTTCCTCCTGCTGCTGCTGTTGTTGCAGCTGCAGTAAATGTTGCAGCTGTGTTGTAATTGTTGTTATTGCTGCTGCTGCAGCCTTTGTTGATGCAACACTCGTTGCATCAACTGTTGCATGTTTGGCTGTTCTTGCAGCACCACCTGCATCTCTTCATTAATTTCTTTGCAAAAATAAAATATATATTAATGCAAAATTGTTTCAAGAACCTATACATACTTCTCTTAATACACATATACATATGTGAAATATGTTAATAAAATTTCGATAAATAAATTATGTATAATTACAGAAAAGAAAAACTTAAGTTTAAACTTTCTTAATACTTGTCTAATAAATACAAATAATAATTTAATTTACTACTTACGAGACATAGTTCTGTCGCACCGATGTTTCACAGCGAACTGAGTCAGCGAAGCACTCGGCATTTGTTTATTTGTTTCACATTGCCGTTTATTTGTTTTTCGGCATTTGTTTCTTCTGTCAGATAATCTTGTCACCTTGAAAGTTAACGTATCTTTTTACACGTGCCTTGTGAAATCTTGGTGTTGAAGAAATTCGAGCAATTCCGATTGTAAGTCTTGATTGTTCTGTATATTTCACATATTTCTAAAAATATTCATCTTTTATTTTCATCTATTCATTCTCTTAAATTCTTTGTTTCTATTTTCTGTTGAACATAATGTGTGATGAATTAAGAAAAAAACCTAAGCGAAGCTTTTCAGAAGCTTGGCTTAGTGATGATCGATTAAAATCTTGGATACGCAAAGTATCATTTGATGATAGCCTTTACCATTGTATCATTTGCAATAAAAATATTTCGTGCAACACACATGTTTTAAGACATGCGGATTCTGCGTGTCACAAAAATAATATAGAAGAAAGCACATCATTATTATTAAATAAAGACAAAGATTCGAATAAAAAAACATCAGAAAAACCAAAATTTAGACAATAATGGTTTATATATAATAGAGATTGAATTATTTAAACCATGGCTACGCGAAGTATCAAATGACATAAATTCATTTTTTTGTTCATTTTGTGATAAATCAATGGTTGGTGGTTTATCGCAAATTTATCGTCACGCAGAATCTAAGGCACATGTTTGAAAAAAATAAAACAGCAACAAAGAATACGGAAGAAAATATGAACATAACGGACGAATCACTTTTGCTGTTTGAAGAGCGAAAGAAATCAGCAGAAATTCGGTATGCCGCGTTAATCGCTGATAAGAATATTTCACATCAAACGGCAAGAGATATTCTCAGTTTTTTTCAACTAATAGGAAGAGATCCTACCGTGTTGAGAGGTATGAGTATGGGTCGGACAAAATGTAAAAATATAATTTCGAATGTATTGTGTCCGGTAGAAACGGACCGTGCGGTCAACAGCATTCAAAATACCAAATTTTCCATTTTTATTGACGAAACGTCTGATATTTGTAATGAAAAATGGATGACGTTTTTTGTTCGGTTTGTTGATCCTGAAACATTAGACATTCGTACGCAATTAGTTAAATTAATTAATATTGATGCTAGAAATAGCAGCGCGGAAAAATTATTTAATGCATTCAAATGTGAAATGTGGAAATTAAAAATTCCATTTTTAAATATCATTGCCTTATTATGCGACAATGCGTCTGTCATGATAGGAAAACATCAATCATTCAAAAAAAAGTTAGAAGAACTTTGTAAAAATGTATTAACATTTTCATGTCCATGCCATTCTGCTGCATTGGCTGCACATGCTGCATGTGCTAAAATATCAGAATATTGCGAAGAGTTTGTAAAAAAGATCGCGAATTATATTAACGGTAGTCCCAAGCGTGCTGCTATTTATCAAGAATTTAGCGAGAGTTTTCAGGAAACAAACCGTAAAATTTTAAAGTTGTCCGATACACGGTGCCTCTCTCACCATTCATGTATTGAAAGACTTCTTGAGTTCTGGGATACTATCAAGTTTTTTTTGATCGAAATGGTTGTTGATGAAAAATCAAAGTCAGGAGAACATTTATTATCTATAATGCAAAATCCTGATATTAAAGAATATTTGTTATTTTTAAAGCATACTTTAAATTTGTTTAATTCTTTCAATGCATTTTTTCAAGCTCTGGAAACGAGAGTTCATTTGTTACAGCCAAAATCATTAGAATTTCTAATAACAATCTCAAAACATTTTTTGAAACCAGAGCTTCTAAAAAATGTATGTGATAATATTCAATTTTCTGAAAAAGATAATCAGAAATCTTTAAATGATATTAACCTTGGTTTTGAATGTGAGGAATATCTCGAGAAATTAATGAAGGAGGGGCACGCGGACATAATTGAAAATGTTCGAGAAAATTGTCTGCAATTTTACGTAACTGCCGCCGAGGAAATTAGTAAAAGACTCCCCATTAAAGAAAAATTTTTATCGAAATTAAAAGTTTTCCATTCCAACGTAGCATTATATAGTATTGACAGAGAAACATCATTTAATGATGTTTCTTTTGTCGCTCAAACCCTCGGTGGTTTTGACGAAAATGCTTTAAAAAAAGAGTGGCATACTTTACATCTGGATTTTACAATAGCAGAAAAAGAACATTTTTCAAAATTAAACTTTGATGAGATGTGGAAAGACATTTTAAAACGTAAGTATCCCAATATGAAGTCTCTTTTGAATGCTGTTAGATCACTTCCAAATTCAAATGCCGATCCAGAAAGAATGTTTTCTTTGTTAACTGATTTAAAAACAAAAAAACGAAATAAACTTTCGTCCGCATGTATAAACGCTAGTTGCGTATTAAAATCAGCGTTAAAAGCAAGAAAAGAAAGTATTCTATACATGGAAATTAGTGAAAAGCATTTGTCTCTCATGTCATCGGACAAATTATATTCCATTACTCCTAAGAAAAAGAAAAGCTTAACATTATATGCAGCTGATAATGCCATTGCAAGTACCTCATCAGTTAATGATATACAATAATAATGTCCAAAATCAAATTAAAAAAATATCTTGTCTGTAAACGACATCACACTTGTAAAAAACAAATGTGTAAAAAATATCTTGTCTGTAAAAGACATAACACTTGTAAAAGACAAGTGTGTAAAAAATATCTTGTCTTTAAAAGACATCACACTTGTAAAAGACAAGTGTGTAAAAAATATCTTGTCTGTAAAAGACATCACACTTGTAAAAAAACAAGTGTGTAAAAAATATCTTGTCTGTAAAAGACATCACACTTGTAAAAGACAAGTGTGTAAAAAATATCTTGTCTGTAAAAGACATCACACTTGTAAAAAAACAAGTGTGTAAAAAATATCTTGTCTATAAAAGACATCACACTTGTGAATAACAGTACAATATAATATTATATAGTGTGGTATAATAGGGCTCCAAGCGAAGGTCCACTTTAAAAAACCTAACGCGCCATTGCTGATACCTCATGGGTGGTGTGGAAAAACACTATTATTTTACGAAAGAGAGAGAGAGAGAGAGAGAGAGAGAAGAGAGAGTATTAAATATTTATTTCACACATTGAATTTCATATTTCATGCATTTAAATAATGTTCTTATAAAATATTTAATACTATTAATTAAAATGTCTTTTAAAAATAAAAAATTTAATTTTTTTAAAAATAATAAGTACCTACGTTTTAATAAATATTTCCTTAAACAAAGTTAAAAAATATTTGGGTAAAAGGCTGTAAAAAGCCATTTAATACATAATGTTAGAAGGTTGTGAAAAAAAAAACATTTTATTTATAACACAAGAAGGCTGCAAGAAAACATTTGACGCTGTCGCGCGTATTAAGAATCGAGCAACATAACATCGCCGCATCGCCTGTCGCCTTCGACGTCGGCTCGGTAGAGAAGGAGACAGAAAACAGTATATCTGTTCTCTTCTGCTATCCGAAGCTAGCCGAAACGCCGAGCTCACACGTACGCGGTTTTCGCTTGTGTGCGTCATTCTCCCCACTACGGTTGCGTGTTGCTTGCGTCTCGGTTCTGGCATCACTGGGTTGAGCCAGGCCTTATTGGCCCTACGAATCTGCAGCTTTGAGAGGGCGCTTCTCAACTGCGGCTCCCCGCAGCAAAAAATCTAATTGCGGCAGGATGTTAGAAGCCATTGTCTCTACTTTTTGCCACGGGGTGAGGAGGGAGCGGTTCACCGCCCGAAGATCCTCCAGGAGGCCCCCGATGGTACGGAACGGCGTCGCGTCAACCGAGAAGCCGGTCGGGACGCCAAGGTGGTGATAAGGCTCATCCGCCAAGCAAGGGACGAACTGTCCCTGGAGGACGAAGGTCGTCGGCAGGACCCTGCCGCCCACTCCCGCACCGATGTGCAGGATGGCGCACTTGGCAGGGTTGAACCGCAATCCCGCCAACGATGCTGCATCCTCCGCGGCGGCCAAAAGCCGCCGCATTCCCTCAGGCGAATTAGCGACGAGTGCAATGTCGTCCGCGTATGCCAGAACGTTCTGACGCAAGCCCAATAAATTCAACCCCGCATCGACATCAGTAACTGCACGCAGTACCGGGTCGATAGCGAGGTCGAATATTATCGGGCTCAGCGGACAACCTTGCCGCACGCCCGAGCGAATCGGAACAGGCGTGGTGTAACCTTCGGCGGTTCGCACCCGCGTGGAGTACCCGTCATACATGGAATTCCACACACTGAAAAGGCCCCCCGGCACACCGGAGCGAACGAGAGCGCGGCGGATCACCGCATGCGGGACCGATCCAAACGCATTGGAAAGGTCCAGCCATGCGACGACCGCCTGCCGCCGAGTCCTCCGAACATCAGTCAGGATCTCCTGCAAGACAAAGTTGTGCTCGAAGCATCCCTCGTCCCGCAGGAATCCCTTCTGAGCCGGACTCAACTTATGGTTATTGACCGCCAAGTCGGTCAAACGATCAGCGACAAGCGCGGCGAAAAGCTTGGGAGTCGTATCTCCCAGCGCGAGAGGACGCCAATTTTCCAGCGAATCGCGGTCATCCTTCTTATACACTAGAACCGTGTTGGGACCGTGGTCTTCCAGGACGCAGGGACCGCCTCGAGTCTGTAACAGGCGTTGAAAAGCGCCGTGAGTAGCCGCGCACCAGGATCCGTTCCATGGAGGTCACGGTAGGAGATACCATCGGGACCCGGCGCAGAGTTACTCATGCGCCGGAGCCGACGGTCCACCTCTCGCCCCGTGAACGGATCCATGAGGTTCGCGACATCCTCCAGGCCCGAGGGGTCAGCACGCTCCACCTCCGCTTCGGGGCCATCCGCCGCAGTATAGTCGCCCGAAGCACTCCTGTACCCGCTGCTTCGGCACTTGGCAGAAGTCAGTAGGCCCAGACAGCACCTCTCGGACAGCCTTGCGACGGTTCGCCCTGTAGAGCGCCTGCAAGCGGGTAGTTTCGCGCACCCAGTCTCCGCGTCCTTCTCCCGACTACGGAGGGCCGGCCAGTACCGGCCCCCTTCCCCCCTTACATTGGCACCGTCTCGCGCCGGGCGAGCCCCCTCGCCCCGCCGCTCGCGTTTCTCGCGACCGAACCGGGCGGTCGCGGGCGCCGGGCGCATCACCGCCAGCCACTCTCACTGCGTCCTCCCCGAAGAAGGCAGCGACCGAGGCCGCGTACTCCTCCAGGTCGGCTATCGAGGGGACGGTTTCGGCTCGCCCGACCAGCGCGTCACGAGCGGCCACACGTTGCCGCCTGCTCTGCCTCGCGACAGGCGCAGCGGCCGGCCGGCCGCCGGACGGCTGGGCAAGCGGAGCCTCCACTGCGGGAACTCCCCGCCGACGGCCCATCACTCCACGGACACTCACGGGCGCATTCCGATGTCTCGCGTCGATTCCTTCAGCACGCGTGTCCGATGCCCCTCCCGCGATGAACCTCCGTGGTGAGGCGCCTGCGACAGCGACACCTGAAATAGAGCGGACTAGAGTTCGCTGTAATTGTACCGAGCAAGGTTTAATTAAATGTGGGTAATTCGCCGACGTCAGTGGCGGAGGGTCGGGCGTCGCCCGCGCCCCCGTCACCGCCGGACTTTCGTCACCCGAGGAGTCGTCGCTCAGCCGGCGCCTCGCTCTTCGCCCCAGCTGCGTCCTCCACGGCCCACCAGGCGAGTCCCTCTCGCTGTCCGAGGAGATCAGCACCGTCGCCTCCTGCTGGTGGCGCCGCTCCTCTCCTCCTGGTGATGGGGGGGGTCCTCTCCGTTGGGCGCACCCGCGCGACCGCGCACGGCGACGCGACCTCCGGGATGATAGGGAGGGGGGATCGACGGAGCGGGGTGCTCCGCCTCGACATGACGGGGGACCCGCACGTAGCGGTCGTCACCGTGGCGGTCGTCAGCGTGGCAGGCGTCGCGGACGTCGCGGGCATCGTCGGTGGCGTGACGAGCAGGGGAAATCCCACCGGGCTGCCGCACAAGTGGCACGGCGTACCGGGGGTCCCTTACGGGGGTGGGCGTGGTCCCGCGTTGCAGGGGCGACGTCCTCGCCGGCCCCTGGGCCCTCCCTGAGCCCCGCGACGTCAGCGCGGCGTCCAAGTTCCGCACCGCGGTACCGGCAGGGGTGGTCATCGCCGGTCTTCCCCGCGAGTCTTCTTCATGGATGCGGTGGTTCCGCGGGGCCCCCGCGGTGCATCCCTGGCGGATGTCCGTGCCAGGGAAGCTAGCCGCGCCTCCACGTCGCTCTTCTCGACCGGCACGCTCGACGCCCGAGCACGGCTTCTGGTGAACGGCCCCGCTCTGCTGGTGGTGGTGGTGAGTGGCGGGGTCCGCTCGGGCGTCCTCCTCCATGTGCCCCCCCGGCCGCCAAAGGATGGCGAGTCGTCGCCATCCGGTGACGGCCGCGGGGGCGCGCGCGCCGGCCTCGATGCGCCGCTCTTCTCGAGAGGCACGCTGACCGACCTCCGATTTCGGTTAAAATTGTTATTATTATTAATAATAACCGCCCCCGCCGAGCTGGTGGATGGCGGGGTCGCGGAGGGCAGTCTCCTCCTCCGCACCCCCTCGTTGGATGATGTTTGAGGGGGTGCGCGCGCCTCTCTGGTATCTAGAAGCGGGCTGGGATTTTTGAACTTATCGCGCCTTAACGACAGCCTGCCACTGAACACACCTGTGTGTTGCGGATGCGCCTTTACGCTGGTAGCGGCGGCCGCCGTCCCTCGTGGCGCGGCGCTGGATCCTGTGGTGGAGCTCCTCGACAGAATGGCGGCCGTACCTGTCGCACAGGCTGTCAACGGCGACGGAGATGATCGCCGCGTCGCCGGCTCCGATGCTGTGACGGCCGCGTAGGAGGGGGACTCTGCTGCTGCGGATGATGTTGCAGGTGTGTGTGGTGATCCCAGTGGACGGTGGGGCCGTGAGACGCAGCTTGGGTTGCCGCGAGTCGACCGCACGGCATCGCGACGATCCCTCGGGTGCTGACTCCGATGATGACGGGGCCGCGGCCGACGCCCGGCTCCGTGCACCAGCAAGCCCACAAGAATTAGACGCTGTTTTACGACGAGTGCCGCCTGTGCTGCGACCCGTCTCTCCGCGCGGGGGGACACTCGCGTGTTGCGCGTCGTAGTGCGCTTTAACTACTTTAACGGGGTATGCCCCGTGGCCCGTGAAATCGCACGCGGTGCATTTATAATTAAGTGTGTCCCCCGGATGGCATTTTTTAAGATGTTTAGCTAAGTGAGACGGGTCGCAGAACTCGCCTCGCGACCTGACGCCGCTGTCCCCGCTCAGCCAGCACCGGGGACACCTAACCCTCCCCGGCAGTGGATAGTCGAGGACAACGACTCGCGGACTCGCGCCGTGCGCCATGCCTCGTTATAGTATAATAAAATAAAATAAAAAGAATAATCAATAAATAAGAATTAGTCACACAGCGCCCGCGGACACGTGCGAGGAGCGCGGGGGCAGCCCGCGCCGGCGAACCGCGGAGCGACGGCACGCGCGTCTCACCAGGACACAGCGGTCCGCCGAACCGCGACGCACCCGCGCACACTCACCGCACCCCTCGCACACCACAGCACTGCGCGACACTCCACGGCGCACGGACACCTGTCACGAGACGAGCACGCCTAACCTCACTTTCACACGCGGCACTCGCGGTCGCGGCACTTGGAAATTTTAACGAGATCGCTTCCCGACCGAACACACCCGCGGCAGGCACTCTGCGAAAAATATAAGTATATAATAAATAAAACTTAAACTAAATCGGCTCCGCTCTCTGAGTATATTGCACGAATTATAGCGCGACGCCCGGGGATTCAGAGGACTGACTTTTGACGTGGTGGAACCGGTGTGCGACGCGAGCGTCCGCCCCTGGGTGCACCCAATAAACCCACTACTAAAATGCTTGTTTGAGCAAGTTTATTGGGCCGTTCCTGACGGTACTGCAATGCCAGGCCGACCCGCGGCAGAGTCGGAGCAAGCTCCGGTCACCCGCCTGGTTCCAAAAATCAGTTTAATATTCTGAATCCCCTATGGGGATTGTATCAGATATTAAGCTGATAAGAACAGATAAAAGCCGTTTATTTCAACTAATGTTCCTCGGGGGGGATTAACCCCCCGGGGTGCAAATACATAAAAATACGGCATTAGGCCGCGCGCCAGATAAATTAAAATCATCGGCGGGGGACACTCGCCCCCCCCCCCCGCCACTGGGCCAACGAACTAAGCACTGGAGGAGCGCTAGGCTCCCCCAGGTCGCGGGATAAAACATTAGATATAAATACTGCCCCAGCTGACAGACCGGGGCAGTATATATCAGTATCAGTACAGCAACCTTTTTTTTTTACGAGGGTAGGTGGAAATGCATAATGCAAACCTGACCACCCGTGTGGCCAGGTACTGTGGGACTCTCACCTCACTAAAACCACCTCCCTGTCTCCCACCCTGACCTTGTGCGATGTTCTGCATACCGGGGTCCGGGGACCCGCTTCCGCATGACTTCCCGGAGCCCGGTAGATCGTTTTATCCCTCCCTCGTAATCCTACCCCGCCCTCGTCGGCCTCGTCATCCTAACCCCCCCCCCAAAAACCAATCCCCCCTTTCCCTTCGCGAACTAACCCAACCCGAACCCTTAGAGGTATTTAATATAAATATGTGTGTGTGTGTGTGTATAAGAGTGAGTGTAATGTGTACGTGATTTCTCCCCCCTTACCCCTGTAAATGTAAGAGTACCCGCTCCTATGCAAGGACGAGGGTACGGAAAAGACCGTACTCCCGTCCCGCGAGCATGTAGGAAAAGAAAAAAGTAAAATGAAATGCACACTACAACAATCGTTCCAAAGAAGCGATGAAGAGTGCGCGCAGATATATAACGTCCCCCCTACCCAGCCCCTAAGAAATAGATGAGTGAACTGAAATCCGAGACCGAGGAGGGTGCGACCCCGATCTGCAAAAAGAAATTACAAATTAGCAAAGAACAGATTATAAATCAGATTCAGAGTTACATCTAACCGGGTCATGAATCAGATACGTCCGATCCCGACCCGTCGTCCGCCACGAAAGAGGAGGGAGACGACGAGGACGAAGAGAGAGCCCTCTCCAAACGTCGCTCCTCCTCCTCCTTCTCACGCATGATTTCCTCGATGAAAGAGGAAAAGGCGGTCCATAGCTCTCTCGACGACATGATGCCGTCCATGATGTCGCTCATGGTGAAATCTCGAGGTAGCGCGAGTTTCTTCCTTAGGTCCAAACGACGCGTATCCCACTTCGGGCAGTCCCTGACTGTGTGAAGTGCGTCATCCTCTTCATCCATACCGCACATGAAGCAATCGGTGCTCGGTCGCTTCTGTATTTGGTGTAAAAATCGTGAGAAACACCCATAGTTCGTTAACACCTGAGTGAGGTGAAACGTCATTCCGTTGACGGTGTCACGCGTAAGCCACTCTTCGAGCCTCGGTAGGATGAGCAGAATGGTATACTCTCCTGGTGCGTTAGGCTTCTCCAGGATGGTCCTCCAAGAGTTGCATATCTCGACGAATTCGAATTCCCTAATCTCCTTCCTGCTAACTCCATCAACGTCCCCGCCATTCCTAAGCTCTTTGATCCTCTCGTACGTTCGCTTCTTTGACGAGGCTAAGATCTTGAGAGGAGGCAGACGAGCCAGTAACAATGCCGCGTTGGAAGACACAGTGCGGTACGCCGAGATGACCCTTTGTGCTACGGATCTATGCAGCTTGTATAGTCCCGACTGGACGCAGCTCTTCTTTGCGAAGACGTCCCCCCAGACAGGAGCCCCGTACAGGATGACGGAGAGAACGACATTGGCAAACAGCCTCCGCCGCCTCTCGTCGGGACCCCTGAGATTGGGCATCAAACGGTTTAGAGCCCGGACTACTCTATTAGCTCTCTCCTCCACGTAACGGAAGTGGTCGGAGAAGAGCCAGTTCGTGTCTATGTAGATGCCTAGATATTTAATAGAACTACTAAAATTTATAGAGGTATCTTCCACTAAAATAGAGGCGGGTAGGCCAGTCGCACCTCGCCTATGAAAGAGAATGGCCTCGGTCTTCTCTTTGGCCACACTTAGTCCCAGCCTCTTGATGACTATGATGACTCTGGCCACCAAAATACTGGCCCTCAGCTGCGTGGTCCTCAAGTCGTTGCCAGTGACTATGATCAACGTGTCGTCGGCGTAACAGATAATCATGCTGTTCTCGTCCTCTTCAGCTGTGCCCAGTACCTCGTCGAAAGCCACGTTCCAGAGAACTGGGCCGAGCACGGAGCCTTGCGGTACCCCAGCCTCCATGTTTCTGGATCCCCAGTGCCCGTCTCTGTCCAGGAATCTGATAACCCTGTCCGAGAAGTAGGAATCCAAGATCCTGCATATGTACGGTGGGTAACCATTATTCCAGAGTGCCCTTCTAATCTTTCTCCACGGAATGCTGTTAAACGCATTCTTGATGTCCAGCGAAACCACGAAGGCGAAACCGCCGTTCTTCACTGCGGCCGAGGTGATTTCCCTAACGAGCAGCAGAGCGTCGCAAGTGGATTTGTTCTTCCTAAATCCGAACTGGTACGCGGATAAATCTGACTCCGGATTAGCCGATTGCCACAGGTGGATTCTCTCTGCCAAGATTCTCTCAAATGTTTTGCCTAGTTCATCCAGGAGGCAAATTGGCCTAGCCTTGGGAACATCGGGCGCTGGCAGACCCGAATTTGAATTGCTCGCCTTCGGAATCAGAACCAGGTTCGCGCGTTTCCAGTTAAGCGGGAACTCACCCTTCCTTAAACACGTGTTGAAAATGTGCTTTACCCAGAGATCGATTTCCCCTGGTGCACGCTTCCAAAGTAGTGAACGGAAACCGTCTGGTCCCGGAGCCTTCGAGAGAGATGAGGAGCCCTTTTTTAGCGCGTTTCTAACCTCCTCCATGGAGATCGACCAGTCGTCCGACCACACGAAATCGGACCAGTCTCTAAGAGGATCCGGAAGGTTGTTCCTCGAAAACAACGAGTTCAACAGGCCGGTCAAATCATCGGGGTCCAGGAGCTCCGACAAACCTGGCGCGGCGGATCTGAGCTTTCCCAGCACCAGCCTGTACGGCAAACCCCATGGGTCTTTGTCCACTGAGTCCAACAACTCCTGCCAAGCCTTGGCTTAAAGCCTGTTTATCTCTAGGCGCAGGTTTTTCCTCGCAGTTTTATAAGACACGCCGAGTTCCGTTATAACTGCTAGCGAGCGCTGTCTCCTCTTAGCCCGTTGCCATGTTCGTCTGGCACGTATGCACGCGGTGCGCAGAATCGCGACCGATTCGCTCCACCAATAGGCGCTTCTACGCGGTCTGCGAGGTCCGACTCTTGGAGCCGCCGCGTCACATGCTTCTTCCATGAGCCTGTCCAAGTCCCCGATCGACTGACTTAGATCTAACGTGTCTTCTGCGTCCGGATTCCGACTACCCCAGATAAGGACCGCTCTAAAAAAGTCTTGGTCAAATTTTCGAAGATTCCACCTTCTGTTTAGGCCTCTGTTTGGAGGAAGATTGGGCCTACTCGTACAGATGTTAAACGAGATGCACACGTGATCCGAGAGCCACTCCATACTCTCCCTAACCTGCCAGTTGGTGATCAGAGGATGCAGGTCAGGAGACGGCCATGTCAAATCGACAATGGAGGACCCCTGAGAACGGACGCAGGTAGGAGCGTTCCCCTCGTTGAGAATACGTAGGTCGCGCTCAGCCGCCCACCTAACAACCTGCAAGCCCCTTTGATTAGTGACATTGGAGCCCCAAAGATTAGACTTGGCGTTAAAGTCGCCAGCTACGACTACTTTGTCGGTGCGAGAGGATAACATCACCGACAAGTCGTTCAGAAAAGCATCTTATTCCCGGAGACTCAGATTTGGCGAGATGTAGACGGAAACGATCAAATATGGACCACAAAAGACAGCCACAAATTTGTCGCCTCGTATCGCGAGCCTACACCTAAAGTTGATGAGATCTATATCGTAAATGGCCGAGCTATTATCCAAGCTGATATACCATTTATCCGAAGGCGCTATGTAGCAAGGTTCCGATATAATTAACACTCCTGCTCCAAGCTCCCTGGCTTGATGCAACAGCAGGTCCAGGGCGCGCCTGCTCCTGTTGACGTTAACCTGCAGAGCCTTAATTACCATGTGCAGTCTCTCCTTCTCTTTCTTTCGAAGGACCTGACACGATGGGTGTTGGAGTTTGTCTGACTCTCGCAGACGCGCTAACCGCCGGGTACAGATCAGAGCCCAGCCTATGGTCGAAGGCTCTACCATCCAGCCTGCAGACCTTGCAAGCTGGCGGTGCACCGCAAGTTCTGGCAACGTGCCCCTCGCCACCGCATCTGAAACACGAGCCAGCAAAATCCTCCTTGGACGTACACAAGTGCCTCAGATGCCCAAACCTCCAGCATCTAAAGCATTGGACCGGCCTATTGTTAAGTAGGTCCACGCGCACCTGCGTCCAGCCTATTCCGACCTTTCCATAATTGGCGATTCTAATTGCCGCTCCCAACGGGCACTGCACCCAGACCGTGTACAGTCCATTTCTCAAAGGATGGATGGGTCCCAGTTTAGTTTCTTCTTTAAGACAATTGCCGTAGCTAGAGATGGCATCGATTATCTCCTCCGGGGAGGTCGCGTCGTGAAGGCCGATGAGCCTGACCTCTCCCTTTGTGACAGGTCTCGTCACTCGAGCATCATCCTTCAGAATCTCATGGAGTTTATCTCTCAATATAGAGGCCTTTTCCGCGCCTCCTGGACCCATAACTTCGATCAGGAGACTCCCATTGGCCGCCTTCCTGATCTTTGTTTTGTTGATCTCGAGGTCGTTCAACGAGATCGAGCTTCGCGCCTTCCTCAATGCGTCCGCATAAGAGAAATTTTCCTTATTTCCGGTGATCATCACCGCTGACGTCTTAGGTGGTCTGCGTATGGGCACCCTGGGTTTTCCAGGGGTCTGATCTCTAATTGTTGTCCCCCTTTGGTCCCTAATTGTACGCGGAGAGGGGGCAGTGGCTTCCTTTTTGGGTTTCCCTCTGCCTCTGCCCTTTTTATTCTGGACCTCCGTCCATTCTTGTCTAGAGGAATCCGTTCTATTTCCGTCCGAAAATTCAACTTTTTTAACAGACTTCGGTGGGACTACCTGTATGTTGGAGACAATCCTTGGTCTCGGCTTCGGGGTACGCTGGGGCAAGGGCTTCTCCGTGTTGTATGAAGGGCCGCCAGACCCCGCATCGCCTCTTCCAACCTCAGCCTCTCTCCTCAGCTCCCTCTTCCTCCTGACTAATCCCTTAATTTGAAGATTAATGTCTTCGATTTGGCTACCCTGGTCAGTGATGTGACTCTCTCTTCCTTTTTCTTTTTCAGGTTTCATCACTTCTGTCACAGCCGTTGCTACCGGGGCTGCGGAAGGCTTGGCAATTTCGACATCCATGTATTCGTCGGTGCGTTTCTCACTGGATGCTTGCCGAGGTCCACTGGCAAGATCTTCGAACACATCCCAATCAACCTGTATATCGGTATTCGTCGGTAATGTGGAGTCGGTGCGAGGAGGGGAGGGAGCAGCATCCTCAGCCTCGGTACCACTCTTATTTCCTTTCAGCAAAGTCCTCCTGGTGATCCGATAGCTTTCGCGCGCTTTCCTGGCGTCTTCCTCAGCATCGTCCAGCCTATCCTTTAGTTCGTAGACCTCCCTTTTGAGATCGGCTACGATCGTGCGCATGTCCTCTAAATCACGTTTCCTGAGGACTTCCTCCAGCTTCAGCCTTTCGTTTTCAGCCTCTAACTCCCTATTTTTAATCCTGAGGTATTTAGGATCACCCTTCGATTCCGCCTTGTATACCAACGTGTTAATCACATCAGCGGCCCTCCTGATTTTTCTTTTCATTATGCCGCTAATGGCCCCGTTGATGTTGGGGCTGTTCTTCCTCTCGAATTCGGTGACTTTAAGGCAGTCTATGCCTATAGCCCGGATAGCGGTAGCCCCCATGATTTTAAGGTCCTCCGGGCAGAACTCGGTATCGTCATCCTCACCGTCCTCCTCGGCCGACCAGAGTCGGAGAGAGTCCTTCTTCCTTCTCCTGTTAATGACTCTCTTGTCCAATTCCTGTGGGGGGGATTCGACAGGTTTTTCCGCCGGGCCCTGTTCTCCGATACCACCTCCAGATCTTAACTTCTTGGAGTACTCCGGGTCCAGATATTCGGTGCCCGTGTACTCCACTTCAGAGTCCTCCTCGCTTATGATCTTGGAGGTCCGCTTCCTGGTTTTGACTCCTGGTCTCACCGAGGTGTCAGACTCGGTAGACATTCCAATTGAAGAGGTATCCTCCGGCGCCGAGTTGGGGTCTTCCTCGGACTCCACGACTCGCTTCTTTTTCCTGGGCCTCTCCTTCACCTTCCGCAGGACAATTCTGGGAACCTTGCCAGAGGCCGCGGCTGTCTCCTCCGAACTAGGGGTGATCGCATCGGGACACGACTTCTTGGCCTTCCTTTTGCTGGATCTTGTGTTTCTAGCTGGCGTGGAAACCGCAGCAAGATCCTCTTGTGACCCCGGTAACGAGGGAACCTGCGAGGGAGCCCTCGATTCATCCTCCAACATGGACGGACAATCCACGAAGGTAAGATCCCCCAGAGGATCCCTGGGATCAGCTTCGTCCTCGACGGTAGCCATTTCACACCCTCCGCCCGTCGGTGGCGAGAGGGTAGGCCCTACGCTCGATAAAGACGGGAGAGCCCCAGGGACCGTAGGACTCTCTCGCCTGCCACTGGGGGTCCGAATCCCCTGTGGCGGTACCGTTTCCTCTTTTTCCGTGTGAGTTTCCATTTTGTCATAGTAATTGGGCTTCTTATTCGGGGTGGCCCACCCCTAGGATGGCTGGCTTCGCCACGCCTCCGAGCCCGTCCTGCCCGTTGATCGACCTCAAGGTTGACATCCGAGATCAATCCCTCCAATACGGTGCCAGCGACAGCGTCTAATTTTTTAAGCGATGCGCTCTTAATCGCTATCTCGCTATTGATGGTGTCGATTCTGTCCTGGACCTTTTCAATCCTCTCAATTAAATCCTGACTCTCACACGTTTCCCTCCTAGATGGAGGGCCCAGCGTAGTGCCAAGCATGCTCAAGTTGGCTCTCGTTCGCTCCAGGTCATCGCCACGTATAACGCTCGGTGAGTTGGAGAAGCGACTCAAAAATGACCGAGGCGAAAGATTTAGTTCACCTCCACCCATTCTTTCCGTTGGAGAACCAAACAGTTCTTCGGAATTAACAAGGCCCTGACTTAAGACAAGACCAGAAGAATCTAGGTTATACACGTTGACGGTGCTTTGTCTCTCAAGATTCCTGATCCTGGACAAGAGGTAATTCCTCACATTCTTCATCTTGTCCGCAATCGAGAACAGACTATCGACATGCTCCATAACTGTGATGATCGCTGAATATACATCCCGATTATGCGCAATCCTTCTGTCACTGCCAAGAGAAGCGAGAATATCGAGAGCGCTTTCTCTCACCATCGAAAGGGAGTATTCTTGTGGTTCTTGTTGAAAATTATCCCTCGCTGTGATAAATCTTGAAGAAGACGGCGACCACAGTACGCCGCCGCTATTTGGTGCCGCACGATACAGATCCGACGAAGGTCTGCTAGCAAGTTCGTCGTAAAGCCCTACGCTTGATGACGACGCCAGGGGGACAGGGACTATAACCCCTCCGGCGCCGAACCCTGGGACCTCTGAATTCCCCTGGGCTGGTAATTCATTAACCATATAGTACCTGTTCATATACTGCCGAGTTTGGTCGGTTGTGCAAGCACTAACGGGCCCGACCGTACCCGGGGGGGGGGGGGCCGCGCCAGAGACCACGCGCAAATATGAGCTAACAAGTAAGCAAGCAGATCCACGCTATATGTACATAAGCCAAATCAGTAAATAAATTAATAAAAATTAACAAATTAATTCGGCTTAATAAGCCTTTATAAATAGCTCAGAAAGCTTTTAACCATTATGCGGTAAAGTATGCAAGCGCACCAGGCGCGCAAAGACTTCAACCATCATAATCCAATTGCAAAGCAATCAGAACAATATATAATAGTTAGATATTAACTGTTAGAAGCCAAATCCGATTAACTAAATATGATTGTTCACTATTAAAACATGAATCAGAACAAAAATAAAATTCAGAATTGATCAATCTATCATCAAAATGAATTCAAACAAATTGCTCATGGTATGTGAACTAGTCTAACCACACCTGCTTCAAGTAACAGAAGTTTATGCAACGTATTAAATGTACAAAAATCATAATTAACAGTATAACTTTAGTAAATGGAGTGAACTGGATAACTTCTAGTCTAGAAAATAATCTAGCTTTAGATACAACTGTTTGTGTTATCGGAAAATACCTAACCTCGAAGCCCAGTATGAAAATATCTACGGAACTCGATATTTAATACACCCTTAAAAAATAAAGGTATTATTATACTCCTGGGTTCGAAAAAAATCTTAGAGCTCAATTATTTGCAGGAAAAAATCTCAAAATTTAAATAAAATTTAAGACTTCAAAATTTGAAAATTTTACTCTATGGTTACGTAGGGCTAATTTTCCTGATCCCAAATCCGGAAACGTAACATCAAAAATCCTCACACTTTCCGAGATATACAAGTTTTAAACTTGCACCGGAAGTGTGAGATTCCAACTCAGAGCGCGTGTCTGAGTCGTATGCAACAATTCCGGGCGCTCTACCATCTATACTCAACGAGTTATCCGCGATTGAGTGGTAGTCCGACCCGAATGACAAGTTTACCCATCTATATTACTGCACATCCAATGCTCGAACAGCAGACGACGTGCCAAGTACATGCAGGCCTGCCTTTAGGTCGATAACCCAGGAGGTGGCGCCCTCCGTAGACTCAAAGTCAACCACATGCCCAGCTGTCAGATAGCGAGAATATTCAGTAAAATTACTGCATTATGTGAGGTTATTCTTCATAGACAAGTCAAAGTTTTGTTTAATTAATAGTCAGAGAAAGGCCAGCCAATATTATTAGTGATCGGTGACAAGTTCATAAATGAACAAGTGAATAAAGACTACTAACAGAACCTAGACTTAATACTCCTGTACTACTTTTACCACACTATGTGCCTAGAAAACAGTATATAATAGTAAAAATATATATAATCAAGCAGCTTCATTAATAAGGAGTATGAAAAGAACACTCTTTGTAAAATAATCAACACCTCGTGTTACACAATCTCTGAGTAAAAGGTATATCTCGCAAAAGTGTGTAAAAATAATTACAAGATCTCCTATCTCAAATCCAATGTTCTTACTTTAATTATTATCCACAGAATATATGCAAAAGAAGAAATCAACACAATTCCTTATCCTATATACATCCAAATTATAATAGTAATAAATATTAAGTATAATTAGGAGTAATTCTCACATCAATGTATTGTGCGACGAACTGTCACAGAATAACCCTTTTACTATTCTAAGTATAAGACATAAGCCAGCATAAACAAGTTTAGATCTTAACTACTAATCTACAGACAAATTAAGAATTAAGAATTATAACCTAAGAACAATGTAGAATGTGTCAATGCAGTTCTTGCTGCATAAACATATCAGATGTTCTTACTCAAAGCACAGAATATCATTTTACAAAGAAACTATCTAACTAAGTTAAACTAAATACAATTATAATTCCACATATATGTAAATCAGAACAAATTCCTTAATTAAAATATATTCTCACATCAAATGAGAATTATGCGACACATCTGTGACAGGTTAACCTAATAACTAGCTTACATGAAATTAAGAATTAATACAATCCTAAAACCTAAATACTAGACTAAAGATAAATTAAGAATTAAACCTAAGAATAACGAAAATAAAATAATAAAATAAGATAAGATAAGGTATCGTTATAACTCTCATTACATAAACAAATCAATGTTCCTAAATCATTCTATAAAGATACTACCTAAAGAAGATGAAAATATACAGAACAAATTCTTTATCATTACTAAGATAATGTTAGACATAATTAAAGTAAATTAAATTCTCATATAACATAAGAATTATGTGACACAGCTATGACATGTTAACCTATTAACTAACTTACTTACGTATAAGACAGAATCAATATAATCCTAGATCTTAAATCTTAATACTAAAATATTGATAAATCAAAATTAAACCTATAGACAGCGTAGAGTAAAGTGACACTGTAATCGATTCAACTATTCTTAACTCGTAGCACAAAACATCAATCTACAGAAAACTGCCTGAAAAGTTGAAATAATTCCAACCACGATACAGCTTGAATATCAGATAGCACACAAACTAAGCTGACAAGTTTCTTCCAGAGCAAAATAAGAAATAAGATATAAATTCAATCATGTTAAGATATCACTGATGCACCTCAATAAAAACGATAAATGCAAATATAACAGATGTATCCTCAATCTCAGATCCCTCTGTCAATCAAGATGTGAGAGATACATATAATTTACATAATTTCTTGTAAAATTAAGTTACTTACAACTCAATATCTTACAATTCAATCCTTCTACTGTATTAAGGTGTGATTATAACCGCAGTCAAAATTCACATTGACATTACACGCAATTCTCTCACTCAATTAACAGAGTAATCATGTGCATATTATAAACAATTATTCATCAATCAAATGATGTATAATGATAAAAAACGACATTATCGGCACGTGAGTAGATGCATTCAGCGGTTAACCGAATATTATATATATCGAAGCACCAAAACTCACTCGCAACTTACTAACAGCTGTATGCATAAACTCGACTTATAATTAGATTAGTTATATTACACACTTATATACTAAATCATATCAGTTATATACACTGGGCAGATTATTAGCTGGAGCAGTAAAACATCTCTGAACTGCTGAACAAATTCACACAGCAGTGTGATACGCAGCCAAAAGATTTATATCGCAGTGCAACGTAGTCAGCGATGACACTGCAGACTGCACATATCGTGTGCAGATTGACTATCGGGCTGCACTATTATGTCAATCACTCTGTCTGATGGTAATCCTCGCAGAAGATTCCAAATTGTGCGGTAATGCATAAATATATACAAACAGGAATTAATACAGGTTATATATGTCTAGATGTGCGTACATGCACACCTAACATACTTGAAATATCAAGATAGACTAATAGAATATCAGTAATAATAAATAAACTTAATGTATATAATATTATATTATATTTAACTCAAATATGTATGAATATAAATCACAGTATATTTATGCAGCATACCTTATCAGAGGGAATGTATGTGCATAGTTAGCTTCCTATATGTGCAATCCAATTCTTTAAATAATAATCCACCGATAATACAGCAGTGGCAGGAACAACAATATAATCCGTATAGGCACCGCAATAATTATAAGATATGTAAATAACTATTTAATCACACAGAAATAAGCAATTCACCGACCGAATTTGCACGCCCGACTAGACCATTATAAACATCTAGATTAACCGGTTACTAGTCGAAACTAGACCCGCGGACGAATAACGTACTAGATCCTAGATAATAATAGGTCACATATACCGGGGTGGCGAGAAATACGGTAAATCACTCACATATATACAAGAGAGATATCGAATAAGACGGCTCTCAAGAATTTCGCTACTTAACAGAGATAACCGCAGATCCCGAGTAAACCGCATATATTATAGCGTGATGATCGACCGCAATCCGCGCACAAATACTCGGGTTGAATCATACGGGCAGCTCGAGGCAAAATACTATGTAAAATTAATATCTCGTACGTCAAGTATACAGCAAGCCACGTCACGCGCGCGATCACTTGCATGCCGAATTCTGCATGCATGTCGCTCGGAATTTGACACTTATCGCGACATAGCACAATAAGCCACACGACGAAATTAATAAAAATAATAGGCGCCGACCTTAAATTATCAGGCTATAGGCCCACAGATTACTGATCGGCACAAGCGATCCACAAATTGCCGTCAAAGCGAGACGGACGACGAGACGTTCACGAGACGTTCTCACGTAAGCTGACGATTTTTCGCCAGTCGATATCCGCCTAGATATCGCAAAATATTACACAATATTATAATGCACACTTTAGGAGCATACAAATATTGCATAAATAATATAGATCTGTTAGCAGGACGATCACGAAGGCCAATAATCTCATACCAAAAATTTCACGTATACGCCGTGTCACGTAATGGCCGAGGCCATGTACTCACGAAATGTAAATTGTTAATTAATTCAGTTTTCCGTGATTTTCCAAGGCTGCCTCCAATTAATGGGATGGACTTTCGAAATACCTTCACACAAATTATGCCTAAAACACTCAGCGTGGTCTGAAACGCAAAAATAACACTACTCTATACGGAGCTCAAAAATGACGCGTGGGACTTAGTCTCTGGCGCAAGCCCCAACCCACAGTACAGCAACCTTTTTTTTTTTTTTTTTTTTTTTTTTTTTTTTTTTTTTACGAGGGTAGGTGGAAATGCATGATGCAGACCTGACCACCCGTATGGCCAGGTACTGTGGGACTCTCACCTCACTAAAACCACCTCCCTGTCTCCCACCCTGACCTTGTGCGATGTTCGGCATACCGGGGTCCGGGGACCCGCTTCCGCATGACTTCCCGGAGCCCGGTAGATCGTTCTATCCCTCCCCCGTAATCCTACCCCGCCCTCGTCGGCCTCGTCATTCTAACCCCCCCCCCAAGAACCAATGACCCCCCTTCCCATCGCGAACTAACCCCACCCGAGCCCTTAGAGGTATTTAATAATAGTATAAGTGTGTGTGTATGTAAGTGTATGAGAGTGAGTGTGATATGTACGTGAAATTTCCCCCCCCCCCTGTAATGTAAGTGTACCCGCTCCTGTGCAAAGACGAGGGTACGGAAAACCGTACTCCCGTCCAGCGAGCATGTAAGAAAGAAGAAAAGTAAAATAAAATGAAAATAAAAATAAAATGCGCACTACGACGATCGTTCCGAGGAAGCGACGAAGAGCGCGCGCGAATATATGTCCCCCCTACCCAGCCCCTGAGAAATAGACAAGTGAAACCGAAATCCGAGACCGAGGAGGGTGCGACCCCGATCTGCAAAAGAAATTACAAATTAGTAAGAAGCAGATTACAAGTCGGAATCAAGGTTACAACTAACCGGGTCGCGAATCGGACGCGTCCGATCCCGACCCGTCGTCCGCCACGAAAGAGGAGAGGGACGACGAGGACGAAGAGAAAACCCTCTCCAAGCGTCGCTCCTCCTCCTCCTTCTCACGCATGATTCCCTCGACGAAAGAGGAAAAGGCGGTCCACTGCTCCCTCGATGACATGATGCCGTCCATGATGTCACTCATGGTGAAGTCTCGAGGTAACGCGAGTTTCTTCCTCAGGTCTAGGCGACGCGTATCCCACGTCGGGCAGTCCCTGACTGTGTGAAGCGCGTCGTCCTCCTCGTCCATGCCGCACATGAAGCAGTCGGTGTTCGGTCGCTTCTGAATATGGTGCAAGAACCGCGAGAAACACCCGTGATTCGTTAACACCTGCGTAAGGTGAAACGTCATCCCGTTGACGGTGTCGCGCGTGAGCCACTCTTCGAGCCTCGGTAGGATGAGCAGTATGGTAAACTCTCCTGGTACGTTGGGCTTCTCCAGGGTGGTCCTCCAAGAGTTGCACATTTCCACAAATTCGGATTCCCTGATCTCTTTTCTGCTAGCTCCGTCAATGTTACCACCGTCTCTGAGCTCTTTCATCCTCTCGTACGTTCGCCTCCTCGACGAGGCTAAGATTTTAAGAGGAGGCAAACGAGCCAGCAGCAATGCCGCGTTCGAGGATACGGTGCGGTACGCCGAGATGACCCTCTGTGCAATGGATCTATACAGCCTATAAAGTCCCGACTGGACGCAGCTCTTCTTCGCGAAGACGTCCCCCCAGACAGGAGCGCCGTACAGAATGACGGAGAGAACGACGTTGGCGAACAGCCTCCGCCGCCTCTCGTCGGGACCCCTGAGATTGGGCATCAAGCGGTTCAGAGCCCGGACCACTCTGTTGGCTTTCTCCTCCACGTATCGGAAGTGGTCGGAGAAGAGCCAGTTGGTGTCTATGAAGACACCTAGATACTTGATGGAGCTGCTAAAATTTACAGGAGTATCCTCCACCAAGATAGAGACAGGTAGGCCAGTCGCACCTCGCCTATGGAAAAGAATGGCCTCGGTCTTCTCTTTGGCCACACTTAGCCCCAGCCTTCGGATGATCAAAATGACTCTGGCCACCAGAATACTGGCCCTCAGCTGCGTGGTCCTCAAATCGTTGCCGGTGACTATTATCAAGGTGTCGGCAGCGTAGCAGATGATCCTGCTGTTTTCGTCCTCCTCGGCGATGCCCAGTACCTCGTTGAAGACCACGTTCCAGAGAACCGGGCCGAGCACGGAGCCTTGCGGTACCCCAGCCTCCATGTTTCTAAATCTCCAATGCCCGTCTCTGTCCAGGAATCTGGTGACTCTGTCAGAGAAGTAGGAGTCCAGGATTCTGCGTATGTACGGTGGGTAACCGTTGTTCCATAATGCCCTTCTGATCTTCCTCCACGGAATGCTGTTGAACGCGTTTTTAATATCCAGCGAAACCACGAAGGCGAAACCACCGTTCCTCACCGCAACCGAGGTGATCTCCCTGACTAGCAGCAGAGCGTCGCAGGTGGATTTGCTCTTTCTGAATCCGAACTGGTAGGCGGATAAGTCCGACTCCGGATTGGCCGATTGCCATAGATGGATTCTCTCCGCCAGAATTCTCTCGAACGTCTTGCCTAATTCGTCCAGGAGGCAGATCGGTCTAGCTCTGGGAACATCGGGCGCTGGTAGACCCGAATTCGAACTGTTCGCCGTCGGAATAAGGACCAGGTTCGCGCGTTTCCAATTAAGCGGGAACTCTCCCTTCCTTAAGCACGCGTTAAAGATGTGCTTTATCCAGTGGTCGATTTCCTCCGGTGCACGCTTCCAGAGTAGGGAGCGGAAACCGTCCGGTCCCGGCGCCTTCGAGAGAGACGAGGAACTTCTCTTCAACGCGTTTCTGACCTCCTCCATGGAGATCGACCACTCATCCGACCATACGAAGTCGGACCAGTCTCCGAGAGGATCCGAAAGGTTGTTTTTCAGAAACAGCGGGTCCAACAGACCGATCAAATCTTCGGGGTCCAGGAGCTCCGACAGACCCGGCGCAGCGGATCTGAGCTTACCCAGCACCATCTTGTACGGTAGACCCCATGGGTCGCCGTTCACCGAATCCAACAGCTCCTGCCAAGCCTCGGCTTTGAGCCTGTTTATTTCGAGGCGCAGATTTTTCCTCGCGGTTTTATAAAGCGCGCCGATCTCCGATACGACCACTGGCGAGCGCTGTCTCCTCTTGGCCCGTTGCCATGTTCTTCTGGCACGTATGCACGCGGTGCGCAGAATCGCGACCGATTCGCTCCACCAGTAGGCGCTTCTACGCGGTCTGCGAGGTCCCACCCTTGGAGCCGCCGCGTCGCATGCTTCCTCCATAAGTCTGTCCAAGTCCCCGATCGACTGACTTGGATCTAGCGCGTCTTCTGCGTCCGGATTCCGACTGCCCCAGATAAGGACCGCTTTAAAGAGGTTTTGGTCGAGTTTTCGCAGGTTCCATCTTCTATTTAGGCCTCTGTTTGGAGGAAGATTAGTCTTCGTGCAGATGTCGAACGAGATGCACACGTGGTCCGAGAGCCACTCCATACTCTCCCTAACCCGCCAGTCGGTGATCAGCGGATGCAGGTCCGGGGACGACCATGTCAGATCGACGATGGAGGACCCCTGAGGACGGACGCAGGTAGGAACGTTCCCCTCGTTGAGAAAGCGCAGATCGCGCTCGGCCGCCCACCTAGCGACCTGTAAGCCCCTCTGATTGGTGACGTTGGAGCCCCAGAGATCCGACTTGGCGTTAAAGTCGCCATCTACGATTACTTTGTCGGTGCGAGAGGACAACGTGGCCGACAAATCGCTCAGAAAGGCGTCGTACACCCGGAGACTCACATTTGGCGAGATATAAACGGAGACGATCAGATATGGACCGCAAAAAACGGCCACAAATTTGTCGCCCCGTGTCGCGAGCCTACACCTAAGGTTGACGAGATCCGAGTCAACGTAAATAGCCGCGCTTCTATCCAGGCTGATGTACCATCTGTCCGAAGGCGCTATGTGGCAAGGCTCCGATACGATCAGCAGTCCAGCTTCAAGCTCCCTGGCTTGATGCAACAGCAGGTCCAGGGCGCGCCTGCTCCTGTTGACATTAACCTGCAGAACTCTGATTACCATGCGCGATTTCTCCTTCTCTTCCTTTCGAAGGACCCGGCACGATGGATGTTGGAGTCTGCCTACTCTCGCGGACGCGCTAACCGCCAGGCACTGATCAGAGCCCAACCTGTGATCGAAGGCTCTACCGTCCAGCCTGGAAACCTTGCAAGCTGGCGGTGCACCGCAAGTTCTGGCTACATGCCCCTCGCCACCGCATCTGAAACAGGAGCCAGAAAAATCCTCCTTGGACGTGCATTGGTGCCTCAGGTGTCCAAACCTCCAGCATCTGAAGCATTGGACCGGCCTGTTATTGAGTAGGTCCACTCGCACCTGCGTCCAGCCTATTCCAACCTTTCCGTAGTTGGCGATTCTGGCTGCCGCTCCGAGCGGGCACTGCGCCCAGATCGTGTACAATCCGTTTCTCAGCGGATGGATAGGTCTCAGTTTGATGTCTCCTTTGAGACACTTGCCGTAGTTGGAGATGGCGTCGATTATTTCTTCCGGGGAGGTCGCATCGTGAAGGCCGATGAGCCTGACCTCACCCTTCGCGACAGGTCTCGTCACTTGAGCGTCGTCCTTCAAGATCTCGTGGAGTTTGTCCCTCAATATGGAGGCTTTCTCCGCGCCTCCCGGACCCATGACTTCGATGAGGAGACTCCCGTTGGCCGCCTTCCTGATCTTGGTTTTATTGATCTCGAGGTCTTTCAGCGAGATCGAACTTCGCGCCTTCCTCAGTGCGTCCGCGTAAGAAAAGTTTTCTCTATTACCGGTGATCATCACCGCTGCCGTCTTGGGTGGTCTGCGTACAGGCACCCTAGGTTTTCCTGGGGTCTGATCTTTAGTTGACGTTCCCTTTTGGTCCCTAGTTATACGCGGAGGGGGGGGGCCGTGGTTTCCTTTTTTGATTTCCCTCTGCCTTTACCCTTTTTCTTCTGTACCTCCGTCCATTCTTGCCTGGAAGAGTCCGTTCTGTTTCCGTCCGAGAAATCCACTTTTTTAAAAGACTTCGGTGGAACTATCTGAACGTTGGAGACGATCCTTGGTCTCTGCTTCGGGGTACGCTGGGGCAAGGGCTTCTCTGCGTTGTGCGAGGGGCCGCCGGACCCAGCGTCGCCCCTCCCAACCTCAGCCTCTCTCCTTAGCTCCCTCTTCCTCCTGACTAATCCCTTGATTTGAAGATTAATATCTTCAATTTGACTCCCCTGATCAGTGATGTGACTCTCTTTTTCTTTTCTAGGTTTCGTCACCTCTGTCGCAGCCGTTGCTGCCGAGGCTGCGGAAGGCTCGGCCCTTTCGACGTCCATATGTTCGTCGGTGCGTTCGTCGGTGCGTTTCTCCTTGGATATTTGCCGAGGTCCACTGGTAAGATCTTCGAGTAATACGTCCCGATCAGCCTGTGTATCGATGGAGTCGGTGCGAGGGTGGGGGAGGGAACAGCACCCTCAGCCTCGGTACCACTCTTGCTACCCTTCAACAGAGTCCTCCTGGTGATCCGATAACTTTCGCGCGCCCTCCTCGCGTCCTCCTCGGCATCATCCAGCCTACCCTTCAATTCGTAGACCTCCCTTTTGAGGTCGGCTACGATCGTGCGCATGTCCTCCAGGTCGCGCTTCATGAGGACTTCCTCCAACTTCAGCCTTTCATTTTCGGCCTCAAGCTCCCGGTTTTTAATTCTCAGATATTTGGGATCACCCTTCGACTCCGCTATGAACACTAGCGTGTTGATCACGTCAGCGGCCCTCCTAATTTTCCTCTTCATTATTCCGCTGATGGCCCCGTTGATGTTGGGGCTGTTCTTTCTCTCGAATTCGGTGACTCTTAGGCAGTCTATACCTATAGCCCCGACAGCGGTAGCCCCCATGATTTTGAGTTCCTCCGGACAGAACTCGGTGTCGTCATCGTCGTCGTCCTCCTCGGCCGACCAGAGTCGGAGAGAGTCCTTCTTCTTTCTCCTGTTACCGGCTCTCTTGTGCGGCTCCTGCGGGGGGGATTCGACAGGTTTTCCCGCCGGACCCTGACCCCCGATACCACCTCCGGATCTCAACTTCTTGGAGTACTCCGGGTCCAGATATTCGGTACCCGCGTACTCCACGTCAGAGTCCTCCTCGCTTATAGTCTCGGAGGTCCGCTTCCCGGTTTTGATTCCCGGTCTCACCGAGGTGTCAGATTCGGTAGACATCCCGATCGAGGAAGTATCCTCCGGCGCCGAGTTGGGATCCTCCTCGGACTCCACTACACGCTTCTTCTTCCTGGCCCTCTCCTTCACCTTCCGCAGGACAATTCTTGGGGCCTTGCCAGAAGCCGCGGCTGCCTCCCCCGAACTAGGGGTGATCGCATCAGGAGACGACTTCTTGGCCTTTCTTTTTGTGGATCTTGTATTCCTGGCTGGCATGGAAACCGCTGCGAGGTCCTCCTGTGACCCCGGTAACGAGGAAACCTGCGGGGAAACCCTCGATTCTTCCTCCAAAATGGACGTACAGTCTACGAAAGTAAGATCCCCCAGAGGATCCTTGGGATCAACGTCATCCTCGACGGTAGCCAATTCACACCCTCCGCCCGTCGGCGACGAGAGGGTAGGCCCTACGCTGGATGAAGACGGGAGAGCCCCAGGGACCGTAGGACTCTCTCGCCTGCCACTGGGGGTCCGAATCCCCTGTGGCGGTACCGTTTCATCTTTTTCCATGTGAATTTCCATATTGTCGTTGTGGTTTGGGCTTCTTGTTCGGGGTGGCCCACCCCTAGGACGGCTGGCTTCGCCACGCCTCCGAGCCCGTCCTGCCCGTCGATCGACCTCGAGGTTGACATCTGAGATCAATCCTTCCCAAACGGTGCCTGCGACAGCGTCCAGTTTTTGTAGCGACGCGTTCTTAATCGCTATCTCGTTGTTAATGGAGTCAATTCTGTCCTGGACTTCTTCGATCCTCTCGATTAAGTTCTGACTCTCGCGCGTTTCCCTCCTAGGTGGAAGGTCCAGCGTAACGCCAGACATGCTCAGGTTGACTCTCGTTCGTTCCGAGTCATCGCCACGCATGACGCTCGGTGAGCCAGAGAGGCGGCTCAAAAATAACCTAGGCGAAAGATTTAATTCGCCTCCACCCCTTCCATCCATTGGAGAGCCAAACAGGCCGTCAGAATCAACAAGGCCTCAACTAAAGACGAGACCGGAAGAATCCAGATTGTACACATTGACGGTGTTCTGTCTCTCGAGGTTTCTAATCCTGGACAAGAGGTAATTCCTCGCATTCTTCATCCTGTCTGCGCACAAGAACAGACTATCGATGTGATCCATGACTGTAACTATCGCTGAGTGTACATCTCGATTTTACGCGATCCTTCTATCCCTGCCGAGAGAAGCGAGAATATCGAGAGCGTTTTCTCTCACCGTCGACAGGAAGTGTTCTTGTGATTCCTGTTGGAAATTATCCCTCGCTGCGATAAGTCTTGAGGAAGGCGGCGACCACAGTACGCCGTTGCCGTCTGGTGCCGCACAATACAGACCCGGCGAAGGTCCGCTAATAAGTTCATCGCAAAGCCCTACGCTTGATGACGACGCCAGGGGGACAGGGACTATAACCCCTCCGGCGCCGAACCCTGGGACCTCCGAGTTCCCCTGGGCTGGTAATTCGTTGACCATACAATACCTATTCATATGCTGCCGAATTTGGTCGGTTGTGCGGGCACTAACGGGCCCGACCGTATCCGGGGGGGGGGGGGACTCGCGCCGGAGACCACGCGCAAACACAAGTCGCCGAGTAGGCTAAGTAGGCTAACAGATCCACGCCATACGCAAATAAGCCAAATCGGTAAATAAATTAATAAATCAGTCGATAAATTTAGCGAATTAATTCAGCTTAATAAGTCTTATAAATAGCTCGGAAAACTTCCAGCCGTTATGCGATGAAGTATGCAAGCGCACCTGGCGCGCAAAGACTTCAACCGTCATAATCCAATTGCAGAGCAATCGGAACAATATATAATGTTAGATATTGACCGTTAAAAGCCAAATCTGAGTTAACTAAATATAACTGTTCTTTCTTAAAACGTGAATCGGAACAAAATGAGGTTAGAATTGATCGATCATATACAAGGCCATGATTGACAGTGTAAACTTCTAACCTAGAAAAATAATCTAACGTTGGATACGACTGTTCGTGTTGTCAGAAAAACCTAACATCAAGGCCCGGTAAAAAAGTATCCACGAAGCTCGATATTTGATACACCCTTGATAAAATAGGGGCATTCTTGTACTCCTGGGTTCGAAAAATCTCAGAGCTCAGTTATTTACAAGAAAAAATCTCAGATTCTAAATAAAATTTAGAACTTCAAAATCTGAAGATTTTGCTCTATAGCTACTTAGAGCTAATTTTCTTGATCCCGAATCCGCAAACGGAACATCGAAAATCCTCCTACTTTCCGAGATATGCAGGTTTTAAGTTTGCACCGGAAGTGCGAGATTCCGACTCAGAGCGCGTGTCCGAGTCGTATGTAACAATTCCGGGCGCTCCACCATCTATATTCAATGAGTTATCCGCGGTTGAGTGATAGTCCGATTCGAATGACGAGTTTACCCATCCATATTACCGCATACTCTATGCTCGAACAGCAGACGACGCGCCGAGCACATGCGGGCCCGCCCTTAGGTCGATAACCCAGGAGGTGGCGCCCTCCGCGGACTCAGAGTCAACCACGTGCCCAGCTGTCAGATATCGAGACTATGCCGTAACATTATCGCATTATGTGAGGTTATTCTAATACTCCTGTTTACTTTTATCACGCTATGTGCCTAGAAGACAATACATAATAGCAAAAATATATACAATCAAGCAGCCTTGTTAATAAGAAGATGAAAAGAACACTCTTTATAGAACAATCAACGCCTCGTGTAACACGATCCCTAAATAAAAAGTATATCTCGCAAAAGTGTGTGAAAATATGTGAAAATAATTACAAGATCTCCTGTCCAGAGTCCAATGTTCTTAATTTGATTATTATCCACAAAGTATATGCGAAAGAGGAAATCAACGCGATTCACTATCCTATATACATTCAAATTATAGTATAATAAATATTAAGTATAATTAGGAATGATTTTCGCTTCAATGTATTATGCGACGAACTGTCACAGAATGACCCTTTTATTGTTCCAAGTACAAGACGTCTTAATTACTAAATTACAGCCAGTTTACGAACTAAGAATTATAACCTAAGAACAACACAGAATGTGACAGAATGTGTCAATGCAGTTCTCGCTGCACAAAAACATTTCTGATGTTCCTACTCTAAGCACCGAATATTATTTACAAAAACTATCTAACTAAATTGGGCTAAATTATACTTTACATATACGTAAATCAACAAATTCCTTAATTAAAGTATATATATCCACGTCAGATGAGAGTTATGCGACACTTCTGTAACAAGTTAACCTAATAGCTAACTTATATTAAATTAAGATTAAAAATTAATACTATCCTAAACCAAAAACTAAACTAAAGAATTAAGAAAATTAAGAGCCTAAGAATAACGAAGATAAAATTATAAAGTAAGATCAGATAACCTACGATATCGTTATGACTCTCGTTATATAAACAAATTCCTAGATCATTCAATAATGAAACTACCTAAAGAAAATGATGATGAGATATACGAAACAAATTCTTTATCATTACTAAAATAATAATAAACATAATTAAAGTAATTGAATTTTCGTGTAACATAAAAATTATATGACACAGCTATGCATGTTAACCTGTCAACTTAACCTACTTACATATAAGATAGAATCAATATAATATTAGATCTTAAGTCTTAATACTAAAATATTGGTAAGTCAAAATTAGACCTATAAACAACGCAGAGCAGAGTAACTAAACGATTCAATTATTCTTGACTCGTAGCGCAAAACATCTGTCCACAGAAAACTGCCTAAAAGATTGAAATAACTCCAACCACTATATAACCTGAAAATCAGATAACACACACTAAACTAACAAGTTCCTTCCAGAACAAAGTAGAAAGTAAAATAAAATAATATAAATAAATATAAATTCAATCGTATTCAAATATCACTGATGCACCTCACTAAAAAAGAACAATAAGTGCAGATGCAACAGGTACATCCTCAATCTCAGATCCAACTGTCAATCGAGATGTGAGAAATACATAAACTTTGCATAATTTCTTGTAAAACTACGTTACTTGCAATTCAATATTTAACAATTCAATCAATCCTTCTGCTGTGTTAGGATATGATTGTGACCGCAGTCAAAAATTCACATTGATATCATCGCACAAGTCTCTCACTCGATTAACAGGATGATCATATGCATATTATAACAACTATTCATATAAAATGATAAAACAAACAACATTATCGGCACGTGAGTAAATGCATTCAGCGGTCAACCGAGCATTATATATATATATATACATCGAGGCTACAAAACTCACACTCTCGCAACCTATCAACAGCCGAATGCATAAACTCAACCTACAACTAAATTAGTCATATAACACAAATAAACTAAATCAAATCGGTTATGTACACTGAGCAGATTATCTGCTGGAGCGATAAAGCGTCTCTGAACAGACACACACAGCAGTGTGATGCGCAGCCAAAAATTTGTATCGCAGTGCAGCGTAGTCAACGATGACGCTGCGGACCGCACTTATCGTGCACAGGTTGACTATCGTGCTGCACTATCATTTCGACCGCTCTGTCCGATAATAATCCTCGGGGAAGATTCCACATTGTCGTACGGTAGTGCATAAATATATACAGACAAGAATTAGTACAGGTTATATATTACGTATGTCTAGATGTGCATATATGCACGCCCAACATACTTGAAATATGTAGATAAACTAATAGAGTATAAATAATAGCAAATGAACTTAATATATGTAATATTATAATACATTCAACTCAAGTATGCATGAGTATAAATCATAATATGTTTATGCAGCATACCTTGTCAGGAGGAATGTGTGTGCATATTTAACCTCCTATATGCGCGGTCCATTTCTTTAAATAATAATAATCCGCCGATAGTACCGCAATAGCAGGAATAACAATGCAATCCGTATAGACACCGCATAAGTACAAAATATGTAAATAACCATTTAATAATGCGGAATAAGCACTTCGCCGACCGAAATTGCACGCCCGACTAGACAAATATAGTATCTAGATTAACCGGTTACTAGTCGAGACTAGGCCCGCGGACGAACAGCGTACTAGATCCTAGGAAAATAATAGATCCCATATACCGGGGTGGCGAGTAATACGGTAATTCGCTCACGTATGTACAAGAGAGAGACGTTGGACAAGACGGCTCTCAAAATTTCACTGCTTAATAAGGATAACCGCAGATCCCGAATAAGCCGCGTATAGCATAGCGTGATGATCGACCGCGATCCACGCACAAATACTCGAGTTGAATTATACGGTCAGCTCGAGGTAAGAAGCTATATAAAATTATCGTCTCGTACGTCAAGCACACGACAAGCCACGTCACGCGCGCGATCACTTCCATGCCGAATTCTGCACGCATGTCGCTCGGGATTTAATACTTATCGCGACATAGCACAATAAGCCACACGACGAAACTATTAAAAATAACAGACGCCGACCCCAAATTATCAGGCTATAGGCTCACAAAAATTACGATCGACACGAGCGATCCGCAAATTGCCGTCAAGGCGAGACGGACGACGAGACGTTCACGAAACGTTCTCGCGCAAGCTGACGATTTTTCGTCAGTCGATATCCGCCTGGATATCGCAAAATATTACGCAATATTATTACGCATGCTTTATGAGCATACAAACATTGCATAAATAATATGAATCCGTTAGTAGGACGATCACGAAGGCCGATAATCTCATACCAGAAATTCACGTATACGCCGTGTCACGTAATGGCCGAAGCCATGTACTCACGAAATATAAATTGCTAAATATTTCGGTTTTCCGTGAATCTCCAAGGCTGCCTCCAATTACTGGTATGGATTATCGAAACACCTTTACACAAATTATGCCTACAACACTCGGCGTGGTCTCAGACGCAAAAATAATAGAACTCTATACGGAGCTCACAACTGACGCGTGGGACTTAGTCTCCGGCGCGAGTCCTTCCCCACAGTACAGCAACCTTTTTTTTTTTTTTTTTACGAGGGATGAGGAAATGCATTATGCACGCCAGCCAGCCCGTACTGACTGGCAGTGTGGGACTCTCACCCACTAAAACCTCACCCCCGTTGTCAACTCTGACCATAACGCCAGGAACTCAGGGACCCGCTTGCGCATGACTGCCTGAGAACCCGGCTGGCCAAGTGACACATCCATAATCCATCCATTCTCTTCCCTGTTCCCAGAGCCGACCACCCTCGATAAACAAGATAAAATAAGAATATAGATCCCGACAATAACCCTCCCTTAATTAACCTTAAGACGAGACCCTGTGCAAGTGATGTGTGTGTACGTGTGTACGTGTGTGTGTATGCGCGGTGTGCGTATGTATGCGTGTGTGCATATGTGTAGAATGATGATGATCCCAAACCCTCCCCGTTAAAACCTCGATCGCAGAATGTGGGTGCACGAGTGCATCCACATCTACCCCACCCCCTTTTCAAAACATGAAAGCATACCACTCAAGTTTTCGGAAAATAAAAACGCGAGAATATGCCCCACTGTTTACAAAAAACCCCCCTTTTATATATATATCCCCCCCCACCCTTAATTTCGACTAGGAGACCAAGGAAGTTAGCCGTTCATTCCACAAACAAACAACAAACAGCCCACATCCGTACTGAGCGACCATGGACAACCCTATCCAGATACAGGGCCCGACGTGGCGATCCATGGCCCCTCCCGCTAACTCACCCATTCATCATTCACACCAAACACTTGGACTACAGAAACATAGAACAAGTAGCACGAATGACAATGAGACACAAATCTAATACGTAAGTATTACCACAAGACAATGAACGAACGAATGTCGAGAATGAAATGGGTGAAAACGCGAAATGAAATGAAAAGAGATGAGATGCGTGGATGAAAAGCTTACGATCCGAAGCCACTCCTAGCCCGGATCGTCATCCCCGACGGGGGAAGGAGACGACGATATCGCCCTCTCGCGACGTCGTTCCTCTTCCTCCTTGGCTCTCATGACCTTCTCCGCTTTCGCGGAGAAGGTTCTCCAGTGATTGCGCGAGGAAATCATGGCCTCCACCACGTCAGCCAGCATAAAGTCCCTCTGCAGTCCCAGGGCGGTTGTTAGCCTGATCCGTTCTTCCTCCCATGCAGGGCATTCTCGAAGAGTGTGCAGAGCGTCGTCCTCTTCGCCACAAAAGTCGCAGTCTGAAGTGACCCGTTTGCCAATACGGTGGAGGAACCTGGCGAAGCAACCGTGTCCTGTCATCAGCTGCGTTAAATGAAAGGCCATGCTTCCGTGCTCCCGCTTCATCCAAGCCTCGAGCCACGGAACAATGGCCATTTTCGTAATCTCGCCGGGTCTATTTGGCCTTTCAAGGTATGCACGCCAATCCTCGTGCATACTGGCTAGCTCCATCTCTCTCACCTCGTTCCTTTTACCCTTCGTGTAGTCCCCGTCTGTCTTAAGTCTCTTCACTTCGTCGTAGATCTTTTTCCTTGCGAGGGCTATAAAGCGTAACGGGGGCTTCTAGCCAGTAAGAACGCCGCATCCGCAGAAACGGTTTTGTACCCAGAGATCACTCTCTGGGCAACCGACCGCTCGAGCCTATTTAGGTGAGCCAAAAATTGACTCCTCCTCAATTCATTAGCCCAAACCGGGGCGCCGTAGAGGACAACGGACATAACAGCGTTGGCGTAAAGCCTCCGCTGTCTCTCATCAGGACCCCTTAAATTAGGCATCAGCCTATTCAGGGCCCTGATGACTCTACCCGCCTTGTCCTCCACATACCGGAAGTGATCGCTGAACGACCATTGGGGGTCGATAAGGACCCCTAGATATTTTATGCTCGGTGAGAGACCGACACCGACGTCGTTAATCACGATCCGGTTCGGTATGTCTCCCGCTCTCTCTGCACAGAACAGTATCGCCTCAGTCTTTTCGGTAGCCACTACCAAACCTAACCTTTCTATAGCGTCAATGACTCTATTCGCGAGTAAGCAAGCCCTAACTCTGGTGTGCAGCATGTCAGAACCGGTCACCACGATCATAGTATCATCGGCATAACATATTATATGACTCTCGTTATCGACATCGTCGTCGTCAATATCTATATTGAGTATGCTATCGAAGGCGATGTTCCATAAGAATGGACCAAGCGCGGAGCCCTGAGGCACCCCCGCCTCCATGGGCCTCTCATGACGTCTTCCGTCCCGACCAACGAAACGAATAGATCTGTCGCTTAAGTACGAATCTAAAATCCTGCAGATATAATCGGGAAAACCTTTATGCCTCAGGGCCCCGCGAATGGTCCGCCACGGAACACTGTTGAATGCGTTCCTTATATCTAACGATATCGCAAAAGCGCAGCCACCTTTGGCTTTTACGGCACGCAACGCAATCTCCTTGACCTTGAGGAGGGCATCACAGGTGGAGCGCCATTTGACGAAACCAAACTGATTTTCCGACAAGCGCGAGTCAGGGTTCGCACCCTGCCACAAAAGAATTCTATTAACGATAAGACGCTCAAAAGCTTTGCCGATATCCTCCAAAAGACATATCGGCCTAACCTTAGGCAGCCTACCCTCCGGAGCTCCGAGTTTCGATGCTTTGGGGATGAAAACCACATCAGCTCTCTTCCACTCGATAGGGAAGACACCTTTCTTAAGGCATTCATCGAAGATGAGCCTTATCCATTCCAGGATCTTGCCCGGCGTCCTCTTCCAGATGACCAGGCCAAATCCATCCGGTCCAGGAGCCCTGGATGCAGAGGCGGTCCTCTTCGAGATGACGTTCGTCACTTCGCTCAATTGGACACTCCAATCATCCGACCATTCGAAGTTCACCCAGTTGGTACGGGGGTCCGGTCGATCGTTCTTCGGAAACAGAGAATCCAACAACTCGGACAGAACCGCGGGATCCAACATTTCTGTCAGACTGGGTGAGGCCGCCTTCAGCTTCTTGATTACAAGCCTATAAGGAAGACCCCAAGGATCATTATCGATCGTGTCGATAAGCTCCTGCCAGGCCTGAGCCTTCACCTTGGCTATCTCTAACCTCAGTTCCTTACGCTTCAGCTTGTACGCCTCACCGAGGCCATCGATCTCTTGCCGAGCACGCCGTCTCCTCTTCGCTCTCTGCCATCGTCTTCTGAGTTGGATGCAATCGTTTCTAAGGAGAGCCACCAAGTCCTGCCACCAGTAAGCCTGTCTGCGCGGCTTCCTTGGGCCTATCCTATTGGTAGCCGTGTCGCATGCCTCCTGCATTATACGATCCAGCCACTTGATCATATTTTAATATCGGTATGGTCCTCCACCTCGGATTCGAAGCTGCTCCAATTAAGGGCAGCGCGAAACTGATCTCTGTTAAATTTCTTGAGATTCCACCTACGGTTCGATGGACGGGCCGAAGGTGGGCGAGACCGAGACGTGCTCAAGGCAAACGCAATGAACAGGTGATCGGACAGAGACTCGACCTCCTCCTCCACTCGCCAATCCTTGACAAAGGGTAAGATGTCGGAGGAAACCCATGTAATGTCAACGATGGATGACCCCTGAGGCCGAACGCATGTGGGACTGTTGCCCAAATTAGCGACCCGGAGATCGCGTTCCGCAGCCCATAAGGACACAAGACGACCCCTTCCGTCCGTCCGCGATGCCCCCCACAAGCAAGCCTTGGCGTTGAAATCTCCACCGATCACCAACTTGTCCACGCGATTGGAGAGAACCAGCGAGATCTCGTCCAGAATGGAGTTAAAGTCACCTGATCCCAATCTAGGGGAGATATACACCGAGATAAATAGGTAGTCCCCACAGCCCACCGCGACAAAATTCCGTCCCTGCTTGACGAGCAGGCATCTCCTGCGAGTGAAATTAGGATCGCAGTATATTGCCGCGAGCCCATCCCCGCTCGCGAACCAGCCATCCGAGCCCGGCACTGAGTAGGGCTCCGAGACAAGGAGAACCCCAACATCCGTCTCCCTGGCGTGCTGCACAAGTAGGTCAAGTGACGGCCCGCTCCTGTTAACATTCGCCTGCAGAAACCTTACTTCCGTCATTGCAAGTCCATTGGCTCAGTCTTCCGATCTGAGACAATAGACGAGGAAGGTCCAGCCACCGCGACAGTGTCCTCCCTCCTGACCGGAGCTCCAACAGCCGCGCATAGGTTTGACCCTAGCCTATGATTTGAGGCCCTTCCCGCTATCGCGCAAAGTTTGCAGCTTGGAGGGGCGCTGCAATTTCTGGCTGCATGACCACTACCGCCACATCTGAAGCACAATCCTGAAAAATTATCCTTGGACTTACAGGCGTGTCTCAGGTGGCCAAACTGCCAACATTTAAAGCATTGTGTGGGCCTTGCTCCTAATAGGTCCACCCGAGCCGAAGTCCAACCGATGCAAACCTTGCCCTTGCCGGCGATCTTCATTGCCGCGTTTAAGGGACACTGCACCCAGACGGTGAACAATCCGTTCGTCATGGGTCGAATAACGCCGACCCTGACATCCTCCTCGAGACAACCGCCATGATTGATGACATCTTTGACCTCGATGGCAGATGTCGAGGCATCCAGGCCAATCAGTCGGATCTCGCCCCGAACCACCGGTCTCGTAACCTGCGCTTCGTCCTTGAGGACATCGCATAGTTTGTGTTTAAGCGCAACCGCTTTGCGTGCACTATCCGGGCCGATGACTTCAATGATCATGCCCCCATTTGCCGCTCCCCTCACCTTAGTGCGATCGATTTCGAGGTCCTTCAAGGAAATCGACTCACGCGCTTTCTTCAATGCTTCCGCATACGAGAACTCCTCTTTTTGACCCGTGATCATCACCGCTGCGGTCTTAGGCGGCTTACGTGTCACCCTTTTTTTTGAGTCCTCGAAATACTTTCCTTGCTCGGTCCCGCGTTGTTATTGTCCTGGCCGCGTTGATCCCTCCTGACCCTGTCCTCACCTCTCTTCTTACGGACTTCAGTCCACTCCTGTGTGTCCCTCGGTGCACTCTTGTCCGCCGATCTAGGAGGCGCAAGTTGAACGTTGCTGACAACCTTGACCTTGGTCCTCGGAGTGCGCTGAACGGGAACTCTTTGGGGCAACGGCCCGGAGTTAGCGCGCTGCTTATCGCTGTTGGTCCCACTGTCCTCTGTGGGCTGACGCTTCAATTCCGCTCTCTGCCTGATTAAACTTCTGATTTGATTGTTTATCTCCTTAGATTTGCTCTCCACCTTCCTGTCTTTAGACGAAGGAAGAGTTGGATGAGAGGGAGGGGAGGGTTTACATTCCTCCACTGTCCCTTCTATGTAATTTTTTACAGGAATGTCCCCTTTAGGCTTGTTGGAGACAGCCTTTGTCGGCGGATCGTCCATAAGGAGAGAGGGCGATTCGCACACGGTTTCGCCCTTCTCCTTTTTGTGTCTCCACAACATGATCCTCTGCGACTCTCTCGATTTCCTCCTGTCTTCCTCCGCCTCCTCGACCCTGTCCTTGAGGTCAGAGATTTCCCTACGCAGGGTGTCCACCAGAGATCTCATGTCTTCCAGTTCTCTCTTCATGACTACCTCGTTTAACTTTAAGGCTTGAACTTCATCACTGAGTTCCCGGTTTTTGAGCCTTAATAGAGCCGGGTCCCCAGATGCCTCAGCCTTATATACCAGGGTGTTGATAATTTTTTTGGCCCTTTCCAGTTTCTTCTTCATCCGGCCGCTCACTTGGCCGTTTATGTTAGGGCTGTTTTTCCTTTCGCTTTCCACGTCATTAATGCACTCGAGACCGAGTGATCCGGCTGCCGTCGCTCCCATAGCCCTAAGTTCCTCCGGGGCGAAATTGGAGTCTTCGTCCTCGCCCTCCGATGAGGAGAGCGACTTCTTTCGGACTCTGCTCCTTCTTTTGCCTTTGATCGACCCTTGGCTGGTATTTACTTTAGGGGCCGATTCCAAATCCGATTCACTTCTAACGGATGATGACTTACCGCCCGACCTTCTTGCCGGCGCCTTCTTTTTAGGCCTGAGTTTTCTGGCCGAGTTGGCATCTAACTGTTTAGTCCCTGTAATTTCTAGATCGGAGTCCTCGTTAGCTCCCGCTTCGCGTTCGAAAACCCAATCGCTATCAGCGGACATACTAGCCGAGGAGATCTCCTCCACTCGGTAATCCGCTACTAGGGGTTTTCTCTTCCTCGTCCGTAGCTTCCTCAAAGCAACGCGCGGAGCCCTTTGGGTGCCGGAAACACCGGGCTCGTCCTCGCTGAGAGCATCGGGAGATACTTTCTTCGCCTTCCTTTTTGTACCAGTGTTAGGAGTCGAAGCCACCACAGTCGCCTCTTGATGAAGATGCGGTACAGCCTCCATTGCTGTAAGGCAATCCACAAAAGTGAGATCAAGAGGATCTCTCTCCGCCTCCGCCTCAACGGTAGTCCTTTCAAACCCCTCGCCCGTTGGCAACGAGGAGGTAGGCCCTTCGCCAGATGAAGACGGGGGAACCTCAGGGACCGTAGGGCCCTCCCGCCTGCGACTGGGGCTCCGAAACCCCTGTGACGGTAAGTTTATATCATTAGTCTTGTCCATATCCATAGCGTGAGTCCTTTGGCCAGTTATTCGGGTGGATCCCCCCCTAGGACGGTTGGCTTCGCTACGCCTACGAGCCTGTCCTGCCCGATTGAAATCCTGCCAGTTGACACCAGGATGTTTCGGTGCAACAATATTCGAGAGAGCCGATTCAGCAGCGGCATCCATCTCCAGCAACCTAGCAGTTTTGTTGGTTATTTCTGAATTAATACGGACAATGGAATCCTCAATTCTTAATATTTCTTCGACTAACAGATTATCGTCAGGACCTTTATCTGGTTGTTCTTCGGATATACCCGTAGGAAGGCTCAATCGAGATAGCGTCAAGTCCCGCGTTGAAATGACGTCATCACCTCTAACGATGCTTGGCGAGCGATCAATTCCTCCCGGCGAAAACAGGCAAAGCGACAATCCCTCATTTATCACAGTCGAGACGCTTGAATTGTCAGGCAGGGATTTAAGCGCCTTTATCTCCGAGTGTAGATCTAATATGTAGTTATTCTGCCAGTCTACCTTGGCTGCCAAATAGTTGCGAGCCAGCTCCATTGTGACCGCAGTCGAGAAAAGCCTATCGACATGAACAGATAAGGCTCTAACTGCCCGAGACACGCTATCCTGGTAGTCGGATGGAGCACCATTCTCGAGAGAGGCTAAGACATATAAGATCGCCTCTCGAATCCCGGGGAAAACCATTGTTTTTTCTGTATTAGGCCCTAAGCTTGATGACGACACGGGGAGGTCAGGGACCGTAACCCCCCTCGCGCCGAGCTCTGAGATCTCCGAGCTCCTCTGAGCTGGTAAGTTTCCTCTTCCGTTGTTGTTCATCCATGAAATAATAGATTGGCCGGTTGTATGATAATACTGTCGAGTCCGGCCATACCGTGGGGGGGGGGGGGGCGGAGCACAAGCATCACCGCAATATATATACAGTCTTATATGTACATGACGTAACATAATATAATACAGTATAAACATAACAAACCGTTTAATTAGTAAAAAAAAAACGTTTTTTTGTAAATATTGCCAAATTCAATAGCATAATTCTTATAATTTACATATTATATGAATAATTAATTTCTAGGTAACATACATGTTCAGTTCAATTTTAGATATAACTGTCTATTTTACAAAATTTGGAAATTCAATTTCCACGCCAAACTATTTACAAATATACAATTATCCCGGCATAGGTAGGTATATAAATTATTCTCTAAAGCCTCTAAACTTGAAAATTAACCATTTAATCTTTAGAAAATTTTTGAAAATTTTCCAAAAATTTCTTATCTTATCATATGGGCAGCCTTTTTATGAGCGTAAAAATGCAAACAGAATATTGAAATCTCAAGTAGTTATCGAGATATAGTGTTTTAAAAATTGCACCGACACTTTCAGTAGGAGTGTCTGTGAACCCATCCGAGTCGACTATCATATATTTAGGTCGTCCATGACTGTTCGCAAGGGAGAAAACTCGACTTTACCAAATATACCCGCGAGTCTCCCATCTAGGTAATATTTCATACTCTCAGTCTGATCTAGTAAGTTACTAGATCAGGCTCTATGTGAATCAGCCTTAATGTGGGCGCCATTTCGTGAGTGTGACGTCAGAGAGCATGCTCTCGCGTTCGATAATAACACTCAATGCAGGCAATGCTTCAGCAACAAATTAGTGCCTCCAAGTGGTTTAATAAGTTAATGAATAAAAATGTACATATATATAGAGTCATAATCAACCCATTCATCCTCCTAGATCTGTTTAAATACACAAGTGCATATACATGTGACAGCTGTGTTCAGTGCAACAAAGTCTATTAGTTAATAACTATAACCTTAGTTTGCATTTTAAAATAAAATATTCAGAACAATTCATTAGAATATTTAAAGAAAGAGAAAAGAATAAGTAGTAACTGTACTGTCCATATATATACTACCAATAAGTTATTATAACCTTTAAATTAGAGTCAAAAGTAACATCAGTTGATTAATGAATAGAATAAGATAATAATAATTCATAATAAACTGAAAATACCTCACTTAGTTGATTATTATTGTATAATACAGTATCAGTTACTAATCAACTAAACATCACAAAGCATATAAACATTCAGAATGTCAAAATAATAGAATAGACAGCTAGTGACAACATCCTTGTGCAATAAATCTATTAAAATCTATACTTGATCAATTGACGACAATAATACAATAAATAACATGAAATGCATTAAATAATTAAAGGAAGTTATTCAAAAGATCAAATCTTTACTCAACAAGTGAGGTAGAATATAAATATATATATAACTTCTCAATCACTCAGGTATTAGATCATAGCAGAAAAGAAAAATAATTTGAAGTAAATAACAATGAAATATTACTCCTTATACACTTGTTCTTTAGGAAGAAACACACAGTGCATAAAATAACTTTAATAAACTCATATTACAAGTCATGAGATAATAAATAATATATAAACCTCGGTATATATAATGATAACAGACCGGAGCCTAAGCAGACAATAATATGGTTCTAAAAGAACATCGTTTCTCCTCATCAAACGTAAATTAACACAAGCATCGTCTTAAAAGTTTGATATATAGTTCAAATTAAGCTGAACAATAGGATCATACATATATTTTGTTCAAAAGTTGGATATACACATTTGCGATGCCATATACCCTCAATTGAAAATTACATATTAATGTAAATATCATTTTACGCCACTAAAATCGAAATAACCCAGACATCGTCTTAAATACTTAATATATAGTTTGAATTATACCAGACAATAAACCCAAATACATATATTAACCTAAAGTTAAGTATAAACAATATCAATGTCAGAGACCCTTTCTGCAAAGAATTCTATATCTATAAGATATTATTTTCCCATTCAAGGCACATTAACTCACGCATCGTCTTAATAGCTAGTATATAACATAAATTGTGCCAGATAATAGAACCATATACATATATTAACCTAAGATTAAATATAAACAATACCAATGTTTAAGATCCTCCTTATAAAGAATTCTATATCCATAAGAATAATGTTTTTCGCCATTCAAGGCATACTAATTCAGGCATCGTCTCAAATAGCCAATATATAGTTTAAATTATGCCAAATAATAATAATAAAATCATATACATACAACAACTCAAATTTAGCTATAAACAATATCTATATCAGAGACCCTCTCTATTAAGAATTATACGTCCATAAAGTATTATTTTTCGCCACTCAAAGCGCATTGACTCGGACATCGGCTTAAATAACTAAATATATAGATTAAATTATGCCAAACTATAAGACCATATACATATATTAACCTAAAGTTAAGTATAAACAATAACGATGTTTAAAACCCTCTTTATAAAGAATTCTATATTCATAAGAATATTGTTTTTCGCCATTCAAGGCACACTAATTCAGGCATTGTCTTAAATAGCCAATATATAGTTTAAATTATGCTAAATAATAAAATTATATACATACATCAACTCAAATTTAGCTATAAACAACACCTATATCAGAGACCCTCTCTATAAAGAATTATACGTCTATAAAATATTAATTTTTCGCCATTCAAAGCGCACTGACTCGGCCATCGGCTTAAATAACTAAATATATAGTTTAAATTGTGCCAAACGATAAGACTATATACATATATTAACTTAAGGTTAATTATAAACCGTAACGATATCAGAGATCCTCTCTGTAAATCGTAAATCCATAGTGTTCCGTGGCATAATAGCTTCTCCGCTGTATTCAGCGTAGATTAGACTAGGCATCTGTGAGAGCCAGTAGTATCTTATATAAGATAGATGATTTCCAATACAAATTGAAACCTAAATCAAAGTAGATAATAAATACACAATCAATAATTGTCAATAATCAATTGTCATAACGCACATGCTTAAAGCTATAAAATATAACCTAACTATAATCTGTGTATATAATACACCATACTATAATATCTACAGGCTTCCTAACTTAATATGTACATAAATAATTATAAATATAAGTGTAAAATACTTAAATATGTTAAACCATACATACTTATTATAACTTTCTAAGAATATCCAGTATTCAATAGAGAAGCATCTTAGCAGCTACATCCTTAGATAATCCATAATAGAGGCGACCGGAGTCGTGCTCTCACACATTGATGTTAATAATATTATAACATATTAACGCACATGATAAATTGACTGCTTAAATAAGGCAGTAATAACAAAATAAGCATCAATGTAACATATTGAGCACAGAATCGACTCACATGCTACACACCAGAACAAGAGACTGACTAGGCATAGATTAACCATAGACTAGAAACTAGTAACTAGCACTATTACTAGTCAATGATAACTAGAGAATACCTAGGAAAATAGAAAGACTAAATCTACCGGGTAGACAAGCGATTCTCTGTAAATTGTGAGAGAGAACGACAGGCACACGTCAGCCGTACAACGGTACAGCTTATATCTAATACAACGGTCGTTAAAAGAATTAATAGGCAAAAGCTAGCCGTAAAAGGCCTATTGCATTAATCAGAATGCTAGCGTCTTCACTAAATCAGTAATAAATGACTCAAAGCACTCCAAATATGCCGACACGATGTACGCAAGATTACCGGTCAATAGTATCGCGGCCGACTGTCATTTATCTCCAGTCTTGTGGAACGCAATCAAAACTCAATATATATACAATAATTATCACAGTTAGAATATTAGCGCAATAAACAATAAAAATGTACAATTAATTATGTACAGCTTATATACATTACACAGAACAAGAGAATAAATTAATCAGAGTAGTGGACAAAATATTTCCTTTTACTCTTACTTTCATTTCATCAATTTCTATAATTCGCAATAGAATTGTCAATTAGAAATTTAACATAATGTCACAAAACGCATCACAGAAACATAAAAATAGTACTCACTTAGAGAATACACATAATAATATCTACATAAGTAAAATTGACTACGTGTAACGGCCCACGTAACGTCTCATGAACGGGCCACGTAATGGCCGACGCCTCGTGCACGAAGATCGCATCTTTGACGGCCGAATATCGGCAGCAATCCTCGTAGAATCGAACAAAATTTATACAAAATCGTAAATAACGACACCAGATATATACACTTGTAGTAAAATATGTCGCGGCAAACTTATTTACACTACTGAAAAAGATAGTTTTTGGCGGAGCTCGGCCCCGCCCGTCTATACTCGATGCCGGCTCCGCCAAGCCCCCACCTAACCTAACCCTAACCTTGAAGCCGGAGGCTTCACGACTAACCTCTGACCTCGACTCCAGGGAGACGACCGACATGGAGGGCGATAAGGTGCTGCCAAGTACCGAGGAGAGCCCGGTGGCGCTTACGACCGTGACGGTGTCGGAGGATAGCGGCACAGAGGCGGTACAACCAGAGACCAAGAACAAAGGGGAGGAAAACGTGCAGATCTGCGAGGAGCATTGTTATCCAGCGACGCAGACTGTCCAGGAGGAGATGGACGTCCAGCCGGACGGGGACCATCCGTGAGAACAACGAGATCGTGCGAGCTTGAGCGCGGTATGCGTTGTGTATGCGACCGAGATCTTTATATGTATTTTATTTTTATTTTTACGCGTATAGCGTGATCTCCTTTGTGTGATATATTTTTGTTTTGTTGTTAAGGCCACGGATGTGTGCGAAAAAGATTATTTTGTTAGCGTGAAAGAAGCGCAGGGATCTTGCTCCCGATATTATGTATTTTCTTTTGTGTGCGATGAGAAAGCACTTTATGTATGCCGAAGACTGTTATTTCCTTTTGTGTGCGATGAGAAAGCACCTTATACATGCAGAGACTGTTATTTTCTTTTACGTGCAATGAGAAAGCACGATTTATATGTATGGAAGTCTGAATTTCTTTGTGTGCCATGACAAGGCACTCGTTATACGTATAAACTTTTATTTTCTTTTGTGTGACATGATAGAGCACACTTTGTATGTATAAATATTTCTATTTTCCGTTGCGTTCCTTGAGAGAGCATTTATGTATGTTTATTTATAAGTATATAGCGATCCCTTATTGTACGCATCGTTGTGTGAGAAGAATGGAAGCCATTCTTTTGTGATAACAAAGGAATGGACGAATGCGCGTGCGCCGAGCCGACGAATGGCGCAGGGCGATGAGTGGGGATGTGTATATAAGGCCGTGCGAGCAGAGCTCGCTCTCTTTTCTGGTGGGATGTCACGCGCGCGCTCTTTTCTGGTAGGATGTCACGCGAGCGCTCTCTTCTCTTACGGAATAGTATCTCGAGCGGATATGCGCGATCGCACAAGTAACGCGTAATCGCGTGTCGAATTATATATACGGTGAAACCGCGAGCTCACGCGAGTTAATTAATTAAGCCGAACGACGCGTGGTAGTTGCGTGTGACGCGTGTGAATGCTGAGTGCGCAGTACGAGTCTGTAGACCAAAGATATATATTTTATTTATTTATTTTGTTATAAATATATTTAATATATTAAATATTAACGTGAAATCATTAACCAATCCCGCGAGTGAGAGAATTCCTGGTGATTTCCATAATCGAGTGTTTCCGGTGGTTCCTGTCATCAAGGGGCTGTTAATCGTGTGTCCACGAAGTCCTGAAACATAGAGAAATATATTAATTAGTGGTGAAACGTCGTTAGTGGCGAAAAAACCGGTTTTAGTGAATTGCGTCATTGTACATGACGCAACAGGCTCGCCGCACAAAGGAAAGTGGGCGGAGCTAAAGTAACCGTTGGCGGCCATATTGCTGACGTGACGTGAGGAGGCGTGGCTTCTGAAACAAAGGTAGCTGTTAACAACGGAGGCCGACGACAAAGAAACCGACTCATAAAGGGAACACCGACACAGGGGAGCGGAAAACAACGCGCTGACAAGGAGAAGAGCACACACCTTGCTTATTAAGGGTCAAATAAGCTGGCGACCGTTAGAAAAAGGTAGGAGAACCGAATTAAGATAAAATCCGTGTCGAACTCTCGTCTATTGTCCGGTCACAGTATATTTACGTCATATCCCGTGGAAGTTAGCCTCAAAGCCAGTGTACTTGCGTAGTAGGTGACGTGTAGTCTGATAGTCTGGTTCCGTAGGTAGAACGCGGTAGTTATAACGCCAAAGTAAACAATTAAAGTTTTAAACTCGAAAAATTGGCGACCGTGACAGGACGTCGCGTAAAAAGGTTTGTCGCGAGTAAATCTAGGCGGGATTGCGAGCATAGGAGTGTTCTTGAAAACAATTTCGTGCGATTTGCGTAACGACACAGCGACGCGTCTAAGAGGTAGTGCCATAGTAGTTAGATAAAGCGGGATCGAGCGAAGTAATTTTTCTGTGTACTCTGACGAAGAAATTCCCGAACAAAGAAATTCCGAAAAACAAAGGAATTCGGGAAGAAAGGATTTTAAGAGTCTTAAAAAGATAAAGGATACGTTGGTTAGGTGACGGAAATGTCGGACGACGAGAATAACGCGGTGAATTTCGAGGAACTAGAGGGTTTTAAGTCTTGTTCGAAGATAGATAGGTCTCCGATAAGGGGAGAAAGAAAGATGCATACTCGTGCGAAGAAAACGATGAGCGCGGAAGAGTTCGGAAAAATCTCTGCGGAGAATGAAATTCTACGTGCGGCAAACGACGAGTTGATGCAGCGTATCGAGAGTATGGAGCGGTTATGACCGGATTACGGTGAAGCGAACAATGACAAGGACAACGAGTTGTCGAAGGTTTTAGGCGAATTGAGTCGTCGAATTAGGGCGATGGAAACGCGAAACAAAGGAATCGAGCGCGAAGAACGACGCGACGAGTACGGTATTGCTCGCGAGAAAATGTCGAAAGCGACGGAAGATTCCGCGGTACAAATCGTCAAAGTAGGCGACCAGGCGACGTTGAATGCGAAACTACCGCGAGGCGGTTGGTTGAAGAGTCCTTTCGAGGAATTGACGTACAAAGGACGATCGGATGCGCAGAATCCGATGAAGTTTTTGAAGCGTTTCGAGAAGATAACGAACTACGAGGGGGTAAGCGCGAACGAACAGCTGTATTATTTCGGTAGATGCTTGAGGGGCACAGCGTCGAATTGGTTCGATGTTAGAGATCCGGATAGCATAGACGAAGCGAAAGTATCGTTTATAGATTACTTTTGGGGCGAGGAGCAGCAGGCGCGATTTAGAGAGGAGATTTACACGGGTCGTTATAAGGCCGAAAATAATGTCACGATGGCGGAGTACGCGTTAAATATATCGAAACAAGCGAAGTTCTTAGTACCACCGATGTCCGAACACGAGATTATTCGTTGCGTGAAGAGACACTTCGGGATGTACGTTGCGCGGGAGATAAGACCATCGACGGTGAAGACGATAGAGGAATTCGTTACTCTGTTGGACGAATTGGAATACGAGCAGAAGAAGATGCAGCGCGTAAATTATTGGGCGCAAAACACGACGGAGCGAAACGTCGGCGCGAACAAAGGTAATGCGCGAGGAGATCGAACGACGAAGGAAACTAGCGCGCGAGGACAAACGGATGCGAGCGCGTACAAGACGGCTAAGCCGTATACAAAGTACTATAACAATGACCGGCAAAACGCGAACGCGTATAGGGCGAATCGACAGTACGTAAAAAACGCGGAAGCGACCTACGATAATAGGCGCGAAGATGCGAACAATGTACCGAGTACGGTTAAGATAGAAGAATTGCCGCGAGAAGAGAAAGGGACTACGAACAAAGAGATCGTACCGTATAACAAAGACGTAGCGCGTAGAGGGGCTAAAAACACGTCGGGGAGGAGTGATCTAGCGTCCCAACGAAAAAATGTGGCAGCCATGGAAGCGAAGAAAGTGGATTCGAATGAATCCGAGAACGAGGAGAATCGCGGTGAAGTTCACGATGAGGATAAGAAAATTGCGATTATCAGAACACAAGAGTTGTTACGCGACGTTGACGAAGTCACGCTGGAGGACCAAAACAAAGCGTTGACGAGAACAATGCCGTTTATGACGGTGACGATAGGAGGATTAGCCGTGAAAACCCTGATAGATACGGGAGCGCAAATCTCGGCGATAACTAAGGCGTTGTACGATAAAATGACGAACGAGGGAGTGGAGATGAGAATAATTCCGATTAAAAAATTCTCACTAACAGGAGCTTTTTCCGACCGTGGTCAGCCGATCGCGCACAGGATTCAAATAAATTTCCGTATCGGTGAGGAGGAATTTACCCACGAACTTTACGTAGTCAGGAATCTAGCCTACGAGATGATACTCGGTATAGATTTTCTATCCGAGAGAAAGGCAATTTTGCGTTGCGGGAAGGAATTTGCGGTAGAATTTCTCGAAAAGAGCGAACCGAGAGCAGAATTGAACGCGATAGCGATAGAGGAGGTGGACGAGATTTTGAGAATGATACTTAACGATCATTCGGAGCTGTTTAACGATGAGATCGGATGCGTGGAGCATTACGAACACGAGATCGTCATGAACGATGAAAAACCGTTTAGAGGGAAGACATATCCAGTACCGGAGGTACATCGAACAAAGGTGAAAGAACATCTGTTGGAGTTAGAGAGAGATGGCATAGTAGAGAGAGCGCAAACGCAGTATGTAAATCCGTTGGTCGTAGTGATAAAGAAGACGGGAGAAATACGTCTGTGTTTGGATGCGCGAGAGGTGAACAAGAGAATGGCGAACGACCATGATCAACCACCAACGATCGACGAGGTATTCCGACGAATCGGTGACAAGAGATACTTCACAACGTTGGACGTGGCCAAGGCATTCTGGCAGATACCGTTGAAGGAGGATAGCAAGAGATACACGGGATTTAAGTTTGACAATCAGACTTATGTGTTTAGGAGATTACCGTTTGGACTAAAAACGGCGGGTGCGTCGTTTACACGCGCGATGCAGCGTGCGATAGGCGATGAATGCGACGCGTTCACAATAGTATATCTGGACGACATTTTGATAGCGTCGAATAGTCTGGAGGAACACGTGTTTCACGTGAATTATATACTTGAACGTTTGAAGAGAGTAGGTTTTCGACTAAATCGCGAAAAGTGCGAGTTTGTCAAGACCGAGATACGTTTTCTGGGACATACTTTTAACCAGATAAAGGCGGAGATGAACGAGGACACAAAGATGGCGATCCAGAATTTCGAAAGACCGAGGAACAAAAAAGCGATTCAGGCTTTTCTTGGCTTGGTGAACTGGGATCGGAGGTTCGTGAAGAATCTGGCGAGAATGACGATGCCTTTGGAAAGGTTGTTGAAGAAAACGGAGAAATTTGAGTGGACCGACGAAACACAGAGAGCATTCACGGAGATTAAACGCGAGTTTCAAGACGCGCCGTGTTTGTTCGTGATAAGACCGGGTTTAAAATTCGGCGTTTACGTAGATGCATCGAAGTACGGTTTAGGAGCGAGACTGTACCAGTATAGCGAGGATAGACCGGAGGAAAAATTTACGGTGGCATATGCGAGCCGTAGTTTGAAAGGAGCTGAGTTAAATTACACGGTGACGGAGATCGAGTGCCTAGCACTCGTATGGGCGTTGAGAAAGTGGCACGCAACGTTGCTCGGACGTCACGTAAAAGTTCATTCGGATCACAGGGCGCTCAAGTTTTTAACAGCTTGCGCGGACGATAGCGCCAGAATAGCGAGATGGACGGCGTTCTTGCACGAATTTGACTTGGAGATATGTCACGTGCCGGGAAAGGAGAATGTCATAGCGGATACTTTATCGCGGAACAACGTGAAGAACGGATACGCGAAGAAGGAAGGAAGTACAAAGAGCATAGCGGCGATGATACAGATAGCCGATGACGAGGAAGAAACGAGACAATGGACAGAAATAATAGCGGCTGCGCAGTACGAAGACGAAGAACTGCAGCGAGAGATCGCGGAAGAACCGGAGACTCTACCGTCGAGAGAGGGTTTGGTACGCGTAAATTTAGCTAGAGGAGAACGTGTAGTGGTACCAGAAGCGATAAAATGGCAACTGATAGACAGAATACATAAACATTTGTTGCATTTCGGTACGGACAAGATAAGCGATTTTGTAGATAGGTATTTTTCGATACACAATTTAGAACGCGTGGTTAGGGACGTGGTAGCGTCGTGCGAGATCTGTCAATCGACGAAATATTACACGAGACCGAGCAGGGGGTTTGAATACTACGATTTACCGGATAGGCCGGGAGAAATAATATCGATAGACTTATTCGGACCTTTGCCGCAAACTCCACGTGGAAATAAATATATTTTGGTAACGATGGATCAATTTTCGAAATTGACAAATTTGTTTCCTATAAAGAACCAAAAATTAGAGACGATAATAGACACCTTGCAGTTGGAATATTTCGGGAAAGTAGGAATACCAAGCGAAATATTGACCGATAACGGAGGTCAGTTTATAACGAATAGATGGCGAGAGTTCGCGGCGGAAATAGGGTTCTCCGTGCGCAAGACTTCGCCGTACAATCCACAAAGCAATCCGGTGGAAAGGGTGATGAGAGAGATAGGGCGTATCATTAGAGTCTACGCACACGATCGCCAGACACAATGGGATCGAATAATAAGCAGAGCCGAGAGGACGATCAACGCTACAGCGCACAGGAGCACGGGATTCATGCCTGTTGAACTACACACGGGTACCGAAGAGCAGTTAAAGATCGATCCGAGGCTAAAACCGATCGAAGAAGACGTAGAGAATCCAGAGGATGAGGATGAAATCGTCGAACAAAGAATCGAGGAAGCCCGACAAACTTTAAAAGCGAGGGCGCGACAACGAAAGACGCAGACTGATAAACATGGTGAGGCGGAGGAGTACGAAGAGGGAAAAAAGGTATGGATAAAACTCCATCGACGAAGCGATGCGAATCGTAGATTGACGAGAAAGATACATCAAGTATACGATGGACCATACAAAATACGCCGAGAAGTACGAAGAAACGCTTACCTGATAGAGGACGAGGAAGGTAACGCTCTAGGAACTTTTAACTCGAGACAAATAAAGCCACATCGCGAAGCGAAACTGAAGCCAATAGCGCGAATAAATATGCTACGGGCTAAACAAGAGATAAGAAGAATAACACGTTCGGACGTTACAAAGTTCGTGAAAGATGTCGGAGATATAAAGGACAAATTGGAGGAGAAAGAAGATAAGAACAATGAGAATATACTTACCGATGAATCCAGCGATGAAGAGGAAGTATGCAGACCGAAGAAAGCTGAAACAAAAACAATGGGAAATCCATTAGACAGTGACAAGGAAGGAGGGGGACAACACCCGAGAAAAAAGAAATCGCTCGTGAGCGAAAAAGACATGCGGCATATATCCAGGCTTGTGAGACTGATTTCTGGGAGACAACCACTCGAAAACGTTGCTGGACTGGTGGAGAATCAACCGATGAAGATCCTATTCGATCATCGTGGCGAATTTAACGTGGTGACGAATGCAGCGATCGAGAAAATCGAGAACGAGGGTGGAAGACTGGAGAGACTCGGAGATTCGAAGAGTATCCCAGCGTACCTGAAAAGAGAAAAGAAAGTTAAGGTAAGAGCGGTAAAATTGAATATAATTATCGCGAATCGAGAAATTAATATCGAAGCTATGATATTAAACGGAAACGAAAAATGCGTATTATTCGGAAGACACGCATGCAAAGAGATGGGTAAAAAATTAAGCAAATTACCAGAGGGAAACGTCGAATTGACAAGGTGGGACATTCATCTCACGGAGCAAGATAGAAAACAAATGCTCAAACAAAGAGAGAAAGAAAAGACAGAGACGGGAGCTGTAAAACGGAAAAGCACAAACAAGTCGTACAATATACACGCTAAACGTGCAAGAATTTCCGTGAGCGAAGAAATAACCAAAGAACCAAGCGACGAGGACGTCGTGATTACGATGGATGACCGGAGGAAGCGGACTGAAGCTGAGAAGGAGGACGAATCCAGGAGGACCAGCGGGACAACCCAGGGGAATCCGGACGAGGTTTTGAGTAGCCTCGATACAGTGAAAGTGCGTGAAAAATCAGATAAAAGCTTAAAATCGCAAAAAAGCGTAAGCTCGAGTGATAGTGCGCGAAAAGAAAAAGTGTTAGAAATAAGAAATGTGCCATTAAGCACAAACAGAAAGAAAACTTTCGTAGAGACGTTAAAACGCGTTAGAGATAAGTTTAGCGATAAGTTAGATGATGAAACAATCATTCGGACTATACAAAGTGATAGAATTAATAACACGAACGATATAGATTTAACAGATAGGTTAAATTTATCGACAATAAATTTAGAAAACAATATATTAACGAGTACGCCTAAAGAAGTACAGAAAAGAGATAAAAATGTAAAAAGTTTATCGAATACTAGTTTACAATATATAGAAAAAGGAAAAAATTCTTTAATAGAGTCAGTAAATATAAAAACTGAGAATAAAAATAAATTCAGAATACGTAACATTGAAGAGCTAATAGAGAAAAAAGTTTCAATTAATAATAATAGTTCGAACAAAGAAAATAATTCGTTTGATAACCAAAAGTTAAGTGAAATCGAGTTTACATTGAGTCAAGATAGTTTAATTGACCAATTAGAATCGAAAAGAAATAGTAACGAGAGTCTAGCGATAGATAATTCGAATGACACAATAATACTGTCGAGTAACAGTGAAAATGAACGAACAATGAGCGAAAGGCGAGTAGAAATACAAAAAATTAATTGTTTAAAAACAATACGGAATAAAGCGTTTAACGAAATCATAGAATTGAATGATGTAAGAAATAAAGAGAAATTAGACGATAATAAAAATAAACTAGAAGCGAATAAAGATGTTGAAATAGCCGATAAGAAAAAATCGTTAGAAAAAAGCGTTATAACGACAATGAATAAACTAAGCGAGCGTCATTCTAACGAATCGAGCGTCGAAATAGCATCGAGTAACTTCGAAACTTGTAGGAACACCGAAAAGGAGAACAATAGAACGAACGAGAATGGTGAGACAATGAAGCGGAACATTTACGAACACACTAGATGGCGCGAGGGTGCGAGTTACGTGGAAAGCAGCCGGCAGGATGAAATCCAATATGGCGAACCAGCTGTCATACGAGAAACGACGTGCAATAGTGTCACAGTAACGAATAAACATATAACCGCGAAAATGAACATTAAAGAAGAGATGGAGAGGATGTACGAGGAAGAGAACATCCTTATACAAAGGATACAACAGAGAGCCAAACTGCAAGCGGTATACAAGAAGCAGCAAGAGCGTCTGAAAATATTACGAAATCTAGCAGGCAAGGATGACATCGAAGCGACATCTCGAACCGAGACGGAGATTGAAGAGATGCTGAAAAGTCACCGACAAAGAACATCGGAAGTATCGAAAGCGATATACTTAGCGTTTAGAGCCGAGGATACAGGACATACTTTTCACGCGGAAGCGAAGTTAAAGGACAAGAACAGTGAATTAGAATACGAAATAGAAGTAGTAGTATCTATGAAAAAGATAGACAAAAGTGACTGTGTGACAAAGCCTGTGAACATAAATTTAACGATAAAAGACAACACAACGGTAGGCGACGTAAACTTTATAGAACAAAAACCTAGCGAAATACCACATGAGTTAGACAAAGTGCTCGAATGTTTTGTACCGACAAAATCGAGTCAAGACGAAGAAAGAGTACAGACGAAGGAAAAACCAAAAATAACGAGTAACGTTAGAGTCAGTATACCGAGACTAAAAATAGATGATAAGGAGAACAAAGAGAATGTAAAACCAACTAGACAATCAAAGACACGTAGCAAGAAAGACGAAAAAACAACTAAACAGTCTAAGACGTTAGACAACGAAGACAAAGGTCTGACGAAACGAACAAAAACAGACAGCGAAACGAACAAAGAACGGAATAAACAAAAGGAAGAAAGTTCGTTAGAATTATCCAACGAAGAAGACATACTGAATAATGAAATTCAGAAGTTACAGGAAAAATTGGAGAAGACTCAAAGAAAGCGTGCTTTGAGCGAGTTCAACATGAACGACAGAGACGACGAAACCGGCAAAAAGGACAGCGCCAAACACACCAGCGACGATTGGAAGGAGCCTCGTCGTTACGTGAAGTCCCGTCGAAGCTCCTTGGGAGGGGCTATGAAGCCGGAGGCTTCACGACTAACCTCTGACCTCGACTCCAGGGAGACGACCGACATGGAGGGCGATAAGGTGCTGCCAAGTACCGAGGAGAGCCCGGTGGCGCTTACGACCGTGACGGTGTCGGAGGATAGCGGCACAGAGGCGGTACAACCAGAGACCAAGAACAAAGGGGAGGAAAACGTGCAGATCTGCGAGGAGCATTGTTATCCAGCGACGCAGACTGTCCAGGAGGAGATGGACGTCCAGCCGGACGGGGACCATCCGTGAGAACAACGAGATCGTGCGAGCTTGAGCGCGGTATGCGTTGTGTATGCGACCGAGATCTTTATATGTATTTTATTTTTATTTTTACGCGTATAGCGTGATCTCCTTTGTGTGATATATTTTTGTTTTGTTGTTAAGGCCACGGATGTGTGCGAAAAAGATTATTTTGTTAGCGTGAAAGAAGCGCAGGGATCTTGCTCCCGATATTATGTATTTTCTTTTGTGTGCGATGAGAAAGCACTTTATGTATGCCGAAGACTGTTATTTCCTTTTGTGTGCGATGAGAAAGCACCTTATACATGCAGAGACTGTTATTTTCTTTTACGTGCAATGAGAAAGCACGATTTATATGTATGGAAGTCTGAATTTCTTTGTGTGCCATGACAAGGCACTCGTTATACGTATAAACTTTTATTTTCTTTTGTGTGACATGATAGAGCACACTTTGTATGTATAAATATTTCTATTTTCCGTTGCGTTCCTTGAGAGAGCATTTATGTATGTTTATTTATAAGTATATAGCGATCCCTTATTGTACGCATCGTTGTGTGAGAAGAATGGAAGCCATTCTTTTGTGATAACAAAGGAATGGACGAATGCGCGTGCGCCGAGCCGACGAATGGCGCAGGGCGATGAGTGGGGATGTGTATATAAGGCCGTGCGAGCAGAGCTCGCTCTCTTTTCTGGTGGGATGTCACGCGCGCGCTCTTTTCTGGTAGGATGTCACGCGAGCGCTCTCTTCTCTTACGGAATAGTATCTCGAGCGGATATGCGCGATCGCACAAGTAACGCGTAATCGCGTGTCGAATTATATATACGGTGAAACCGCGAGCTCACGCGAGTTAATTAATTAAGCCGAACGACGCGTGGTAGTTGCGTGTGACGCGTGTGAATGCTGAGTGCGCAGTACGAGTCTGTAGACCAAAGATATATATTTTATTTATTTATTTTGTTATAAATATATTTAATATATTAAATATTAACGTGAAATCATTAACCAATCCCGCGAGTGAGAGAATTCCTGGTGATTTCCATAATCGAGTGTTTCCGGTGGTTCCTGTCATCAAGGGGCTGTTAATCGTGTGTCCACGAAGTCCTGAAACATAGAGAAATATATTAATTAGTGGTGAAACGTCGTTAGTGGCGAAAAAACCGGTTTTAGTGAATTGCGTCATTGTACATGACGCAACAGGCTCGCCGCACAAAGGAAAGTGGGCGGAGCTAAAGTAACCGTTGGCGGCCATATTGCTGACGTGACGTGAGGAGGCGTGGCTTCTGAAACAAAGGTAGCTGTTAACAACGGAGGCCGACGACAAAGAAACCGACTCATAAAGGGAACACCGACACAGGGGAGCGGAAAACAACGCGCTGACAAGGAGAAGAGCACACACCTTGCTTATTAAGGGTCAAATAAGCTGGCGACCGTTAGAAAAAGGTAGGAGAACCGAATTAAGATAAAATCCGTGTCGAACTCTCGTCTATTGTCCGGTCACAACCTAACCTTGAAACCGAAGGTTCCAGCCAACCGCACCAGCATGCTTCCCGCCAACATGGACACAGAGGAGGAAGGCGTTGAGCTTCCAATGGGCTCGCAGGCGCCAAACGTGTCTGAGGCCAGGGAGGAACCAGAGGCCTTGGAGGAGCCGGAGGCTCCGGAGGAGGAGCCAGAGGTTCCGAAGGAGGCGACCGACCAGGCGACCGACGACAACGACGTCAGCGTAGAGACGGCCCAGGACGACGAAGGAACGCAGCAGCAGTCCGCGGTCGTGCTAAATTACGTCCTATAAAATAAGGTTTGGTATTCGGCCAGATATCTTTGTGACTGACCGAAGCGGGAACAATTAGAATAAGTATGTTTTTCAGATCAGCGTCCATTTATTGTACGGACGCGGTTTGTTTTTTCATTTAGATATTATTTCGAGCGTCTGCTTATTATTCGGACGCGTTTCTTTTGTTTTTACTTTATTTCGAGCGTCTACCTATTGTTTGGACGCGATTCTTTTGTTTAGACTTTATTCCGAGCGTCTGCTTATTATTCGGACGCGTTTCTTTTGTTTAAATATTATTTTGAGCGTCTATCTATTGTTTAGACGCGTATCTTTTGTTAGATTTTATTTTAAAGCATTTACCTTTTGTTCGGGCGCGACTCTTTGTCTTTGGAGACATCTATGATATGTATTCCTTTGTTTGGTCACGGACTATTGTTCCGCGATATTGTGTATAGTCTATTTATTTTGTCGCCCGATGATATAGTCATTTAGCTATAGTGCGTTACACAGAGAAACAACGAGAAACCGGTGTCCTTTGTTAGCGAGCGCGGGAACAAAGGAACGCGGAATATGCGGCGTGCGCATGCGCGACGGCGTCGAGCCGCCGAACGGCTCGAGAAGTAGTGGGGCGGCCGGTATATAAGTGCGTGCGTGAGAGAGGGAGCGGCTTCTTTCCGGGACCGGTCGCGTAGCGAGAAATACAGTCCGTTACGTAAACGTCAAAATTGCAACTACGCAATTACGCAATTACGCTAAAGCATTTCCTAGTGATAGTTGAGCGGATATATTTGTTAAAATATCTTTATTAAAGATAAAATATATTTAAAATTTTATATTTTAATATATAATTTGTGAGTGTTTAATTACCTGTCAGTGAAAACCGAAATTCCTCGAAAATCCTGTTCTTACGGACGATTGGTGACTCCTGGTGGACGGGAACGAAGAACCGAGACTCTGAAAAAAGTAAGAATAACGTTAATTAGTGGAAAATTATTCGGAAGTGTAATTAACGCAAAAAGAAACGTGTCGTGAAGCGAAAAACCGTTATTGCGTCATACGGACAGTGACGTAGTAACGCGGCGCGAAACAAAGAAAGGGGCGTGTCTTAGACAGCCGTTGGAACACGCGACTGTGTCACAAAGGATTGGGGGCGTGGCTTAAAACTTTCCACTCATCGTATGATCGGTGACAAAGGAAAGGGGCGTGAACGTGTAACAACAAAGCACGAGGCCCGAACAAAGGAGTGGAGCTTCGAACAAAGGAGAGGAGCTTCGCACAAAGGAAAGGAGCTTCGCACAAAGGAAGGAAGCTCGAAACACCCGATACCTTGCTTATTAAGGGTAAAATAAGCTGGCGACCGATTTACAAGATACGAGAACCTTAATTAACCATGTACCAATGCGAATTCTCGCTAAATGATTTCTCTTAGTCCGGTCACAACCTAACCCTAACCTTTTTTTTACGAGGGAGGAGGAAATGCCTTATGCACACCAGTCAGGCCGTCCTGACCGGTAGTGTGGGACTCCCACCCACTAAAACCTCCCCCCCGTGACCATCCTCGGAGCTCTTTAACGACGAGAAGATGGTAAATCGTCGTGCCGAGTCCGGGGGTACCGCTTGCGCATGACTGCCCCGGAGTCGGCACGACGATTTACCATCGTCATAGAGACAAAACCATTAAATCCCCTCCCTCTTTCCCCCCTTAGGTATACTACGTTAAATGACAGTGCTGGAATTTGAAAAAAGAAAGAAAGAAGAAAGCCCTGTATAGTGTATTGTGAATATGAGAGGGTGAATGCTAGAGATGAGGTAATGAGTGTGCGTGTATAGTGTCCCTCCCCTTCCCTTAGATATATAGGTAATGCGATGCGCAGAAAGCAGGATATACTGAGATATCCGCTCCTACAAGCATAGACCCGTACTCTCAGCACTGTCGGTGCATATAAGAGCCGTACTCCAGCGAGTACGGTAGAATATACATATAATATTTAAATAATAGAAAATAAATAAAAGACAAATAGATTGAGTAAATAGATAATAAGTTATAATGATAAGAGTAAAAGTAAGGTAAAAGTAAAAGTGTAAAAGATAAAATATCTCAGAATCGAAGGAACGGAGTGTCGAATAAATAACATTCAAATGTTAGATAAAGGACGGACAACTAACTATCGGAACAGAGAATCATGGGTGGACGAATGAACACCGAACATTATCTTTGTTAAACTAAAATTCCCCATAGGAGAAACGGCACACCGTGAGATGGATGAGGCGAATGGAAAAATGAATGAACGAGTGAGTGGGTATATAAAAGAATAATGAATGAATGACTGGTTGAATGAATAATGTGGATGAGAAGTAAATAATACGAGATCTTGTTGTTGTTGCTGACCGCAGTCCTCATTAGTCAGTCTCGTCATCCCTGTCCGAGGTAGAGGGTGAGCCGGCCCTCTCGCGCCTTCTCTCCTCTTCCTCCTTATCTCGCATCGCCTCCTCGACGAATGACGAAAAGGCCCTCCAGTTCGCTCCAGATTGTACGATGGCCTCCACGACATCCCCCAGAGTGAAGTCCCTTGGGAGCTTCAGTTGGCGCTTCAATAGAATCCGCTGCCAATCCCAGAGGGGGCATTCCCTTAGGACGTGATAGACTCCGTCATCTTCACCGCAAAAATCACAGGACGGATCCCTCCTTTTCCCAATCCTGAGCAGGAAGTCCCCGAAACATCCGTGACCCGTAAGGACTTGGGTTAGGTGGAAACTCATGCTACCGATGCCCGGATCGCGGGCCATCCAAGCCTCCAAGTGCGGGACGAGAGCCATCTTGGTCCATTCGCCAGGTGCGTTTGGTCTCTCCAGGATCTCCCTCCACTCGGTCAGCACTCTGTACGCCTCCGATTCCCTAATTTCCCTCGCCACCTCCGGTGACATACTACCATCCTCTCTTGCCGATTGGACGCGTTCGTAAGTTCTTTTTCGCGACGCAGCCAAGAGCCCGAACGGTGGAAGTCCGGCCAGCATGAGAGCCGCGTTTCGCGACACGGAGCGGTACGCGGATATCGTTCGTTGCGCGACTGTGCGTTGCAGGCTATGGAGTGCCGGCAACATCTTACTCCTGGCGATGGCATCACCCCAGACCGGAGCACCGTACAGGACCACAGACATGACGACGTTCAGATAGAGCCTACGACGTCTTTCGTCCGGTCCCCTTAAGTTGGGCATCAGTTTACTGAGGGCCCTCACCACTCGTTCGGTCTTCCCGATGATATACCTAAAGTGATCTGAGAAGGTCCAATGGACGTCGATCATAACGCCTAGGTATTTAATGCTCGGCTGGAAGATAATTTCCGTGTCTTCGATGGAAATGGAGTTTGGAAGATCCTCTACCCTCCTGCCGTGAAACAGGATCGCCTCGGTCTTGGTGGTAGCGACCGAGAGTCCCATTTCCCTAATCCTGCCGATGATCCTATTCACCAGGATACTTGCCTTCAAGCAAGTTAATTTGCAGTTCCTTCCGGTGATCACGACCAGCGTGTCGTCGGCGTAACAAATGATGTTGCTATCCTCGTCGTCCTCGGCGGTTTCCAGGATGCTGTCGAAGCCAATGTTCCAGAGGACCGGCCCCAACACCGACCTCTGGGGTACACCGGCTTCCATGGGCCAGGAGTGATTCCTCCCATCTTTGCCCACATACCAAATCGTTCTATCCGTTAGGTACGAATCAATGATCCGCCTGATGTATGGCGGGAACGACTTATCCTTAAGAGCTTGCCGAATAATCCTCCACGGCAGGCTGTTGAAGGCGTTCTTAATATCGAGCGATACCACCACCGCAAAACCACCGTCGCTAACCGCTGCGGATGTTAGGTCCCTTAACAGCCGAAGAGCATCGCAGGTAGATCGATGTCTTCGGAAGCCGAACTGCAGGTCGGAGACGTCGGACTCCGGGTTCCCCGTCTGCCATTGGTTGATCCTGCCTTCCAGCACTCTTTCGAATGTCTTCCCAATATCATTAAGAAGACATATTGGCCTTACCTTTGGCAAGCCGGCCGAAGGAGTATTCTCCTTGGGGATAAGTACAAGATTGGCCCCTTTCCATTCCAGGGGAAACTCTCCCTTGGGCAAACACAAATTAAACAGATGGCTCACCCAATGGAGGAACTCCCAGGTGGACCGTTTCCAAATGGCGATCTTCAGGCCATCAGGACCAGGTGACTTGTTCCATGAGGAGGTGGCCTTCTTCAAGGCCTCGTTGATTTCCGTCGGACTGGTAGACCACACATCATCCCAGACAAAGTCCGACCAATCATCGATCGGGTCTGGTTCCAGGTTGCAGGGGAATAAAGACTTTAAGAGTTCCGACAACACTTCTGGGTCCAACACCTCGGTCAGTCCAAGAGACGCCGTCCTTAATTTCTTTAGGACCATTCTGTAGGGGAGTCCCCAGGGGTCCCTGTCCACCGAACCCAACAGCTCCTGCCATGCGGCAGATTTACGCCTACCGATCTCCAGACGGAGGTCTTTCCGGAGGCGCTTGTAGCAAACTCCGAGTTCTGCGATTTGATCCTCGAGGCGCCTTCTCCTTTTGGCCCTCTGCCACGAGCGACGAGCCCCGATGCACTGGCGACGCAAATCCGCCACGGATTCGCACCACCAGTAAGCCCTGCGACGGGGGCGACGAGGGCCGATCCGCGGAGCAGCCACGTCGCAGGCCTCCTCCATAGAGGCGTCCAGCCATCTGACGACTTGGCTGATATTCATCGGACCCTCAATATTGGGGTTCCCCGCTCTCCAATACAGGGATGCCTCGAACAGGTCGGAGTCGAATTTTTTGGGGTTCCACTTCCTTAGAATCGCTCTGTTCGGTGGTGGGCGCGTCCATCCCGTCTTGATGTTAAAGGTTATAAGGCAGTGGTCAGAAAGTGACTCCATGTCACTTCTGACCTGCCAGTTTTCCACCCATTGTATCAGGTCCGATGAGATCCAAGTGAGGTCCACTATCGAACTTCCCTGCGGGTGAACACACGTAGGAGTCAGTCCTTCGTTGGCGATCCTGAGGTCCCGCTCTGCCGCCAATCTCGTGAGCAGGAGACCTCTTCGATCGGTGGTGTTGGAGCCCCAAATCCTAGCCTTCGCGTTAAAGTCACCGGTAAGTATTATTTTCCCTGCCCTCGATGATAGAGCGCAGGAAAGCTCATCCAGCAGCGCGTTGAATTCTATTATGCCGATGCTCGGCGGGGCGTACAGCGATATCGCCAGATAAGGGCAGTTGACAGCCACAAAGCGAGACCCACTGACGGCCATTGAGCAACTTAACCTAACGGTGTTAATGTCGATATAGATGGCCGCGCCGTGATCGTTACTCGCGAACCATCCAGGGGAGTCAGGGACATGGTTTGGCTCCGTGATCAACAATAAACCGGAACCCAGCTCCCTCGCCGAATGAATCATTAGATCCAGCGATGGCACACTACGACAAACGCTCGCCTGAAGGGCCCGGATTGTCATCTAATATCATAGGCTCGGTCCCCCGATCCAAGCTGATTACCTCAGGCCGAGAAGTCGGGCCGGTACCTCTAACGTTACGGTCCGCGGTGCAAGTATCGGAGCCTAATCTATGATTATATTCCCTGCCCTCCTAGTGACAAATTTTGCAACTCGGAGGGAGAGTGCACACCCTCGCAGCGTGGCCCGAGCCGCCGCATCTAAAGCAGAGGCCGCTGAAATCCTCCCTAAAAGAGCGCGAGTTCTTCAGGTGCCCGAAGCGCCACTTAAAACATTGGGTCGGCCTAACGCCGAGCGCCTCGATCCTGGCCAGGGTCCAACCGATCTTAATTTTCCTCATGTTAGTGAGTTTGGCAGCAGCTCCGAGAGGGCACTGCACCCACGCTGTGTAGAGGCCGTTATTAAGTGGCCGTATCGCACCGACTTTGATGTCGTCCTTGAGGCATCCGCCTGAAGAAGCAACGACTTCTAATACCTCGTCGGCTGATGTTGTGCAGTCGAGGCCAACGAGCCTTATTTCACCTTTAGCGACAGGTCTCGAGATTACCGCCTTATCCTGCAGTATCTCGTGTAGTTTTTCCTTGAGGGCAAGCGCTTTGCCCGCGCCTCCAGGACCCAAAACCTCAATGAGGATGCCGCCGTTTGCTGTTCTCCTAATCTTCGTCCGGTCGATCTCCAGTTGTTCTAAGGAAATGGACTCTCTAGCTTTCTTTAGGGCCTCCGCATAGGAGAATCCCTCCTCACGGCCCACGATCATGACCGCTGCGGTTTTTGGCGGTCTGCGCGTCGTCGTGGTCCCGGGTTTGCCCACATCATTGGGCCTATCCTTGGGTCCGGTGGTCGGTTTCCGAGAAAAGGGAGTGCCTGCTCGACCTCCTTGATCCTTTACGCTGCTACGACGCCGCGCCTTACGGGCCTCCGTCCAACCCTCCTTGTCAACCCGGGTGTCCCTTGCTCGTCTGTTAGATCCGGTGTCAGTATTAACACCGTCTCTTTCCCCCTTGTTCCCAAGTCTATCTCTGGGGGGAACAAGCTGTACATTGGAGGTAATCTTCGGCCTAATTCTGGGCGTTCGTTGCGGCAGGGGTCTCTCTATGCCTCGAGGGGTATCGTTTTTGGAGTTGCGGTCTTTACCGCCATCCATCCCCCCTGCTTCCTAACTAGCTCCGCTTTCCTTTTTTCCAGCTTTTGGATCTCTCTATCGATGTTCTTTCTCGCCAATTCATTTTCGTCGTCTTCTTTCTTTTCCCCAGGTACGTCGCCCCGCTGCTCGGATGCCGCCGTCGGAGTCTCCATGACTAATGATCTCGAAGCCCGGGGCAGCGGGGGAAAACCATCCCTCGGGGTCCTAGGAGGATCCGGAGCCTGCGCCACCTTGCGGGGGATCTCTCTCTCCCGCGTTGCTTTTTCCTGCGACTTACTCCTAAGCTCGGTTAGCTTACGCTGAACAAGCCGATGGCTCTCACGGGCCTTCCTCCTGTCCTCTTCGGTATCATCCAACTTATCTCTCAGTTCAGAGATCTCCTTCCTGAGACCACCGATCATACTCCTTGTGTCTTCGAGTTCCCTCTTCATGATGATCTCCTGCGTCTTCAGGTGTGTTATTTCCTCGGCAAGTTCCCTATTTTTGACTCTCAATAGGGCCGGGTCTCCGGCTGCCTCAGCTTTGTAGATAAGGGTATTAATTATGGACATAGCCCTTATCAACTTCTGTTTTATTTTTCCGCTGATACTTCCATTGAGGTGTCCGTGTTTCCCTCTCAGGGTATTGGCATCCCTTAGGTGATTAAGGCCCATGGCACCGAGGGCCGAAGCACCCATAATTTCCAGATCCTGGGGAATAAAATCGGAATCCAGATCGATCTCCTCATCGGATGAAATAATCGAGATAGAGGTGTCCGATGGCTTCCTCCCTGGAGGGGGACGCTTCTTCTTAACACCTTTCTTTTTCGATTGTCCCGTTGGGGGGACTTTATTCCTAATAGGCGTCTGTGTCCTGATAGGCGGCTCTCTCTTAAGTGATGTCGACGGCATCGGCTCCGCCTCCGATTCCAATTCGGCATCGGTCGATACTCCTGGAAGAGGGATAGCCTCGGCCAGTACTTTATCCTCAAGCGCTTCAGCGAGGTCGCCAGGGGGCTTTTTCTTCGCTGATCTGAGTCTCCTCAACGAAACTGTCACGGGTCTTGTCTGATTAAGCAGAGTCGGGCTGACTCCTTGTCTCTCCCCATCGCTCGGAGAGACAGCATCCGGAGAGGCTTTGGCTCTGCGCTTCCCAGTCTTCGCGATCTCTTCAGCAGGAGAAGGGTGCTGAATATCAATTATTTCCTGCGAGTCAGCGAACTCGTCCTTGAAAAGGCGACACTCTATCATCCATGACGAGTGGCTCGTTTAAATCCTCCTCAGGCAGTTTTTTGACGGTAGTCCCTTCATTCTCCCCGCCCGCCAGTAACGGGGAAGTGGGCCCTACGCTCGATGAAGACGAGAGGAGCCCAGGGACCGTAAGCTCCTCACGCCTGCCGCTGGGGGTCCGAATCCCCTGCGGCGGTAAACTTTTATCCGTTGCCTGATTGTCCGTCATATTGGTATCTGTTTGTTGGCCACTTGTTCGGGTGGGTCCCTCCCTAGAACGGTTGGCTTCGCTGCGCCTGCGAGCCCGTTCCGCCCGTTCCTGGTTTTGCCAGTTTCTGTCGACCAGATGTGATGCGACTATGTTCTTAAGGGCCGAATTAGTGGCGGCCTCTAACTCCGACAGGCTGGCAGATCTGTCGGAGATTTCCGCGTTGATCTTTTCAATCGAAACTTCCACGCGAAGCATTTCTGCCAGTAATTTTTCCCCACTCGAGCCAGCCGGTGATCTGGTAGCAAGAGTGGCAGGTGAGCTCGATAATGATATGCCTGCAGACTCAATATTGGTAGGAGAGTCACCACGCAACACGCTGCACGTACGGATGAGATCATTTATAGTTCCTGAGAAACTCAGTGAAGTCCTTTCAGCCGTGAGGGAGAGATCCAGGGTGTTATCTCCAAGCTCGCAATCCCTCGGCGGGAGATCCTGAACGCTCAATTTAGAGCGCAAATAACGGATTTGTTCCTCTTGATATCTTGACTTAGCTGCCAAATAGTTACGGGCGTTCTCCATTTTACTAGCATATAACGCGAGTTCCTCGACATACGAAGTCACCGCATTGATTGATCTATACACGGGCCCCCTAAAGTTTGGAGGAAAATTATCCACCAAGTGATTGAGGGCAAACGAGATGGCTACTCTCAGCCTTGTCGGATCCGTGTCGTTCGCTATCTTATCGTCAGCTACTAGCCCTACGCACGATGACGACGCTGGAGGGCCAGGGACTATAACCCCCCCCCCCCCGCGCCGAGCTCTGGGACATCCGAACTCCCCTGAGCTAGTAAGTTTACTAAGCTTTCGTAAATATTATCCATCCTTGATTAATTGGTCGGTTGTGAGAACACTAACGGGCCCGACCGTACCCGGGGGGGGGCTTGCGCCAGAGACCACGCGCAAAATAGACCGCTATTGGAGGCACGCAGAATAAAATAAAGTAAGACAAAATAAAATAATAGCATAGTATAGGCGCAGAAACATAGAATAATACCTCATTTATCGTGTGTGCAAACGCACACAGAATACGCACAGTGCAATGCAGCACAACAAAAAGTTGATTTACATCAAGGAAAAATTATTACATATTTCAGTAAATATGCTTAAGAACGTATTAAAATATTTAATTAATAATTACGAAATATACAGACGCACAAAACGTACAAAGAAACATTGTTATTAAATTAGAACATTATACATCAATCGAAATAAAATAGTTTCGATTAATTATTAATCAGAGGCAATTTATCTGCAACTATTGTCATTTAGAGGCATTCAAGACCTCTAACCTCAAAGATCAACGAATAAACGCAAATTTCTAGATACAAAATAAGTTTAAAAAGCCAAAAAATTTAATACACCGCACTAAATAGGGGTGCTAATCCGAATTTAAGTAAAATAATTCGGCTCAAATTTGAAAGAAAAAAATTTTTTTGAAAATTCAAAAATTTCTTCACATCATCACTTTCGGCTAGTTCCCCTGAGTCCGAATATGCAAACGGAATATCAAAATTCCTCACACTTCCGGAGATATAAGCGCTCAAAGTTTGCACCGGAAGTATGAGTATGATACAAAATGAGCCCCCGCGAGTCATACCATATGATTCCGAACTCTATACGATCACTACTTTGCTAGATATTCGGCTTAAAAATCGAATACCCCACAAAGAAGTGAGTTCACCAGTCTATAAGATTTGTATCTCATGACTATAGTAGCAGACGACAGCTATAAGTACATGAGAATCAGCCTTGTGTCGGTAACCCAGGAGGTGGCGCCCTCCACCGACCCAGGGCGAACTACAACCCACAGCTGTCACCGCAGAGCTAAAATCAGGTTATTGTAATAGCAACAGGCTAGTTGTTGCAACATTGTGCCGATTATATCAATAAATTAGTGGTTTATCAAGTGTAACAATAATATTTAACGAATGTAATAACAGTTCTAAACATGAATAAATAGAATTTAATACTGGATAAGGCTGTGAGAGTGGCATTAGCCTGTTATTAATCCTATCAATCCTACTCCTGTATGCAGATACAATAGACAGTAATTATGCAATTATTATACAACCAAGCCACAGTGCAGTGATTTATATACTAGATTTTACCGTAATAATCCTTATATATTGCGACAAATAGATCTTGGGAGTCCTATAGTAATAAAGACTTCAAACAAAGCACAAGATAATCCGGCAAATCAATTATTAGTTATTTGTTAATAAAGTAATAATAATACTATATATTATATTATCAGAATGCATATTTTAAGTGCAACAAAACCGGTATAATATAGCAAACACTTATAATAAGAACTATTATATATGAACACAACATGTGTACATCCAAAATGCGTTAAAATAAGGTTACACATTAAAAGTAATATCAAAGAGTGTGATATGTAAAAGAAAGCTGATTTAACACAGCGAACCGATTCTATGACTAAATCAAATCGAAATGAACGTATGTATAAGTATAAATATAGAAATATATATAAATTCAATCAATATATAATGCGAGTAAACAAAACTCACTTTTAATAAGTATAAATAAGAATCTTACACAACAAAGATGTATCTAAACTATATTATAATACACGCAGGATCTTATTTTAGAGAGATAAGAATAAATATAATTAGATATAATAAGAAATATAAACTAGACGTCCAGCACAGATCATATGGCATAACTAACCAAAACTAACCTAGTCACTGACTGACAGGTAGCCTGACTTATGATAAGATAATTAAAGATAATCAGTAATAAAGCTAGTGCCTATAATAATAGGGTAATGAAATATGATATATAATATACAATAACGATATAGAATTTACCCGTACATAAGCAAATTCACATATTTCCCCAAACACTTTGACATAACGTTTGCATAAAATCTTGCAGAAACTAAATTGAAATAAAATATCGCTTTTCAATTAAATTAAATTAAATTCCATCCAATACGTAAGCATAAATTGCCCAAACTAAATATGACTCATTAAAAGGAGTCATCAGTATTAATACGTATGTCCATCAGTATTAATATAACCTTAACACAATAAGAGACTGAAAACGATCTCGCAACAAATTGTTAACGCATGTATGTCACAGGAGCATACAATATCACTTATATGGTGAAATCAAAATTTAATAACAGAATTATCTGTATAAACACTAAAATGAAGTAAACTTAATAAAGTAACAAAGAAATTAAGTACAGTAGAGTAAATGCATCCGAGACAGACGGCTGTCAAAACTATACTGCACGATAATTTACTTAAAATATATATATAAAACAAAATCCATAAAATCCATAAATATATACATATATAAACAGATAAAATCATTACATAAATGCTCCTCGCATACACGCACAATACTTAGAATAAACCCGACAATAAATATAAATAAATATATAAGTAATTCAAGTAAATTCCAGCAAATTTCACACTAATAACAATATCAATTATCGCATCAGACTCCTATCGAGATTAATAAAGCAAAAATCATCATAAAATAAATCAAATAAAGACAAAATAACACAATATCGGCACACAAACAGGCGCGATCAGCGGTTATAACATAGCCTAGTAAAATTGATAGAAATAAATCAATTAGAGTGTATTCGTTACTGCCATTTCAATGAGATAAAATCCAATTGCTTCAAGGCATAAATAGCAAGTAATAACAGCTGATATGCTTACTTAAATTAGTATGACACGCAACTTATAAATAATTACACTGAACTACAACTTCCGTAGAAGTATAGTTGATCGCAAACACACTCCTGCTTAGAAATTAATCACAGAATTAATCAGCAGGATATAAGTCTGTTTCCCACACGAAATATGCGCTATAAGAACGCAGATATCCCTTGCGTCCAAACAGAATGTAATATAATTCCTCCGTGTAAGCCAGGTGACAAATTCCTGGTAATCGCGGCGCACTAAACTACTGCCAGGGAAGCAGATGGTTTACCAGGCAGTATTCCCTACGTATAGAGCACTGCGTCGCAGTGAACCGTAGTCAGCTGTGGTACGTGACATCCAATCTCACATAACACAAATACAGGTCGACAACCGAATTAATCCTTTTGTCGACAACGTTGCACGGGTAATATAATCCGGTTTGGATATCCATTTCGCTCCCCAGTGATGCATAGATATATGTACACACAAAATGATAGGTTATATTCACATAGTAGTAATAGATATCATATGTACAAAGCAAAATAAAGTATTCAATAAGAATAAAGCAAACCACGCGTTTAAATACAACTAATTAATATATATAAGTAATGTTTATCATAAATACAATATATATATGCATCATACCTTGAGCATATAGTAATGAAATCTTAATGCAGATAAATATAACTTTAAATCCGTCAGTAAATGTCAATCCTTGGATAATCCATGGCACTCAATAAATAATAACGATGAGGGGCAGTAAATAAAGCCTCCTGTGTACCACCGTGTATCACAATGCAAGAATTATTGTAAAAATTTATACAAGATATGTACATTATCAACGAGCTAGTCTACGCGGTTTACGCCCAGGATAACTATTAGATTCAACTAGACGGCGATGTTACTAGATAAAATCTAGGCCGCGGACGAACGTTGAACTAGATCCTAGATCATATACCGGGGCGATGAGAAATAAATATCTTTAATATTAGATATATATGTGTGAGAGAGACGTCGTATACGGACGACTCACGGCACAATTCTCACAAACTTTCCGGCGTTGACAACGATTTCCAATCTAAACGCAGACAAAGGCATACGCCGTTAGAGACAATAAGGCCGTGGCCTCCGCATTGCCGCACGAAATACGCAAAAGATTAAACGCTTAATACGCGGATCGATCAAAAATACTGAGAGAGCAACGTGGCCACGTCATATCACGATCACTTGTACGCTGTATCAAACGACGTCTGTCGATCGAGATTTCATGAGATGTAAATAGCGTAAGCTAATACATTCCTCAGATGAAATATATATAAGAATGAATGCCCGGCCATAATTTAGTCAGATATAACTACATTAATTCGCTGGTATTCGCGAGTGATTACTAATTTGCCGTCGAAATAAGACGGGCGGGCGAGACGTACTGTGAGCCTCACATTTTCTGTCACACGATATTTGCCAAGACGCCGCGAAATATCGCTCAGAAATAAGAGTATGCGTAATTCATTGCGCTCTTAGATTACTAATAAATACAATCAGTTAGATCGACGATCACAAGTGCCGATAAAGACATGTAAGATTATCACGAACGGCCAAGAATTCGACGTGACACGTAATGGCCGCCGCTACGTACTCACATATCTTTAAACATAAATTTCTCGCCTCTCAGTGAAATTTTCGCCCTGCCTCCATTTGCTGGTATGGATATTAATATGGTCTTCACACAGGGTATGCCTATCACACTCAGCGCGGTCTAAAACGCGAAAATAACTTGTCTCTATATAGAGCTCACAAATGTCGCGTGGAACATAGTCTCTGGCGCAAGCCGACCTCCAGTATCTGGCGCAAGCCGACCCCCACCTAACCCTAACCTAACCTTGAAGCCGGAGGCTTCACGACTAACCTCTGACCTCGACTCCAGGGAGACGACCGACATGGAGGGCGATAAGGTGCTGCCAAGTACCGAGGAGAGCCCGGTGGCGCTTACGACAGTGACGGTGTCAGAGGATAGCGGCACAGAGGCGGTACAACCAGAGACCAAGAACAAAGGGGAGGAAAACGTGCAGATCTGCGAGGAGCATTGTTATCCAGCGACGCAGACTGTCCAGGAGGAGATGGACGTCCAGCCGGACGGGGACCATCCGTGAGAACAACGAGATCGTGCGAGCTTGAGCGCGGTATGCGTTGTGTATGCGACCGAGATCTTTATATGTATTTTATTTTTATTTTTACGCGTATAGCGTGATCTCCTTTGTGTGATATATTTTTGTTTTGTTGTTAAGGCCACGGATGTGTGCGAAAAAGATTATTTTGTTAGCGTGAAAGAAGCGCAGGGATCTTGCTCCCGATATTATTTTTTGTGTGCGATGAGAAAGCACTTTATGTATGCCGAAGACTGTTATTTTCTTTTGTGTGCGATGAGAAAGCACCTTATACATGCAGAGACTGTTATTTTCTTTTACGTGCAATGAGAAAGCACTATTTATATGTATGGAAGTCTGAATTCCTTTGTGTGCCATGACAAGGCACTCGTTATACGTATAAACTTTTATTTTCTTTTGTGTGACATGATAGAGCACACTTTGTATGTATAAATATTTCTATTTTCCGTTGCGTTCCTTGAGAGAGCATTTATGTATGTTTATTTATAAGTATATAGCGATCCCTTATTGTACGCATCGTTGTGTGAGAAGAATGGAAGCCATTCTTTTGTGATAACAAAGGAATGGACGAATGCGCGTGCGCCGAGCCGACGAATGGCGCAGGACGATGAGTGGGGATGTGTATATAAGGCCGTGCGAGCAGAGCTCGCTCTCTTTTCTGGTGGGATGTCGCGCGCGCGCTCTTTTCTCGCGTGGATGCACTCTTCTCTTACGAAATAGTATCTCGAGCGGATATGCGCGATAGCACAAGTAACGCGTAATCGCGTGTCGAATTATATATACGGTGAAACCGCGAGCTCACGCGAGTTAATTAATTAAGCCGAACGACGCGTGGTAGTTGCGTGTGACGCGTGTGAATGCTGAGTGCGCAGTACGAGTCTGTAGACCAAAGATATATATTTTATTTATTTATTTTGTTATAAATATATTTAATATATTAAATATTAACGAGAAATCATTAACCAATCCCGCGAGTGAGAGAATTCCTGGTGATTTCCATAATCGAGTGTTTCCGGTGGTTCCTGTCATCAAGGGGCTGTTAATCGTGTGTCCACGAAGTCCCGAAACACAGAGAAATATATTAATTAGTGGTGAAACGTCGTTAGTGGCGAAAAAACCGGTTTTAGTGAATTGCGTCATTGTACATGACGCAACAGGCTCGCCGCACAAAGGAAAGTGGGCGGAGCTAAAGTAACCGTTGGCGGCCATATTGCTGACGTGACGTGAGGAGGCGTGGCTTCTGAAACAAAGGTAGCTGTTAACAACGGAGGCCGACGACAAAGAAACCGACTCATAAAGGGAACACCGACACAGGGGAGCGGAAAACAACGCGCTGACAAGGAGAAGAGCACACACCTTGCTTATTAAGGGTCAAATAAGCTGGCGACCGATAGAAAAAGGTAGGAGAACCGAATTAAGATAAAATCCGTGTCGAACTCTCGTCTATTGTCCGGTCACAACCTAACCCTAACCCTAACCTTGAAGCCGGAGACTTCGACTAACTCGTCTACCCTTGACCCCAGGGAGGATCCTGAGATGGAGCCGATGCAGTGCTCGCAGGAAGCGGAATTGGCGACGACTGACCCAGCGGTCGAGCCGACGCAGCCAGCGGAGGTGAACCAGCCGATGGTAGCGGAGGAAGCCGTTGCAGCGAAGGAGCCCGGCGCCGAGGAGGAAGGTGCTGGGGAAACCAAAACCTGTGAGAAAACACAGGCAGGATAATCGGGATGGCGATTATCCGACTTCGTTTTTGTTTTATTTAATTTATTGTATTTTTCTTTGTTACGCGCAGTCTACGATGTATATGTAGACGATATTTATTTAATTGTTTATTTATGTTCTTTGTTGCGCGAAATCTCCAGTGTTACGGAGATATTTTATTTTATCCATTGTTCGCGAGATCTCCATTGTTTGGAGAATTCTTTATTTATGATTTATTGTTTGATTTGTGATAGAAGCTTAGTTATGTTTTACTAATCTCGCGAGATCTCCATTGTTACGGAGAGACCTTAGTATAGTTGTTAGCGGTGTCTTCGTTATCGCGGAGACCGAGAACTTTTGTTCTCATATATAATCTAAGAGCGATCCTTTGTGTAAGTCAGTTCTTTTGTTTGTTACACAAAGGATGTGTTTGCATGCATTTTATGTTCGGTACGCGCGAATGCCGCGATATTATTTATTTCGCTTTATCATGGCGAAGGTGTTAGACACACCGACATAGTAGTTTAGTTTAGTTTTTGTTTGTCATGCGGTATTGTAAGCGCGGATTTTATTATACAACATATAACATGTTACAACAAAGGCGGAATGCCGGCAATGCGCATGTGCGCGCATCGAGCCGCCGAGAGAGGCCGAATAGTGGGAGGCGTCCTCTATAAGAGAGCGTGCGGAGAGGACGAGAGAGCTTTTTCGATACGTGCCTTTTGCTGTAACTTTGTAGACTGATCTCGAGTAGAGTGATGCAATCGCTAATTAACGCGTAATTAGTCTTAATAGAACGTAGCTAAATAATCTGCGAGCTCAAGCAGACGCGCATTCGCGACTGAGCGTAAAAATAATTAATATAAAGCGACGAAACGCAATTTGATAGTGCGCAATAGCTATATTAATAACTGCGACGCAATTACGTCGTAACGGTTGTGAACGACTACTAGTCAGCTAAAGTGTTTGTAATTAAATATTATATTTTAAATATATATTTAATATTTTTATATCGAAAGGTTCAATAGTGTTTTATAAATCCTGTGTGGCGTGGAAAATTTCCACGATTCAATATCCTGAGGCTATCCGGCCTCATCCTGGACATTACGCATCATAGAAGCGGTATACTGGGAAGTACGAGTGCCCGGAACAGGTAATTATAGCGCTAATTAGTGTGGACTTGTTAATTGGGCGCGAAAAGTGCGTGGAATTCAGTGAAAACGCGGATGATGAAATCTGCGTCATAAGTTGCCGCGAGACAAAGAAGGAGGCGTGGCTTAGAAAAACCGTTGGCGGCCATATTGATGGCGTGACTGCAACACAAAGGGAGTGGGCGTGTCTCTGGAGAGACAAAGCAGCTGCGCGAGAGGGAGAAGACGGACAGAAGCAGAGGCTCAGCGGTGACAAAGGCTAGGCGCATGTCTGAGGAGAGACAAAGAGCAACCAGCGGACAAAGGACTTGGACGCTGCAGACACGTTATCCTTATTCGTTGATGGTTAAACGAATTGGCGACCGTAATATAAGGTAGGAGAACCTAAGTAATTGATCTCGACCCGAACTCTCGTCCGGTCACAACCTAACCTTGAAGCCGGAGGCTTCACCCGTCATAACAAGCGACCCATCTTCTAGGACCGAGGAGGAAAACATGGAGGAAGCGGCACGAGTCGAGCAGGCTGTTCCAACACGGAACGAGCCGAAAGAGGAGCCGGAGAAAGAAGGAATCGGCGAAGCAGTAATGCGGCCGGAGGATCAACCGATAGAGGCAGCGGAGGTGCTGCCCCAAGAAGCGGCAGAGGAGACCGAGTTGGCGTGTAGCCAGGAGACATACAACTAGGTAGCTGGCGATAGGTTTTTGTTTGCGACAGCTATTGTCTGTCGCAATAGTCATTGTATTTTATTTTTATTCCTTTTGTTTGGCGACAACTATTGTCTGTCGCGATATATATTTTATTTCCTTTGTTAGGCGACATCTATTGTCTGTCGCGATATGTATTTTATTTCCTTTGTTCGGCGACATCCATTGTCTGTCGCGATATATATTTTATTTCTTTTGTTAGGCGACATCCATTGTCTGTCGCGATATGTATGTTATTTCCTTTGTTCGGCGACATCCATTGTCTGTCGCAATATGTATGTTATTTCTTTTGTTCGGCGACATCCATTGTCTGTCGCGATATGTATTTTATTTCTTTTGTTTGGCGACAACCATTGTCTGTCGCAATAGTAATTTGATTTATTTCTTTTGTTTGGCGACAACCATTGTCTGTCGCGATAGTAATTTGATTTATTTCTTTTGTTCGGAGACAACCATTGTCTTTCGAAATAGTATCTAAGTTCTTTATCCGGCGATAGCCATTGTCTATCGCGATATGTATTTTATTTGCGTTCTATGTGGAACAACAGCCTTTGTCCGTTGGTATGTTCTTTGTGTTCTTTGTTTGGCGACGGACCGGGATATTTATTTGTTTGCCTGCTTAATCGAGCTGGATGCGAACGATGCGTGACTTTTTGTTTATATATATATATATAGTATTTTATTCTATTATCATTATGTATGCGTGCCATTGTGCAAGGTTTCCTTTGTAACGAACAAACAAAGGAAACGTGTGAGATGCGTGTGCGCATGCGTCGAGCCGCCGCTCGACGCTGAGCGAAGGAGTGGGAGGAGAGCTATAAAAAGGCGTGCGCTCTCTGCAGAGTTCTCTTCATTCGGGGCTGAGCTCTCTTGATTCGGGCTCTTCATTCGGGGCTTGTTCTGCTCTTCTCTTCATTCGGGACGCGTCGTATTAGCGAAGAGGCTAGTGAGTACTGTATATAGTACAAATCGCAAATGCGTAATTACGTTTTAACTAGTCATCAGAGTGTTCGCATTGTTTAAAAGCTATTAATATAATTACGGATAATCGCGTGGCGATAAATGTAACGCGTATGTTAGTGCGGATGTGCGCGTGCGAAACATAGAAAATCGCGAGAAACTGTGTTCGATATATTTTATTATATTAACAATAATAAATATATTTTAAATTTTATATTCTTATATAAAGTGACTGTGAGTGTTAATTACCTGTCCGTGAATACCAAATTCCTTGATTGATCCTGTTCCTGTGGAATAATCGGTGACTCCTGGTGAATCGGGACGGCAATCCGGTAATCTGAAACAAACAAGAGCAACGTTAATTAGTGAGGAATCTAGCGGAAGACGAGAAAAAGGTGTGGTGACTAAGATATCCGTTAATTAGTTATACTGCGTGTGACGCAGTAGAGAAGCGCGAAACAAAGAAAGGAGGCGTGTTTTACGCGTCCGTTGAAACACGCGACGGTGTAACAAAGAAAGGGGGCGTGACTGTAACTTTCCGCTCATCGCGTGATCCGAAACAAAGGATCGGGGGCGTGGCCAAAAACTTTCCATGAACAGTGGTGCAGACGCGTGAATGGTAGATGGCGCGCGGATGATGCAAACTGTGAATGGTAGATGGCGCGCGGATGAAGAAACAAAGAGCATCTCGAGAAGAGTGACGCACAGAGCGAAGGACAAAGAAGAGGTGCCGATAACAAAGAAGAGGTACCTAAAACAAAGGAAAGGGACGTTCGATGAAGGAAGGAAGTCTATCGTTGGGAATACCTTGCTTATTGGAGGATAAATAAGCTGGCGACCGTTATTTAAGGTAGGAGAACCTATAGTTGTAAACCAAAGCGTACTCTCGCCAAGTTATTGTCCGGTCACAACCTAACCCTAACCCTAACCTAACCAAACCAGACTAAACCAAACCAGATTAAACCAAACCAGACTAAACCAAACCAGACTAAACCAAACCAGACTAAACCAAACCAGACTAAACCAAACCAGACTAAACCAAACCAGACTAAACCAAACCAGACTAAACCAAACCAGACTAAATTTTCGGGGGGGCTTAGCCCCCCCAAACCCCCCCTATTTGAAGGAAAAAAAAGAAAAACATAGGTCCAAAATGCATCATTTTCGATTCTCTATCGACTGGTATACACCAATTTTGGACCAAAATCCGCTCCCCGTACACCACTGTGGGACTTAGAAAAAAAAAGAAAAAAAAACTTCAAAATTAAAAAAAAACATGGGTCCGAAATGCATAACTTTCCATTCTCTATCGATTGGTATACACCAATTTTGGACCAAAATCCGCTCCCCGTACACCTCTGTGGGACAGAAAAAAAAAGAAGAAAAAAACTTCAAAATTAAAAAAAACATGGGTCCGAAATGCATAATTTTCGATTCTCTATCGACTGGAGTACACTTATCTGGGTCGATTTCCGAGACTCCGATCAGCCTTGTGGAACTGAGAAAAATTTTCAAAAAATCAAAAAAAGTGTCAAAAAAGTAGAGTTCAAAATGCTCCGTTTTCGATCCTCTGTCGATTGATCTATACTCATTTTGATCGATTTCCAAAAAACCGTATCGGACGGGGGAAAAAAAAAAGATTCTGAAATCCCTAGACTCTGACTCGGCGTTTGTAGTGCTTCAAGAATGGAACAAATAAATATCGGAACCCGTCGCCCTAGGACTCACCGTTTCCGAGATATTCGTCGGAAACCGTATCTCCGAAAATATCGCTCCCAGAGCGACGGGTCTAGATACTTATTTGTAAAGCTCGAAGAATGGAACAAATAAGTGTCGGAACCCGTCGCCCTAGGACTCACCGTTTCCGAGATATTCGTCGGAAACCGTATCTCCGAAAATACCGTTCCCAGAGCGACGGGTCTAGATACTTATTTGTAGAGCTCGAAGAATGGAACAAATAAGTGTCGGAACCCGTCGCCCTAGGACTCACCGTTTCCGAGATATTCGTCGGAAACCGTATTTCCGAAAATACCGCTCCCAGAGCGACGGGTCTAGATACTTATTTGTAGAGCTCGAAGAATGGAACAAATAAGTGTCGGAACCCGTCGCCCTAAGACTCACCGTTTCCGAGATATTTGTCAAAAACCATCTGTAGAGAAGATAAAATTATCTCCGAAACTATGAATCCTAGAGGAAAATAGTACCGAGACAAAATTATAGAGCTGATGGAGCCCTACAATTTCCCCTTATACCGCGAAGCTCTAGCTACAACGGTTTCCGAGATACGACTCGATGAATAGAAAAAGTTTTCAAAGTTCAAAGTTCTTAAATTCTTTGCACGAATGACATTTTGAAGCATTTTTGGTAAAAAAATGTGGGTCCAAAGTGCGTAACTTTCTATTCTCTATTGATTGGTATATTCCTATTTGCGTCGATTACCGAAAACCCCGTGTCGGACGGAAAAATTTATAAAAAAAGTTAATTTAAGCCGGAGCCCCGTTAGCCGTCGAGAGAGCGATAGAATAACCCCCTCGGCGTTGTCCGACTCTCACCGCGTGGAGGTGGGGACGGCGCGTGAGCGTAAAGCTCTTTTAAGAGTCGTGTGTGTTTGTGTTTGTGTGTGTGTGTGTGTGTGTGTGAGAGAGAATATAAATATTATTAATTTTTAAAATCATACATTACATAATTACGGTATAAAAAAATAAGTATAAAATATATAAAAATATATTTAGTCGCGCCGCTCAGGCGACCAGATAGCCGAATCCGGACTTGAGACTGAAAAAAGAACAGAAAGTTATGAGAACCTGTAACAAATATATCCATATTTTCCATATTCCCTCTTTCTCTTCCTACCTCCATTCTCCTCGTCCGCCTCGTCTTCCGGCTGCTGTTCCTGCGGCTGCGGCTGCGGCTGCGGCTGCTCCTCCGCAACCTCCTCTACGTCCACTACGTTTACTTCCTGCTCTTCCTCCTCCTCCGAACTTGGTTCTGTAAAAAAGAAAAGTTACAAACTTTCGTCTAATCGCGTCACGTATCTTCTTACCATCTCCATAAACTAGCCGCTCCCACTCCTCCAAAATTAAATCCCATACCAAGTATGAGCAGCACCTTTGCACATTTATCCCGGATGGATGGATCGTCATCTTCTTCTTCTTCGGCAGTAATGCTGTAACTGTAAAGAAGAGAAGAATGATGAGACTCAATATACGAATAATACTATTAACCTTCAAAGTCCCGTAACTCGTCGACGGTACGAGATACGGTATCGCCCTTGGTCCCATCTCGTAAATCTTGTCGAGATGTACGAGAAAGGTCCTTTGCGCGAACCTCGTATCTCTCACCGTTCCCGAGTTACGGGACTTTGAAGATGACCGAGATCGTGTCCCTGAGGACCGTGGATTCTTCCTACCTTTTTTTTTTTTTCTCCACCCGCACTGGTCCGCGACCCGAAGAAGACTGACCCGGAGCGTCCTCTCCCCACCAAGTAGACTATGCGCGGACGGATGCGCGATCGTGAAACTCGAGAACGAAGCGAGATACGTCTTTCGACCGAAGGACCTTTTCGATAGAAGGAATAAAACCCTGTTCAACGCCAACCACCCCGACCTCCTAGCAACCCCCGTTAAGTGGTTGAATGTTCGTATCTCGCGAACGGTGCTGGATAAAAATATTTAATGGCTCCCGTCGTTTAGGGCTTCTCCGACACCTTCGAAACCACCTCTCGCGCTTTCATCCCCTTCGACCCTTAAGGGGGTGAATGCTCGTATCTCGTAAACGGTGCTGGATAAAAATATTTGATTGCTCCCGTCGTTAAGGGCTCCTCGAACGCCTTCCAAGACGCGTTTCGCGCTTTAACCCCGTACAACCCTTAAGGGGGTGAATGCTCGTATCTCGTAAACGGTGCTGGATAAAAATATTTGATCGCTCCCGTCGTTAAGGGCTCCTCGAACGCCTTCCAAGACGCGTCTCGCGCTTTCACCCCCTACAACCCTTAAGGGGGTGAATGCTCGTATCTCGTAAATGGTGAGATGCATGGATACCGGACCGACGCCGTCCGATAGCACGCTTCGAGCCCTTTAGATAAGCTATAGTACACTTTTTCTCTACGACTCGCCGTTTTCGAGTTATTTCCAAAAAACTTTCGACCTCGATATCTCCGAGACTATTGATCGCACAGCGATCCGCTTGCGCACCGTGAAATCTCTCCGCGTACTCCGTCCATCCCCCCTGGTCCCGTTCCTCAATCTCCGTTGATCGAAAAGTTGGTTTTTACGACTCGATGAAACTTGGAAACGCCATAACTCCGAAACGGTGGGTCCTAGAGGGACGGCGAATAGGACCTTTTTCGTACGTCTTGACGAGATAGATGGATGAGGTCCTATGCTCGATCCCTCCGGGACGCATCGTTTCCGAGATATTGCCGAATGAGTTTGCCGCAACGTATATCTGTTTCTGAAATCGACTGTCGCATCGTCATAGGCGGGGGGAGGGGCTCCGCCCCTCCCCCTGCACCCCCCTTCCCGCCTGCGCCCGTACCCGTAGACCGGGGGGCTTCGCCCCCCCGAACCCCCCTTGCGTGCTCACCACGATCCCCGTCATTTTATATATACCCGTTCGTAGTTTTTTTTATTTATCGACTTACTGAGAAAAAAATGATTATCGTCGAAAAGCTTTATATAGCAAAACTACATGCGAAAACATAACAGATATAGAAAATTGTTCGCTGACAATCTCGAAAAGGATCAAAGACTTGAGAAAAATTTATGGAAAATATTTATTTCACAATTTTTAAGTAAACTAAAATTTTAAAAAATATTGTAAAAATTCAAAAAAATTTTCTCCCATCATCTTCGGCCAGCTCTATCGAGCCCTGAAATGAAAGAAAAAAATCGAAATTTCGAAATACCTCCCGAGATATTCGGTATTTTATATTGCACCGCAAGTACGTAGAAATGACTCTTTACGGCTCGTCCGAATCGTACCACGATGGTCCGCATTGTCTATGACTCTTATTTTTCGAAAAAATCATTTTTTTAAACGAGACTCTCATTTCTATGAGAGTTTCCCATTTATAACATGGTATTATATTTGTGGTTCATACTGACAATCTGGGTATATCGACGGAACCATTGGACAGCCAATAAGAGTAGTCTAGGTAGGTATTTAGTAATATCCCGATGAAGTCACTGTTTGACTACACGGTGGCGTTGGCGTTGACGTGGGGGAACACCCGCTTGCATCAGTTGTTGAAAGAACGCGGTCTGACCTAGTGTTGTTATTCGTGTGCCTTGGTAAGGCATCTTATGTCGGGTTAAGATTCACGTAAATTAATTGATTTATTTGTTCTCCACAGTAATATTAGCAGCAGCAGCAACAGCAGCAGCAGCCGCAACAGCAACAGCAACAGCAGCAACACTAACCTAACCTAACCGCGAAGAGCGAAATTTTTAGCGGTAAGTAGTATACTAACAAACACCGTTATTCATAATCACAGTTCTATAAGTCGCGATCTCATCTCTCCGCTTGCGACTCGCCGGACAAATTTAATAAATTGTTGGTTATACTGGCATGGTTAAAATTTTTTTTTTCTTTGTTTCAGAGATGTACGGAGGACCGAGTGGCAAAGGGGGTGGAGGAAGGGACGAGCGGAGGAAGAAGGACGTCTTCCTGTCATCCAACTCGTCATCATCCTCTTCCTCTGCCAGTGGCCGTAATAGATATCAATCCAGAGAGAATTGGGGATACAGGTTGATGGAGGCGGAGGCTGCACTAAGGGGTACGTACATAAATTACATAGACAATTGGCGTTACATGTTTAGTTGGCATCCTTGTAATATTTATCTTGTATTCTGTTTTCAGACATAACCTCGCAAGCAGAAGACGCCAAGAGGGTCTGCGTTTGCAGATCTATCAGCAGACCCTCCACAATCCTCCACAGAGGCTAACGGATTTGACCTCGGCTTTAAGACGGGAGGGAGAAAAACTTATGAACATTAGGTGCAAGCAATCCAACGCCGAACAGAGGCTGGCAGAGATGAAACGCGAGCATGAGCTCGAAAAGCAAGATGAAGTGTTCGCATCCGACAGTTCCATCGATTTTTAAAAATTGCGTTATATAATCCGTACTTCTATGTATTTTCTATTACATTTATAAGAATAAAATATTTTATAAATTATGTAAATGTTAAAATTTATATATTTCCTACCTTATCCTACCGAGTAAATTTCATTATTAATTATTTTATGTATTTATTATAATAAGATATTTTTTAATCGCGATAATATTATTAATTTTATTATTTTCTACATTCTCATTACCGAGTGAATTTAATGTCATATTAGCTTATATATAAACTCATATTTGCTTTTAAATATAAAAAATACACATAGAGTGTGTCTGCTGTTGCGATAATACGATAAGAAATATGTAAAACTACCAGCTTAGATGTAATTAACCTTAGAAACTCTTCATATTTAAGTTTAGATATCTCTGACACATCGCGTCAAAATATTAAACTGTAGCTAGAGATCGGTAAAACGTTTGTACAACTCTCTAGACATCGTATAAAGTTTTATTTAGGCCAGGAGACGCGGAGAAACCAATCTCAACAAATTCAATACGATAGAAAGGAAATAATTGCCAAAAATGTTAAATATCGAGATATGACTCCAAAAACTCTTATTTTCTTTTAAATCCAATATATGCACATTGAGTGTGTCCAATGTAAGTATAATAAGATGTAAAATATGAAAACCAACAATCTGAAATGGAAATAACTGTATAAACTGGTCAAATTTAAGTTTCGATACCTCACACCCATCGCGTCGAAAAATAAAACTGATTGTAGAGAACGGTAAAAGCTTCGCACGACTCCTCTGACTGAATATAAAGTTTTATTCGCGCTAGCAGACTCGTGGAAACCAATCTTGACAAGCTGGAGACAATGCGAAGGAAAAAATTATGAAAAATGTGAAATATTAAGATATGACTCGAAAAACACATATTCGCGAATAAAGCTAGAAAATGCACGTCTAGTGTGTCCGATGTAAGTATAATGAGATGTAAAATATGAAAACCAACGATCTGAAATGGAAATAACTGTATAAACTGGTCAAATTTAAGTTTCGATACCTCACACCCATCGCGTCGAAAACTAAAACTGATTGTAGAGAACGGTAAAAGCTTCGCACGACTCCTCTGACTGAATATAAAGTTTTATTCGCGCTAGCAGACTCGTGGAAACCAATCTTGACAAGCTGGAGACAATGCGAAAGAAAAAATTATGAAAAATGTGAAATATTAAGATATGACTCGAAAAACACATATTCGCGAATAAAGCTAGAAAATGCACGTCGAGTGTGACCGATGTAAGTATAATGAGATGTAAAATATGAAAACCAACGATCTGAAATGGAAAAAACTGTATAAAGTGGTCAAATTTAAGTTTCGATACCTCACACCCATTGCGTCGAAAACTAAAACTGATTGTAGAGAACGGTAAAAGCTTCTCACGACTCCTTTGACTGAATATAAAGTTTTCTTCGCGCTAGCAGACTCGTGGAAACCAATCTTGACAAGCTGGAGACAATGCGAAAGAAAAAATTATGAAAAATGTGAAATATGAAGATATGACTCGAAAAACACATATTCGCGAATAAAGCTAGAAAATGCACGTCGAGTGTATCCGATGTAAGTATAATAAGATACAAAATATGTAAAACTACAAGCTGAAGTGAAATTGAATCGATAAACTTGTCAAATTTAAGTTCTCATACCTCACACCCATAGCGTCGAAAACTAAAACTGATTGTAGAGAACGGTAAAAGCTTCGCACGACTCTTTTGACTGAATATAAAGTTTTATTTTTATAATACAGCTTTACAGCTTTACAGTTTTATTTTTATTTATACAGCTTTACGTGTATATTCCCCGCTTCACCTCTTCGAGCTTCTCCTCGGCTTCCGTCACGTGATATTTTATGTATACGAGTCTTCTTTCTTCCTGCTGCAATTGATACCGCAACTCTGCTCGCCTCTCCTCCTCGCTATCGGTCATTCCCTCTATTTCGGAACGCAGACTCTCGATGCGTTCCTCCGCGACCTCTGCCTGTCCCTTTACAACTGAAAACGAAATAGGAAAGAAAAATTACAATGAAACCTTAAGTAAATGTAACGCTACGATCCAACCTATAGATATATATCTACGTACTGCGCAAATTAAGCCGCGCCTCGCCTAACTTCTGTGCCCTTTCTAACATTTTCTGCGATAGAAACTGACCACTGGCGACGGAGTCACCGGAGGACGAGGAGGAGAAGCCCTCTTCCTCCTCCCTTCCATTTCCCTTTCCATTTCCAGACATCTGTAACATAAACATTGAGTGTACATAACGTGTACAAAACCGAGCGGCACGAATCTCTCGTATCTTAGCGCTCACGACTCTTACGAAACTCTGATAATAAATATTTATTATTCTTCTACTTACGGATATGTGAAAATTTAACTGCTGCTTTCAACTGCCGCTGTTGCTGCTGCTGTTGCTGCTGCTGCTGCTGCTGAGAAAATAAAAAAATTAATATACGCGAATATTAACATTATAACTTGCGATAAACCCGACAAAACGTACCTCGAAAAGCCACGCGAAACACTCGCTATCACCGTGTTCTTTCGACTACTAGAAACAATGAACTTACGCGTAACAGAGGGTACTCCCCGTTGCCAAACCAACGCCACCGCAAACGCCGTCTTAATTGACGGTGACTCCTTGGGGATAATACTAAATACCTAGTTACACACACAGGCTCTCTTATTGGCTGTCCAATGGTCCGTCATTTATAGCCGAATAGAGCGGAAGGAGGATTAGCGCGCGATTTCCGCGCGATTACAATTTCCCACGATACGCGAATAAAGAAGTATATATCTCGAGAAGATATACGAATATTCGAGTAGTTTTATATATAATTATATATGTATGCGAATAATCTTTTCTTATGGCGTAGCTATAATTGCGACTACGTACAAGTTTATATAATTGTTAGATATGAAATCTATATCGTTACAACGAATTCTGTATAAAATTTTTCAGATGCAGAATATTTTTGCAAATATATTATATTTTTTATAATTTACATATAAATATTTGAAAAACTTTCGTATCGTGTTGCGTCTTCTTGTATATTAATCACACACTACTAAAAAATATTGTTCGTCCACTAATATTAACACGTTTCACGTCGCGATCGTTGACGCGATGCGGTGATGCCAGAAACTAACACCCGGTAGCACACGCACACAAATGCGACTCCGCGGCGTCAGGTGGAGTGTACCGCGCAGCACATATACGTACGCGTTCGCGCTTGTGTGCGTGTGCTACCGGGTCCACCCTCTGGCATCACTGTCGCCGCTATAGTCCGTGCTTATTGTTAGACGTGCAATAATCGACTAGAACCGCGAGAATCGTCGTTTTCTAAGTAAGTGTTTTCAAAATAAATGCTAATTTTATTTGTGCGAATAAATATTTTATTATACCGAATCCGCTTCTAAAAAAACCTTGAATCGAATTCATCGTCGCCTCTTTCCGCGATTTGATTGTCATCTCGCGATTGATCTCGTTATATTCGTAGCGTCGAGTGGCTGTAATTGCGAAGTGTTGTTACATTTTTCGGAAGAGATGTATTTAAGTATATATTCCTTTTATTAATATTATTTCCTTTCTATTAATTCTTCCCAGTTCTCATTGAGAATTATCTCAGCGAGAGACAGAATCTGACCATTCCTCCTTATTCTCATTGAGAATTATCTCAGCGAGAGACAGAATCTGACTATTCCTCCTTATTCTCATTGAGAATTATCTCAGCGAGAGACAGAATCTGACCATTCCTCCTTATCCTCATTGAGAATTATCTCAGCGAAAGACAGAATCTGACCATTCCTCCTTATTCTCATTGAGAATTATCTCAGCGAGAGACAGAATCTGACCATTCTTCCTTATTCTCATTGAGAATTATCTCAGCGAGAGACAGAATCTGACCATTCTTCCTCATTCTCATTCAGAATTATCTCAGCGAGAGACAGAATCTGACCATTCTTCCTCATTCTCACTCAGAATTATCTCAGCGAGAGACAGAATCTGACCATTCTTCCTCATTCTCATTCAGAATTATCTCAGCGAGAGACAGAATCTGACCATTCTTCCTCATTCTCACTCAGAATTATCTCAGCGAAAGACAGAATCTGACCAATTATTTATTTTGTTTCAGCTAACAAGATGAGACGACATAAGGGAGACGAGGAACGAAACGACGAGTACGAGATGGAAAGACTGGAAGGATAGGAAGCAGGAGAGCAGGTTCTATATCGTCGAGGTATATATTTCTATACTCTTGAACATGAATAAGTTTCAACGCAACCATAAAATTGTGGCTACGTAGAAGTTTAGATACTTGCATAGGCATAATTGAGGCTGGCTAAAGTGGATATATCAGTCTACGTAGTCATAAATATGTCTACGCTGGCAAATATATCAACTCGTAGTACGTAGTACAGCTGGAGATAACTGATTATGGCTACGTAGGAAAATATTCACAAATATATTGTAATTAGGGCTACGCAGAAGGATTATATAGTCACACACGTACAATTACATATAAATATATAGTGCAACAGTTATATATCTCGCTCTACAGTAAATGAATAAGATATGGTATCGGTGTTAAATTATTTATTTTGTTTCAGCTAACAAGATGAGACGACATAAACTAGACGATGAGGAAGGAGACAACGAGTACGAGATACGAGATGGAAAGACTGGAAGGATAGGAAGAAGGAGAGCAGGTTCTATATCGTCGAGGTATATATTTCTATACTCTTGAACATGAATAAGTTTCAACGCAACCATAAAATTGTGGCTACGTAGAAGTTTAGATATTTGCGTAGGCATAACTGAGGCTGGCTAAAGTGGATATATCAGTCTACGTAGTCATAAATATGTCTACGCTGGCAAATATATCAACTCGTAGTACGTAGTACAGCTGGAGATAACTGATTATGGCTACGTAGGAAAATATTCACAAATATATTGTAATTAGGGCTACGCAGAAGGATTATATAGTCACACAAGTACAATTACATATAAATATATAGTGCAACAGTTATATATCTCGCTTTACAGTAAATGGATAAGATATGGTATCGGTGTTAAATTATTTATTTTGTTTCAGCTAACAAGATGAGACGACATAAACTAGACGATGAGGAAGGAGACGACGAGTACGAGATACGAGATGGAAAGACTGGAAGGATAGGAAGAAGGAGAGCAGGTTCTATATCGTCGAGGTATATATTTCTATACTCTTGAACATGAATAAGTTTCTACGCAACCATAAAATTGTGGCTACGTAGAAGTTTAGACACTTGCGTAGGCATTGTGGGGGCTGGCTAAAGTGGATATATCAGTCTACATAGTCATAAATATGTCTACGCTGTTGCTAAAGACTGCTAATGAAGAATTTATCAATCTCTTCGATATTACAATTCATTGATTTAATTGAAATGGCGCTTACAGAAAGAGAACGTATAGTTATTTTGATGATGCGGGGATACGGAGATCGGGAACGGTCTTTCAGAGATGTCCGTAATTTATTTAATATTGAGTTTCGGGCCGATCGACAACACATTTCTGCAGCCACTGTTCAGAAAACATGTCAGCGTTTTCGAGATACAGGAAGCGTTAAAGATCGGCCGAGATCGGGTAGACCTAAGACCGCAACGAACGAGGACTTCAATAGAGATATTAGAATCATTCATAGAAGACCCTAACTTTCTACCCGAAAAGCCTCACAGGCACATGATACTAACGAAACATCCATTCGTCGTTTTCTCAAAAATGCAAAATTTCACCCATATAAAATTAATCTTGTTCAGGAATTAGTTGCACATGATTTTGATCGTCGGATAGAATTTTGTGAAATTATGATGCAGAAAATTGATGAACTTCCCGAATTTATAAATAAGATTGTTTTTTCAGACGAGGCCACATTTTTATTAGACGGTGCAGTAAATAGGCATAACTGTCGATATTGGAGTGATATTAATCCGCATTGGATGAGAGAAACAAATTCCCAATATCCACAAAAACTAAATGTATGGGCGGGAATAGTTGGAACGCACATAATAGGGCCATTCTTCATCGATGGAACTCTAACGGCTGAAAAGTATTTAACTATGCTTCGAGATGACATTGTTCTTAGCATTCGCAATATCTTCGGTCAAGATTTGGATTCAGTTTGGTTTCAGCAGGATGGTGCCCCTCCACATTTTGGACTACAAGTGCGAAATTTTTTAAACGACACTTTTACTGTAAGATGGATAGCAAGGAGGGGAGCAATCGAGTGGCCACCTCGATCACCCGACTTAACCGCTTTGGATTTTTTCTTTTGGGGTTACTTAAAAGACCGAGTTTACAAAACAAAACCTCGAAATTTGGATGATTTGCGACACCAAATTACTACTGAAGTGGCATTAATTACGATTGATATGTTGGAAAACGTTAGTAGCAATTTTTATCAACGATTAGCTCACTGTCAAACTGTACAAGGTCAACAGTTCGAACATTTATTATAAACGCATAATCAATACTTTATTAACACACACACCACACCCCCCCCCCCACACACACACGCACACACAAAAGGGATCAAATTCATGACACTTCCACGCAGTTGATCCTGGATAACGCTAAGTGCATGGAATTTCGAAATTTGAACGGCCGCCATTTTGGTTGGGGGGGGGGTCGTAACGACTTAAAATTTTAAGGGTGTGTTTGTTATTCGAAGACCTTTCAAATGAGCCCCCACTCGACCCATGGTGCAATTTAAAATTTTCAACCCCCCTTTTACCCCCGCGTACCAGGAAATGGGGGATGATCGGTATTCATGTCATAGGGTAGCTTTTTTGAAAAATCAAAATACGTGTTTTTCCGTTTTTTGATATTTTCGTTTTTCAAAAGTTATTTAGGTGTATCCAGACTTTTGGCGCACCCTGTATATGTAATAACAATCTATAATAATGTTAAAGAACTATCCAAATGTTTATATTAGAACATTGTGGTAAACAAATTACATTATTCTTTACAGTCTGATTAATAACATTAACGTTAACATTTTTGTTTATAATGAAACAATCTGTGACGTCCCGGGTGTTTGTTGTGCGCGGCGAGCGCGCGTGCGTTATCGCGCGCGTAGAGGTTGGACGGACACGCCGACGGAGGGGTCGACGATACTTGTCGTGCGGGCCGAGCGGTAAGCGGACGACGAGGGAGTGCAACCGCGATGGCGTGCCGTCGTCTGTACGAGACCCGGACGATCACTTATATTTGTAAGAATAAAATGGAGTACGGTGTGCGAGAGGAAAGAAGAAAGTTAAATATTGCAGTGTACTTTATTTTAATCGATTGTTATAACCTCAGGTTCCTTTCTGATTACAAATTTTATTGTCGGATTTTAAGTATTTGTTTGTGAAATTTTAATATTTATTTTGTTTAATGATATTGGTATATTGTGTAACGGATACACTGTTTGGAAGTTTTAGGTCAACAAGAGAGTGGGGGAATAAGCGCGCCCCGAGAAAAGCGAGCCAGGATAGGTTTTTAGTGCGCCCCGGAGAAAGCGCCCTGGAAAGAGTGGAGTTGATGCGCCCCGAGAAAAGCGCTCGTGGAAGGTATCGGTATTGTTTGAGTGTATCAATTACGTATATATCAATATACATATATATATGTATATTTCTTTATAACTTGCAATTATTTGTTACAGAAGCTCGATGTTCCGAGGAAGAGGATCTTGTCAGGAGGTTCCCTCGAATTTTTAAATAGGAATAATAAAAAAGTAAGTTTTTAGAACACTCTCTGGTGGTTGAAAAATTTAGTGACGGACGGTGGCGGAAGTCAAATGGAGGCGCCGTACGTGACAAAACTCTTTATAATAAAACGATCAATATATTTATTACAAATCTTTGAAATATTAAATCTGAGAGATGAGAAAACTTTCTGTTTATATTACAATGAAAGGATCTATTTACAGAAATTCTTAGAATGCCACAAGTTTCCAGACAAACATTTGGAAAGGTCAGGAAGTACGAATACACAAACACGCGTGATTCAATTGTAAGGGCCAACGTGACACGCATTGTTATCACGTGCCCGTGTGAAACACTCTCTCGTGATCGCCAAATGATCTCGGCCGTTGGGGATGATCCTCGACGAGATATAAACCACGCGCCGCGCCGTAAGATTGTTCATTATCGGTTTAGCAGCAGAGTCAGTCAGACCTTCCGTTCATTATCAGTTTAACAGCAGAGTCAGTCAGACCTTCTTCAGTTAGTCTAGTCTTCGGTATACAACCAGTATTAATCCAACATTCAGTATACGACCAGTTCTTTGAATCAGTTATGTGCAAACATGTAAAATAAAACAAATCACGATTATTAATTAAAGTATTATTAATATTACTTAGTTTCTCTCTCTCTGTGACGTGTGAAAATAAACTCTATTCACAAACTATTGAAAATATTCTTCATCTCTACTTTTGTATAACTACAAGGTAAGTAATAAACATACGCACGGCAATCGCGCAGTTAATTCCTCTTGACATTTTCTTTTGCTTCGCTCGATAGACACGGTCCTCCTTTAAATATCGTTGAAACTCCTTCTTCTCTTACGCATAAATATTTGAAAGAAACAACATAACACTGTATAAAAATAGGGATAAAAATAAAGAAGTAATACTAAGAACGTGAAATCAAAGATACTTATCTGACAGGCAACCAGGTCTTTAGCCAAAGAACTTCTCGTATCCTTATCTTATACCGCGCCTCGACTAGGGCGTCGTACAACTTCCTCGCTACCCTCAATATAGCGTCTCCAACAGGGTGCTGTTTGAGCTCCTTTCCTCAGAATCTGAAAAATAAATACAACAAAAGACAAGGTTGCGTGATTCCGCGTGGTATCTTCACATCATTATTCACAATGATTCGTATCTTGGAATTACAATTTTTTCTTACTCGTCCAGTACTCGATGGGTCGATCAAGGAAGTCCGCTCATCAAACTGAAAGGCTGATCCGCGCCTTACATACCAAAGATTTTTCACAAGTGTACACCTCCTTCTCGTACTGCGAAGAACTCCTCCGGGCGTATAAGAATCCTCGTTACGACACTGTACCTCGAGAAGATCCGTCGGACAAACCGGAAATAGTATACGAGTAACTGGCTCATAAAATAAAACCGAGGATAATCAGTGTAGTAATCCTCCCTCGGAATTTTCGCGTAATAATAAAAAAGCGTAAACCGGAAGTCATCACCCTCGAATAATAAACAGAATAGAAATATAAATAAATGAATATATAAATATAATAACAAATATAATTTTATCCCCTCTAACCTTCTTATATATGTAAGTACTTATATGTACAGGGGGTGGACAAAATAATGTAAACGCCTGAATAATATACTATATTTGTTTATTAATAAGTTGTTGAGCCACCATTTGCCTTTAATACAGCTTGAATTCTTCTTGGAATAGAATCATACAACTTTTGAATAATCTCCAGTGGAATGTTGTCCCATTCTTCTATCAAAAAGTAATATGAAAAAGAGACAAAATAATATGAACACCATGTTTTATATCGTAAGTTTTTACATGTTGGCAACACTGACAACAAATGAATGTTGCGATTATCTATTGTTGCTATTTTCATTCGCTATATCTTCTAGTTTTTATATCAGTATATTACACGTTGTGTTCAGCTACGATTAGTACAAGCGGACGGTAAAATGAGTGACTTTCAAAGAGGACAAATCGTTGGTGCTCGTTTAACAGGAGCGTCTGTAACTAAAACTGGAGACTATTCAAAACTTGTATGATTCAATTCCAAGAAGAATTCAAGCTGTATTAAAGGTAAATGGTGACCCAACATCTTATTATTAAAGAAATACAAATATAGTATATTCAGGTGTTCACATTATTTTGTCCAAACCCTGTATATAAAACGGCAATTTTCGGTCCACTTTCAATGATGAAATGGCAGTTTCCAGGACTTTTGGCAGTTTTCGGGTCAGTCCTGAAAGTTTTGTCCTCGTAATGACAGTTTTCAGGACGGTCTTAAATAATGCCTCAACCTGTTTTATATAGAAGGTTCTTGATACAACCTTTATGTTGAATAGTTTTATCTATAATTTGTATAAATGCTTTAATTTAATAATAAATTTATAGATATGAATAAAACATGTATAGATATCTTTGGATATATTTTCTTAATGTATGTACCTACATGTAGTTGCTATGTACGCAGTATTATAAAATATGTTATATTCATAAACTTGAAACCTTAAATGTGTCTTTTGTATTTCTACTTTTTTTGTATTACTATATATTTTTAAAAAAGTATTAAATTTTTTTTATTTTTTAAAAAATGTTATACATATATATTTATATGAGAAACAAAAAATAAATGACTAACAAATATACGACTGATCTTGTTGACACGCACAAGTATAATGTAAAGTATAATTAAAATACAATTAAATATGTAATATGTAATTTAATATGTAATTAAATATGTAACTAAATATGTAATTTTAAAAATTTTAAAAGAAAAAAGGTCATATACATATATACATTAAGAAAATATTTCCAAAGATATCTAAACATGTTTTTTTCGTGTCAATAAATTAATTATTAATTTAAAGTATATGTACAAATTATTAGATAAAACTAATCAAAATAAAGATTGTATTAAGTAAAGATTGTATAAGAGAGATCGACCGATATGCCGTCGTGAGATAAAAACGGATATCGGATATGACGTTTTCGATGGTAGTGTATTTTCATTGTTGAATAAATGCAAGAATACGATATATATTCTGGATCCATATCTTTTTCTTTCCGAATCTTTTGGAAATCGACACATCTGCTGAACCTCTTTTATTCGTATTAATGTAATAATCAGCACAGCAACTATTAGGCATTTCTGATTCATTCACCTATTTTATTTGAAAAAATAAATTATTTTTTAGATTGGAAATATGCAAATGTTAACACATTCATATACTTCCACTTTAAATAAGTAAAAATAAAAATTCTATATAAATTACTTTTTAAAAACAGAATACAAAAATCGATTAACAGAGGCTGTTTTTTTCTGACAGGTGACAGGTTAGGTCGGATAGGCTTTCATTGTCAGTTATATGTATCTTTCTCTCTCACATTTCCGGTTATACCCCAAGGGACAGGAACCGATCAGAAATAGTTAACGCATCGAACGATCTTTGATATAGTATCTCTAGTATCAAGGATCTTCTACATATATAAAACAGGATGATAGGCATTATTCACGACCGTCTTGAAAACTACCGTTTAGAGGACAAAATTTTCAGGGCTGACCCGAAAACTGCCAAAAGTCCTGGAAACTGCCATTTCATATACATATATGCAGGGTGTCCCAAAGCATCCTTAACAATGTTCGTGAAATGATAGAACGGATAGAAATGAACAAAAAAGTAGTATACCATTTTGCTAATTTCCAAAATAATTATTGAGTTAGCAATTAAAATATCTGAGGGAATGAGTGGGTGGAAAGCGGTAAGTCGGAATCAGTGGGCAAGTAGGATGGCGTATTTATCTATTTCGCTTTGTAACAAAAGTATCATCTTACTTTTCGGAACGGCGTCATTGCTTGCTGTTCGCTGCATGACTCCGTCTCTCGTTCTGATAATTCTTTTGTTACAAAGCGACGTAAACAAATAAGTCCCATCATATATGCCCATCGAATCCGGCCTACAGTTTTCCACCCGATCATTCATTCGCTCAGATATTTTAATTAATAACTGAATAATTATTACGAATTTAGCAAAATGATATGACTTTTGTGTTCATTTCGATCCATTCTATCACCTCAGTAATGTTGTTAAGTTATCCATTCTATCACCTCAGTAATGTTGTTAAGGATGCTCTGGGACACCCTGCATACATACGAGTGCATGTGTGCGTGTGTATACAAAGTATGGAAAATATTTATCTTTCTTTTTCTCTTGTTCTCTTTCCTCTCTTTCTCTTTCCATGTGTTTAATGTAGCAAGACATTTGATGATAAAGAGAGACAAAGGCAGAGTGGAGGAAAGAAATATGAAGAGAAAAAGGAGAAATATTTCTGTGATATAATGCATGTACGTATGTATACATATATGTATATACGGTGTTTTTGGCTGGAGCAGATTTGGTCGCACTGAAAGCGATTAAGTCCATTTTCTCATGAACTTATGTTCGATTGAATCACTCTTTTATTATAAATTAAGTACTAATCTATTATTAATAATTAATTTAATATTAATAATATTAATTTTAAATAATTTAATAATTTATTACAGCTAATATTGATATTAATTTATTACTAATGAAGTTTATTACTAATAAAATATTATAAGTTTATTACTAATAATTAATAATATATTTACTATTAAATAAATTTTGTATAATTACGGCTCCTGCACACTGAACGCGATAAACCTTTCCGCGCGTCAAGAAGCGACGCGGCAGTCAATCAGATTTCCGCCGCACCAAAAGTTGAACTCGATCCAACTTTTATTGGCTATCGCGTCGCTTCTTTCCGCGTAGCAAGCTTTATTGCGTCCTGTGTGCAGGAGCCATAATTGTTTCTTAATATATTTTTTTATAAATAATATTTTCTTTAAAATAAACATGGGTTGAGTATGGATCGGAATTTAGTCTGTCATTTCACAACACGATTCAGGCCGCACAAGGCACATCTTGGTATGTAAAGTCTACGATTGAACTGTATAGGATGGATTTGTTATTAAGGCCATCGCACACGAATTTCCGTAACCGTAAGCATAAGACGTAAGCATAAGCTCGAGAACCAATAAAAAACTAGCTTTGATCTAAATTATTCCGTAAGATCAGAAATAACCATAATCTTAACACGTAACATGAATTTCAGTCGGTTGAAATTTTTACGTACGAAGAATTGTATACATATATTTATGAGTATTGCTACTAAAAGGTTATGGCACATCTCTATTCATCTACTCGATTTATGTTCATTACATGACATATGTATACATATATCTGATTTATATATGATTTGATATTTAATAATTTTAAAAAATATTAATATATAATATATATAAATATATATATACACACATATTTTAGATATAAAATAATTCTTACGTTACGTCTTATGCTTACGGTTACGGAAATTCGTGTGCGATGGCCTTTATTACAGAATCTGTCATCTTAATTCTTCTCTGTCTTTGTCAGTCCTTGTTCAACGTTAATACGCTATAGAGTATGGCGCATGCGTTGCTGAACAAGGACTGACAAAGACAGAATACTCTATATGGTTTCAGCTCGCTCACGCGCTCTATTCTTAAGGCTCGCACACAGAATTTGCATAACGCATAAGCATAAGAAATTCGATTGGTTGAATTTCTTATGTATACGTTTATGGACCAATCAAATCTCTTATGTATATGCGTTATGCGTTATGTAAAAGTCTGTGCTCTGGCCTTTATATCTCTATGTATTTAATGGAGAGTAAGAAACCACAGAACATATAAGAAACGTTTCCCGCGTACGCAAAGACTTGTTCCACAAATTTGCATTGCATATTAATAACCTTATTAACGTTTACGAAGTGCTTTATATGCTATTAAACATAGCCAGTACGTGATATATTTTAATAATGTGTGTCCAAATCTCAGATAGCGTAATAGTTTTACAAATACGCGTATTGCATTAATAAAGATTATATTTGAAACTACTAATGATATATCACTTTAGCGATAATTTAACATGTATGGTCTATATAAATACCAGAAAAAGTATTCTGTTCACATTCGCAATACACGAAGAAGGAAACAATTAATAGTATTGAATGGTAAGTATTTTATTGTAAGCATAAAATATTGTTTAAATTCTACAATTTTTTTAATGTTTATGATTATAAAGATAAACATGTTACTTTAAAGAAATTCTTTAATTTGTAATTATATTCTAACTTAATGTTAGTAATTATGTTTTATTTTTTAATTTATAAACACTACAACAAATTCGTTATGGAAACCTTAATAATTTTTTTATAGATTTATTCTGTACATAAAATTACATTTTTATCAATTTTATTAACATTAATAGATGCATTTTCCTGATAGTTATAACCAAATTATATTTATAAAGTACTAATGAATATAAAAATGTTTTGATATAGATAATCATAAAATGCTTGAAGCAATAGCTGAAAATTTAAATTTAAAAGTACCAGTCTTACAATTGCACAAATACATTGGTAACTATTATAATTTTTATATACATATATTATAAAAAATATGTATTAAAAGACTGTAGCATGTTATAATAATTAGTAATTTTTTATTTTTAACCTTGATACATACTGTTGTCCATAATACCATTGATGGATTTGACTGCATTATTACAAATTATTTTCAAACACTTTCTGCTAAAATTATAAATATTGAAGAATTGACAAAACAAAATAATATGTGTGATAAAAATATCAGTATTGAATTAGGAAATAAATCGACTTCTAATATTACACTGCCAGCATGCAATTCATATGTATCAGTCATGCAATTGAGTGATAAGAAGATAAGAATTTAATTTTTGCTTATATACATTATGATACAAAATATTTTACAATTGATTATAATTCTTTTTTTTACAGTCGGTGATAATATTGATACACAATGCAATCGTAATATAACTAATGAATCTGAATCTGTTGTCCAAATAAATAATTTTCAAACACTTCCTACCAGTATAAAAGCTGTACATTCTGATGATTTAATGAAACAAACTGATACGTTAGATAAAAATGTTAATACTGAATTACGAAATGAAATTATCTCTAATGTTGTGTTAGACAACAATCTATGTACAAATAAAAGTGATAACTTAAGTTTGAAAATACCAGTCGTACAACTGAATGAAGACAATGGTAAGCATTGTAATTTTTGTTTATATTATAAAAAATGAAAAGAAACTGTAATATTTTTCAGTTAATTACAGAAGAATCTTTATTTTACAGTCAATAATAATGTCGACAACGATACTGTTCCTCGTAATGGTACTGATGAATCTGAATGTACTAATGAAACCACAAAGGATTTTGAAACACTTTCTAAAGTTGTAAATACTGAAGAGCTGACGAAACAAAATCAAAATAAGTTAGATGAAGAGATAAGTATTGAATTAGTACAAAATAAATCTGCTTCTAATGTCACATTGCCAGAATGCAATCTAGATATACCAGTCATGCAATTAAATAAAGGCAAGAAACATAATTTTTGCTTATATTATAAAATATTTTACAAGTTACATAATATTTTAATATTTTATTAAACTTTTTATTATGTTACAAATGATCATAATTTATTGTTTTATAGTCATTGATAATGTTGAGCCACACATTGCTTATAATTTAACTAATAAATCTGAATCTATTATTGAAACAATAAATGGTTCTCAAACACTTCCTACTAGTATAGAAGCTGTACATTCTGATGATTTAATGAAACAAACTGATACGTTAGATAAAAATGTTAATGCTGAATTACGAAATGGAATTATCTCTAATGTTGTTGTTGCGGAACTAACCCATTGTCGAAATTACCTACGCGCTGCACTCGCCAAGCACCGACGCGCGCACGCCGAAATCCGTGCCCCGCGCAGCGCGTCACCCGTCGCGTATCGATCCAGACTCGATAAAGTAAATCAATTGCCGGATATTTCGAACGGGCAACCGCCCTTCGGCAACAACAAAAATAGTTGCGACTCTCCGACTTTCCGGAAGATTCGCAGTCACCTATTGCAATACACAAACAATTTATTTGCCGTTCATAAGCTTCTGGAAAGTCGGGGGTAATAAAAGGACGTGTCCGTGACGGTTCGGAGCCTTTTGTCGCATGCTTCATCGCACAAAACGTATATCTCTCGCACTCGTAAAATCAATCAATTTTCGCCGAGCCTTTCGCGCACCCAGTTAATCGCGATTCTGTCGCACGTTTGCTGCACGGCCGTGTTCCGCGAATTGCATTGTGTCGTTTCTTTATTCTTGTGAATAACTGTACACAGTTTTTGTGAGTCTATTGTAAATATAGTTAGTCGTCGCAAAAACTGTCTCGAATTCTTTCGGTCGTCACTTCGATCCTCTTGCACTCGATCACACACTCCGAACACTTTCCTCAAACGGATTCCGGGTCGCGCAATCTCGAAACCGCACAGTTGTGTTAGACAACAATCTATGTACAAATACAAGTGATAACTTAAGTTTGAAAATACTAGTGCAATTGAATGAAGACAATGGTAAGCATTGTAATTTTTGTTTATATTATAAAAAATGAAAAGAAACTGCCCTCACAGCACCGAACATTGCAGTAAGATTATAGAAAGGTTACAATCTTACACATTACAATGATCAAGTTATTGGTATATACCATTAATCTTACAATATAATCTTATAGTATAATATTGTCGAAAGATTAATGGAACCTTATTTCAATATTTAAGTAACCTTACGCACAATCATCTTATTTTTCATTGCGTATGCTGAAAATATTGCAAAACTATGAAATATCGCTTAATATTAATAATTGAATTTGATATGCGTTTTTCCAAAATTATTTATTTATTAAAAAATTAAATTAAATTAAATTATAAAAATACTGATGACAATTATAATATATATTATAAAATTAATAAATTTATTTGTCTGTATTATTCATGTTTGATTTGTCAATATTTTGTGTCGTCAGATGTATTTATAATTTCTTATTTATTTTCAATTAAAAGCATTTATTTTCTTTCTATTAGCTTTGACGTTGTTCAAATTGCGCGCCACAATAATCAACGTTCTGACTTTCCCGCGTGGCATTAAGTGCATCAGGCATCAGTACCAATACTGCCACACAGAGCGATTAAGTAGCGGCTGTATTAAAGTTATTTTTAACGAAAACAAGTGTAATTATCTGCATTTTATTACAAAAAATCAGGTAATCTACAAATAATTTTATTTAATTTAATATTAAATATTAATTATATAGATTTATATTAAGATATATAATATTAAGAGGTTAGGTCATCATTCTTTGTTTTGCGAAAGTTATAATAGCGAAAAAATTATTTATTATGAATAGAATACACAAGTATAAAATATATTCTAAGGGTCTTCTTAGGCGTTTGGCTAGATCAGAGGCCGATTCGTATTCTTTTAGTAAAAGATTATTACAGGCACGACAAACCTCACCTTGCAGTAGTGCTAGTTCAATGATTATAAAATATAATGAAGAAATTATTGATAATGTTAATCATATATCATCAAATCAAGACAACTTAGGTGATGACGTATTGCAATCGAATTCCATTAAATGTGATGTATTATTGCCCGAGTCTATAGAAACAATAAGTACGGACGATGACAATAACTTTGATTTTGATATCAATAATAAATCTTTGAATAAAAATTTTAAAAAATCTGTAGCTACATGGGCAACAAATGGAATCACGCACTCTGCTCTGACACCACTTTTGGAAATTTTAAATACTTATACGAATACTACATTTCCAAAAAATCCCAGAACCCTTTTGCAAACTCCTAGAAATAGTAATGTTATTGAAATGGGCGATGGTGAATATTGTCATTTCAATATTAAAAGTATTATAAAAAAATGATAACTGACATAAGAAAAAATGGTATAAATACTGTCAGACTAGATTTGCTAATAAATATTGATGGCATGTCTATATCTCGCTCCTCAAATGCTTGTTTTTGGCCTATTCTTGTATCGGAAAATCTGTGTCGTAAAGTATATGTTGCAGGACTGTATTATGGGTATACAAAAGCAAAAGATCCCAATGAGTTCTTAAAAAGATTTGTATCTGATTTAAAACCATTAGTAACAGCAAAATTCATTGACAATGAAATAACAATCAAAGTAAATTTAAGCGCATTGATTTGCGATGCACCTGCAAAATCATTTATTCTTTCAGTAAAAAATCATACAGGATACTTTAGTTGTATAAAATGTATCATAAGAGGTCAGTGAAATGGACGTATATGTTTACCCGGAATAAATAAAAATATCTCTTTACGAACTGATTCAGAAATGGCAGATAATAAATATATAGAAGAATACCAGCAAGAGGAATGCATATTAAAAGAAATTGACAATTTCGGATTAGTTTCTTGTGTGCCACTTGATTATATGCGTTTAGTGTGTCTAGGGGTGATGCGAAAATTAATAAGTTTATGGTTAAAACATGTATTTCCAAGAAGAGTAGCCAAAAGTTTCTCCAAACGAGTGTCTCGATTGCTTAAAAATATAAGATCAACAGTACCATCAGAATTTAATAGAAGACCTAGATCTTTGGAAGATTATAAACAATGGAAAGCTACAGAATTTAGAACTTTTCTTTTATATTTAGGACCATTCGTTTTAAAAGATATATTAGACAGAGACATGTATAAAAATTTTTTAACGCTTCATGTTGCTATTTCAATATTACTTAATCAAGCTTTTTGTAAGAAAGATTATTATTTAACTTATGTTGAAGATCTATTAGAACACTTCGTTCTTTTGCAAAACTATATGGTAAAGCACATGTGTCTCATAATATACATAATCTACTACATCTTGTCGCAGACGTAAGAAAATTTGGAATATTAGATGACTTTAGTAGCTTCAGGTTTGAAAATTACATGTCGACAATTAAAAAACTATTGAGAAAAGGAGACAAAACGCTACAACAACTTTCGAGAAGATTTAGCGAAAATGAAAGTGTGAATGAAAATTTTGAAAGAATAAGAAGCTCTGAATTATATTTAGAAAATAAACATTTTGATGGTCTCTCTCTACAAATCAATAATATTAAAGGTCAATACAAAATGTTGTGCAACTCATTATATATGATCCGCTGCAATGATAAAAGGAATAATTGCTGTATGTTAGAAAATGGAGAGTATATAGAAGTGAAAAATATTATTCAATGTAAAGATAACATGATATTTGTAATTGGGAAAAAATTATTAAATGTACAAGATTTATATGACGTACCTATGAAGTCTTCACTTTTACAAATAAATATTGTAAATAAAAATTATGAAAATCAAACTTCAAGTGCATGGAATATAAATTATGTTGCAGCAAAAGCTTGGAAAATTCCATATGGTGAACAGCTTGTCGTATACCCCTTAATACATACGTATAAAAACTAATGTAATAGTTATAACGTGGAATACTCTCCACAATCTTTCGTGAATTGATGGAGTCATAAGAAATTAACCAATCACAATGCGATTTCTTACGACTTCGTCACTTAAAACAAAATTGTGACCAAGCATTAGAGTGCTATCATTAATATATATGTATGTACGTATATATATATAATGAATGTAGAGTATAAGTATATATGTGCATGCATTTTAATATAGGTACGGTTCGAAGAATAGTTATAATTAATATTTGCAATTTTGTTTGTATATTTCTAAAATATTATTTTTTTCTTGATTCTATATTTACATGACTCTACCTAAGCGGAAATATGACTACGTTGAAAGCCTATACTATCTTACAATTTCATGATGGTCTGGCAATAGTGCCTTCACATTGGTTGAACGATGATGAAACAAAATGCGCTTATCCCACTTTTCAAGATCCAGCAAAAATAAAAAAGATTGTTGCGTCACAACTCTTTCCTAAAGACAACTCGAATTGGAAAATGTATGACGTATTAAGAATCTTCTATATAAAAAGTATGATTCATTTTTAAAAATTCGATTATTATGTTCATTATTATGTTTATTTGTAAATATATCGATTTGTTCTATTTATTATATCTGTCTGTATTTTCAGATTCTTACGAAAGAGAAATTACTCATTGCTGAAAATAAACCAGATTTTACGGCTACAAGCACAGAAGATGATACCAAAAAATGCGATAAAGAAAAAAATCAAGACATATGCGAGCTAAAAAAATTATTCATCGGAGGAGTATGGATCCGACTCTGACAAAAGTCAGAAAGAAACAAAATTACCATCCTTTCCGAAAATTCCAGACAAATTATATATTCCAAACAATAAAAGTGTTCCTGCCAGTCAGAAAATAGTTCCACTGCCATCATATAATGTTGAACGATCAAGATCTGAATGCCAAATGAGCCCTGCTATATGTACCAAAAGTTTATATAAAGAAGCAAGCAGAAACACAGAGCAGATATATTGTGATAATTCGTCAGATGAAAATGGCAATTTGCAAAATTTAAAGGCTGTAAAACGTACGAATAAGCTTATCGAAAGTGAGAACTTAATAACTGCAGAAAATGGTTAGTGAAAAAGTTTAAAAAATATTTATTTATAGTAAAAATTATTAATTTATTACAGTATTTATTATAATCAGAGAATACACACCAAGCGTTCTTTTATCGCTTGTTGCAATTCTTCTCTGGCATAAAGCATTATATAATATATACGAGGGTGGTCTGAAAAGTTTCCGACCTCAACGTGAAGATGACAACACTCGTAAATAAAAGCTACTGAATTTCGTTGTTCATCTGTTGACAGTTACTCATCTAAAGTTTCAGCCATTTTGGACGCGCAGTTTTTATGTAACAGTCGTTTGAGTGAGTTGGTGTGTTTTTTTTGTGAAAATGGACAAAATCGAATATCGAGCTGTCATTAAATATTTGTTTTTGAAAGGCAATACGCCTACGCAAATCAAAGATGAGTTGGATTCTGTGTATGGGGACTCTGCACCATCATTTACCACAGTGAAATTTTGGGCAGCTGAATTTAAACGTGGCCGTAAGAGCTTGGGAGACGATGAACGTTCGGGACGTCCAAAAACTGCAACTACCGACGAAAACTTCGCCAAAGTTCACCAAATGGTGCTAGACGACCGCCGAATTAAAGTGAGAGAGATAGCAGAGGTTATGAACATGTCAAAAGAACGTGTTTGTCACATATTAGATCAACATTTAGGCATGAGAAAGCTGTCCGCGCGTTGGGTGCCGCGTTTGCTCACGTTAGACCAAAAACGTGTTCGAATGAACATTTCCAACGCTCTTTTGACGCAGTTTAAGCGCAATAAATCCGAGTTTTGGCGCCGATTAATTACTGTAGATGAAACTTGGATACACCATTATACGCCCGAAACAAAAATACAATCCAAACAGTGGACTGCAAAGGGGGAACCGGCTCCAAAAAAAGCAAAAACTGTTTTTTCGGCTGAGAAAGTGATGGCGACTGTTTTTTGGGATAGTCATGGAGTTATTTTAATCGATTATCTTCAAAAAGGAAAAACCATTACAGGAGCATACTACGCATCATTACTTGACAAGCTGAAGGCAGAACTTGCGGAAAAACGGCCACATTTGCAGAAAAAGAAAATCCTGTTTCACCAAGACAACGCACCGTCTTACACCTCAGCGGTTGCCATGGCGAAAATCCACGAATTATCGTTTGAACTGCTTGACCATCCGCCTTACTCACCAGATTTAGCCCCAAGCGACTTCTTTTTGTTCCCTCATCTAAAAATTGCGCTCGGAGGACAAAGATTTTCGTCAAATGAAGAGGCAATCACCTTCGTGAACAATTATTTTGCAGAGAAAAATGCCGAGTACTATTTTGACGGGTTACAGAGATGGGAGCATCGCTGGGAGAAGTGTGTAGAGTTACAAGGAGACTATGTTGAAAAATAAAAAAAAAAATTTCAGAAAAAATGTGTTGTACCTTTGTTAGGTCGGAAACTTTTCAGACCACCCTCGTATATATATATATATATATATATATATATATATATATAAAACATATGCATATACATATATATTATATACATATATACATAATATATATATTATATATATGTATATACATATATATATATATCACATCATCACTTTTTAATGTATTTCTACTTTTGTAGAATTTCATAAAGAGGTTATAAGGAAACTACAGTTATTACTTAACAAAATGACTGCTTTAGAAAATAGAATGGTCCTATTAGAAACATCAAACATTATGCGACATAATCAGGAAGCAACTGATGTTATACAGTATGAAGAGTATAATCTGCCATTGGAAAATATGCAAGCATTAAAACAATTAGAAGAATTATTAAAAGATAATTCATTTGCAGACAAAATGGTAAAAATGTAGAGAGTGGTGTATATGTAGTATAGTATTATATATGCAATTTAGCTGACAATATTTCGTAATATTTTTAATTGATATAAGAAAATATTTTAGGTAAATACATTGAAACAAGTGGGTGGAGCGAATTTGTCTAACATAATCACTAATATATTAAAAAAGTTACTGAGCGATTGTCTTGCAGAAAGTTTTAGTTATCTGGGACAACGAAACAAAGGAAATTTCAGTGCCCTAAAACTGTGTTCAATTCTGAAGAGTAAGTATTACGCAGGAAATAATTCTGTTGAATTCAAACCAATAATACTATAGACGAGATTGTCTTCCATAAAAAGTTTTCATGACATTTAGAGTATTTAGAGTTTTTAGTACATAATTTGATGCTTTCAATAAAGCAATTGTATTTAAGGAAAATTTTCCATTAAAATATTTTTGAAAATATCACCAATATATAAATTATTCAGGAAATATTACATATTTATGAGTTTCGAATTTAATGTAGTTCACAAAAGTTAAATAATGTAATTTAAAAAATGAGTTTATATATTAATATGGTAATTTTAGAAGTTAAGTGCAATTACTTCTCAAACTGTCATGTTAATACATACACACTTTTACTTTCAAGATAAGTATAGTATCATACTTTTGGATTGTGATGAATTCAAAACTCATAAATGTACAATATCATATCTCCTAAATGAGTTTACATGTGTATTGATATAATATTTTGTAGATTAATTATATATTTATTTATGACTGTTTTAAAAAAACTTTGCGTAAGTATAATGATTCCATCTCATCAAATTCCATGTTAATATTTATTTTTATTCCTAAGATATAAAATTTTTCAATTCTTGCATATCGGTGAAACCGAAACTGGTCATATATTATATTACAGAGTGTTTGTTTATTGACGCTTATTATTCTTTATTAAAAATTGAATCGAAAATTCCTGACAATGAGTCATTTTACCGGAGAGCCTTATTTGAAAGATATGGCAACTTTCAACATATCTTTATAGCTAAGCTTTAAATTATAATTCTGTTAAAGTGCGCTTGAAATTAATATAATAAAAAATAATAATTTTGATATCTATCCATTTCGTCGTCCGTAGTTTACAAGATTTGTTTTTTTTCTCTTTTATCTCAAACTACTGACATCTTGATATAACGTTTCATATTTAAGAATTATTGCAGGAAAATATTTATTTTGTATAATATCATCATAGAGTAATATAGATTTTTATTTTTATTTAACTGACAGGAGTGGTACGGATTCATAAACCAAAATCAAATGATGCACAGATTGCTGAAATCACATCAAGTTGGCTAGTGCATGCTAAATGGTGACAGCAAAGAGCAGAGTAAGAGAATATTTATTAATAATAAGAATTATATATTATTAAATAAGATTATAATATTTTTTACACGAAAAAGTTGTTTATTTGTGAACTCGTGGGCTTAATGATAGTCGACTGTTGCATCTACAGCCATCTGATTACTAATAACATATATATCTTCGAAAATAGTTTCATATTGACATGCCAAGTTCAGAAGTGTAAATGTATCAATATACAATTATATATTTAAAGGTTTTTATAAATATAATTACTCTAGAAAATATATCCAAATATAAATTTGTAGATAATATTTAATAAATTGAAAGATATTTTACCGCGTATTCTAATATATATATACAGGGTTTCTGATAATCGTCCTATTGATCATGTACAAGTGCAGGTAGAGTGTGTTAGGTCTCGGCTACAATGAGTCGTAAGTCATAAGCAAATTGATAATATTTTTTAAATAAATTAAAAAATAATCTACTGTGATTGGTAAATTTGCTTACGACTTAGATTTATTGTAGCCGGGATCTTAAACTGAAAAGGAAAATCCATTTATATCCATTTTGTGATCCTTGTATTGATTAAAAAGGTATGAATTTAAAAAATCAGTCAATTTTTACAAATACAAGTACACAAAAATTCAGCTCAGCATTACGTGGTTGCTAGACATGCGAAGCTTCAGCATTATATGCCAACATACATAGCCATTGTCATTTGTAGAAAACACCCCAGTTAGCAAAGTCTGTTTTGTTCGATCTTTTTTAATTAATTATTTATTAATTATTGTGCGAAGATCAAAACAGTAGAAATAAAAAAACTTCCTACTCAGTTTAACCTGTTCTACCTGTGTACTGTGAATAAGGCAATTATTATCAGACAATTTGTATAAATAATAATTCAAAATATTTGTAAAAAATCGTGATTTTTAAAAGATTGTCCTGCATAGGAATAAATCATATTAATTTTATGTTAACTGTAGAAATTTTTGTAGGATAAAAATGAGAAAGCAACAGCAGCGCGAAGTTAATGTTCATGGAGTTGATGTTTCCGAATAAAGTGCCTAAAATGATTATATATCTGTTACGTTAATAGTTACAAAAATTCTATTAAAAGTTATAAAAATTATGAGTTTGTTATATATATAGATATACATATATATATATAATATAAGTACTGTGACGTTGCCGTCCCGACGCGCGTCCATCCCACCATAATCGCGGGGCAAGGGCTGAGCGGCCGCGCCACGCGAGAGAGCACGAGAGCCGAACCTTCCGGAAAGACGAATGCGATAGAATAACAATTACTATAAATTAATTCGCGTTTATTTTATATTTTTTTTTTATGTATCGCGGGAGCCTTGTTGCGAGGATATCGCTGTCAATATTACGGAGAGATAGCGAGGAGGAAACAATCTCGACAAAAACAGGGAGCCAAACCGTACACAGCAAAAACGGACAAACAAAGGAGATAATATTTGCCGAGGCCGTCCGGGCAAGGTCGCAGTTAACCGACGGAAAGCGTGGATCCTCGCGAACACCCAGGACCGCATAGCAGCGGAGCGAGAAAGTCGCCCCGATGAGCGGAGGAAGCAATCTCCACGCTGCCGCGTAGCGAAGCCGGACCGGAGCTAAACGAGCCACTTCAAAGTCACGCTGCCTCAAGTGCACCTCGACATTAAAAATTAAGGCGGCAAGCCCCTAATAATTATGTTGTAAATTAGCGATCAGGGCGCCGTAGCCCTACCTACGGCCTTGAATAAACCGAGGGGCGGCGATAAATCACGCGACGCCGTAATTGGGTCAACGCGCGCAACCCCGTTCGCGCAGGATTGAGTCGCGATATCGACCCGAAGGGATAGATCCTTCACTCTCGTGCGGACTTTGTAATCGCATTGGCGTGCCCGCTGTCGTGCCCAGCCAAACCAGGAATCAAACGTTCTCACGGTTACCGAGGGGCCTTGACGAGATATCGAGGAGACCGTACAACCAGGAGAGAGATTTCCTACCGGTGAGGCTACCCGGGTATTATTCAGCGAAAAATTACGTTTGGTAATGTCCGAGTCTCGACCGCTCTGACGCTGTCGCGAGCTTTTGGTGAAATTTCGGCGTTTTTGCGTGGGCCCTGCCCGCAGTCTTTTCGCGATTTAATGTTAGTGAGCGACCGACGTCAAGCGGCGAGAGCTTCGAGGCTGTAGTCCTGTAATTGATTCGCGCAGATTAATCGTCTCTCCGGGATTCAGTCGGGTATTGCGTCGCGCATTATTCGTGTCGCGTAATTGTAGTTGCGTATGTCGGGTAAGAATCGATTCGTCGTTGCCTCGTGTGTCCCGTTATAGAGTAAATTAAGAATCTGAATTGTGTCGGGTAAACGTAGTGCGTGCGGAGAGAATATCGCGAGCAAGAGAGCGTGCGTCGCTCGCGGACACCTGTGAGCGCGAGAGCGAGAGAGAGAGAGAGCAAGTGCGCGAGCGCGAGAGAGAGAAAGCAAACAGTCATTCGGCCGCCCGACGGATATCGATCGCCGTCGTAGATTGCGCGTTATTTTCCATATGAGCCTTGCCGCGGGATTCTCGATCTTCTCTGTGGTATGTCTCGCCCGTGTAAATCCCTCTCGCTATGGTATGAAAGTCTCGCTTACGGGAAACATTGTTAATTAGACAAAAGGTGACAAGGCGGTGATCGTACGAAATCGCGGCCCTCGCGTATAAATTACGACCGCGCTATTGTTATCGAGTTCAATCCGCTACTGCTAGATTGGTATGCCGTGAGTATTAAGGTTGTCGCCGTATGGTTGTTTGCGTGTGATATGGCCGAAAAATTATGTTAATGTTTGTCGCGGTCACTTAATTCTCGGTGTGAGATTTTGGTACCGACTTCTCTTTTGATTATGTTATCCGGCTTCATTTGTATTTCTTTTTCTGTTATTATGATCGAAGGCATTGTTCACCGAACGGATTTTATTATACGGAACTAAATCATACGGATCTCTAACCACCGACTGACGTACTCTTTCCATGTAAATTCGATTGACTGGGTAATTATCCCTAATCGCCAACCTATTACCTTTTTCTTATTTCTTGTAATACTATCAACCAATTTTAATATTTACTCTAATTTCTTTCATCTAATTGAGATCTAATAAAACATTATATTATTTTTGCCAGTATCATGTCGCGTCTATTCTTTTGTGTCTGTGTCTCGATCCGCCGAGTATTGTGATACGGAAAATTAATTCTGCCCGTTTCGCGTATTTAATTCTGATTTAAGAATTTCGCGGCAACACCTCCCTGCCCCTCTACCGTTAGGAGAGCTAACCGGCCCGTTGCGGAACTTCCGGCCGAATTTTCGCGTTCGTTTAATTATCGCGAATTGACACGTGAAAGACCGTGTCTGGCGCCCAATCCGAGTAAATTGTCGTTTAGTCGTCGGCTGGCGTTCTGCTGCGGTACGCGCGGAACGACCAAGACCCTTGTTCCCGCGGAAATCTTTTAGCAAAAAGATTCATAATAAAATCTTTCTCTTTCTTCTTTTTTGTCGACGACCGCCGTTCGTCCCGAGTGCTCCGCGGGCGATCGGAGGAAAAAGTCGTCGCAGTACACATATTAATATATATAAATATTATAATAAAACATAATTACATAATTACATAATAAGTACAACAAAATTATAATAACAAAAGTATTATATAATAAATAAATAATATGAGATTATAATATAATGATAAATAATATAATAATATATATAAGTATATATATATATAACAAAATACAAATAAAAGTTTATTTTCTATAATTTTATGGATATTTTTTACAGATTGCAAAATTCCTTATATCATTCCTAAAATTCCTTATATTATTCCCCGTTCAATTTTGAATATTCAACTATTGGCGAAAAAACAAATGAAAAATAATAATGTTCAATTGATTTTTTGCCAATAGTTGAATAGGCCAATATAATTTTATTGCAAGAATTTTTTATTAAAAATAATATTAGAAGGTTCCTGGCATATTGTATGAATATTAATACAACGTTGCCTTACAAGATTCCTGGGATGTTAATGGAATGAATTTGGACGAACATTTTTATATTATTGGGAAGTTAATGGCAGGTTTATTAATCTTCGTGGAATGTTACTATCTTACAATTTAAGATTACCGTAACCTTATTAGGATGTTGATGTGCTGTGAGGGTGTAATATTTTTCAGTTAATTACATAAGAATCTTTATTTTACAGTCAATAATAATGTCGACAACGGTACCATTACTGTTCCTCGTAATGGTACTGATGAATCTGAATGTACTAATGAAACCACAAAGTATTTTGAAACACTTTCTAAAGTTGTAAATACTGAAGAGCTGACGAAACAAAATCAAAATAAGTTAGATGAAAAAATAAGTATTGAATTAGTACGAGATGAATTTTCTAATGTTACGCTGCCAGAATACAATCTATATAATGATACACTTTTTCTATCTGAAACGAATACTAATAATTCTACATTAGAATGCAGTCTTGATCAAATAATTTCAACTGACGAACTGAATCATTTAGACGTATCTTTGAATAGTATAATAAATTGGAATACAGACGAAAATAATATGCTTAATGATAATCTTGATGACTGCTGCAGTTACAACAATAGTGATAATATGGAAACTCAGGATAATAATAGAAATGAAGTAAATAATAATAGTGCATATGAAGCAAATCTGATGCAAGATACTAATAAGAACTTGAAACAGTTTCATAAAGCACCTTCTAATGTAAATAATTCCCCTGATAATAGCAGTGACTGTAGCAATGATAATATAGATAGAGATCCTGATTATTGCTATTCAGATTCAGAAGATTTCTGATGAGGAGAATAATATTTCTGTACAATCATGTCTAATAGAATCTAATAACGTTACAGGAAGCAGTTTAGAAACTTTATTAAATATTTCTGGACAAAAAATCTGTGATGATACAAATTTACCAGTTAATTGTTCAAATCCTAAAGGTACAGGAGAACAAAATTTTTGTTATTATTGCAAGAAAATGCAATCGAAGATAAGTAGGCATCTAGAACGGGTGCATAAAAATGAAGAAGTAAAAAAATTTGCTGCATTACCGAAAGGTATAGAAAATATATTGTTGAAATATGTATTTTTGATATTTATTTTTATTTTTTCATGTTATTCTATTTATTATCTAGCAGCGATATTTCCATTATTTAATGAATTATTTTATTTTATTGAATTATTATTTTTACAATAGAATTTATTTATTACTTATTGCATTATTTTATTGAAAATTATTTTACAATATAATTTTTTGGATATCGTATTTATTAAACATATTTAAGCAAGTTGAAAAATATATATTATTATATGTATTAATTAATGCATCTGCTCTCAAACTATTTTCTAATTATAGAATACCGTTCTTTTGTGTATTTTCTAATTGTATATATAAATATTCGATAATTGTATTATATTAATAATTTAATTATATTTTTATTTCTTTTTTAATACAAATATTGTATTTTATATTAGGTAATAAAGAAAAGCAGAAGATTATTGGACTTCTCAGACGAAGAGGAAATTATTCGTTCAACACAGATTCTGCATATAATAAGAGAGAGCTTATAGTTTGTAGAAGACCAGCAGAATCAAGAAAAAACTGCATGTGATTTTATATGTTGCGCTGGATGTAAAGGCTTTTTTACAAAAAATAATATACGTCATCATTTTAAAGAGTGCACTCAGAAAACTGTTGGCAGATGTGTCAAAATACTTGGCAGAAAAGTCCAAGGCCGAATTCATGAATGTGCAAATTCTATTTCTTTTGAGAAATGTTGTATTTCCAGTATTAAGAGAGGATGATATTACATATTAGATTAATTAGATATGATGAATTATTAATTACTTACGGCAATAAATTATGTTTGAAATACAAGCATCAGCACCAACAAGATATGATAAGATCTCGTTTAAGATTATTAGGAAGATTTTTACAAATCCTCAAAAGGATTAATAAGAATGTAACAGATTTTTCATCGGTATTTATCATCCATCGATATATGATGATTGTATTACAGCTGTAAATCAAGTAGCAGGTTTTAATACAAGCACAAAAATTTATGCAGCTCCTGTTGCAAGAATTGGCACACTCATAAAACAAATAGGAAATATGGGTATTGCTGAATGTATAAAAAAATAAATTGCAAGTCAAAGTTGATATAGAAAACTTTTTAAAGTTACTCCAAGAAGATTTTAGTGTGTCTGTTAATAAAACTGTTGAAGAATCCATATTACAAGCTATAAAGTACAGGATTTACCTTCATTAGAAGACATAAAATTATTACACAATTTCCTACAAACTAATAGGCGCTCGGCATTTCAACGACTCAGTGAGATATTTACATACAATAATTGGCGGCAGCTAGCACAATTTACCTTGATATCCGTTCAAGTGTTCAATAGGCGAAAAGCCGGAGAAATAGAACGTATATCTATTGATAATTACAAACATCAGGAAGATGTAAATGAGCGAACGAATCCAGATTTATATGAATTTTTATCACCTGAAGCTCAAAAGGTATGTTTACTTTTTGTATATTTTCTATATGATTATTATTTATTATTATATATTTTTATTATATACTACATAAAAAACTAAGGATCTAAATGCTATAAATCAATTAAATAACATGCACAGAATAAATTATGTACAATTCAATAATCATCACTTAGTATAATACAGCAAATATTACACTGCAGATTAAAATATATATTATATATTAAATATAAATATTTTACAAAATATAACAGATTTATTTATTATAAAATATGATAGATTAAAATAAATTTGATACAGAGAATAGAGCATTTTTAATATATCATATATTATAAAAAGAAATATTCCAATTTTTACATATCAGATTATTTTTAATAAGTTTAAAAATATAATTTATAAAATATAAAATTTTTTAAATATAAAATATAAATTTAATTGTTCAAAAAGAGAAAAAATTTCTTTTCAAAGAAAAAGTTTTGATTTCTATTTACATATTCTTTTAATAATTAAAGAGAGAGAGAGCAGAAATTGAATTTTTCATATGTTTATGAAATATATTAAGATAATTTAATTTATAATTTATCAATTATATCTTGCAATTATAGAACATATTTTATTTTTTATTGAATAGTTAATGTGTATGTATATAGAGAAAGATGTAAACTCTCTCTCTCTCTCTCTCTCTCTCTCTCTTGATGTGTTAAACAACGCCTTCATCTTGTCTTCTTCGCCTCATCCGGTGACACAGTCCATGTGCTCAGTGAGCAGCCCACCTTCGGGTGACTGTGGGCGGTTCGACGAGACTGAACTCTTCTTTGCGGATATATCACCTAAGGCTCTTATAACTGCTATCCTTAAGGGCAGATCGGAGGCCATGGGGGTGGATAATATCTCAACAAAATGCCTCAAGCTTGCGTTGCCTTCCTTGCTCCCCTACTTGCTTCGGTTATTCAACCACATGTTACAAGGCTAACTTTATCCTAATCTCTGGAAATCGGCTCTGATTAGACCTCTCCCTAAAACCAAATTCCCCGGGTCGTCAACTGACTTTAGACCTATATCTCTTCTCTGCACACTGTCCAAGGCACTCGAAAGAATAGTTTTTGACCAGATCACGGATTATCTGGAAGCCAACAATCTGTTTGACGACCATCAGTCGGCCTATCGCAAGGGTTTCAGCACACAAACGGCGGCTCTTCGAGTAACAGACGACATGCGACTGGCCATCGACAAGAGAATGGTAACGGTGGCAGTTCTTTTTGACTTCTCCAAAGCATTCGACCGGGTATGCCACGACAAACTACTATGCAAATTGAGGAAACTTAAATTCTCAAAATCAGTCATCCAGTGGTTCAGTAATTATCTTAAGGGAAGGAAGCAGGCTGTGTAGGACGTTGACGGACGAACCTCATCATGGAAATACTCTGAGCAAGGTGTACCTCAAGGATCTGTGCTCGGACCGCTTCTATTCAGCCTATATTTAAGTGATTTCAGTGGCATAATCAAGCAATGCAAATATAGTTATTACGCAGATGACCTTCTGATTTACCTTCACTGCCCCCCAAATACAATCAACGAGTGTATCAGGAATATTAACGAGGAGATTGCGGCCATTGTATCTTGGGCGGAATCGAACAACTTATTGCTAAATAATGCCAAAACTAAGGCAATGATAGTTGGCAGCTCGCGTTACCTTAAAATGCAATGCGGTCTGTAAACATGTCGGTCATTCAAGTTGGCAACGATCCTGTCTTTTTCTCTAAATCCATTAAATACCTAGGCATAATTATTACGAACACGCTTGATTGGAACGATCAGGTGACCGACAGTGTAAAGAGAATTAACACGACGTTGTACAGATTGAAAGCATGTAAGAAATATCTACCAACCACTGTGCATGCGACGCTTGTCACTAGCCTCATTAATCCTATCCTAGATTATGCATGCTTAGTTTATCGCGATCTCACTTGCGAACAGAACACTAAACTGCAACGTGCTTATAATTCATGTATAAGAATGATATTTGATGTTAGAAAGGATGCTCATATTACACCGTTTTACTCCAAACTCAACTGGTTAAAGGTCAACGATAGGAGAGAATATTTTCTTGGAACTTTCATGTACCGTCTATTGCATACAGAAAGACCTAAGTATCTTTTTGACTGTTTCAAGTTTCGATCTCAGATTGACGTTAGAACAACCAGAGTCTCCTATCAAGTTTTAATCCTTCCAACTTGCAGAACAGAAACATATAAAAAGTCATTTGAATACTCTGCAGCTGAGTTCTGGAATGAACTCCCTGAGCAAATAAGAGAATCACCTAATCTGGCTCTTTTTCGCACGACTCTGTATAAACAATTGGTTGAGCGTCATGCACACAGCTGTCTCTTTTAATCACATCATCAATTAAGCACGGCAGTATGTTTCTGCGCTCCTTTCTGTCCCGTAGTATCACCCGGCGTCGCATTTAACAATACTGCTCTATGATATTTGTGTATTATTTCATACATTGCTTTCCTATCAGGAATCGGCCTCTCTTTCATTATTCTTGTACTCTTATGTTGTGTTATGTTATATTATTATATTAATTTCTATTTTATTTTATTTTATTTTATTTTACTTATTTTATTCTGTTTTTATCTATATTTTATTATCCTTCTATTTTAAGCTACTTGAATTGTAATTAACTCAATATTTCCTAGTATATAAGATGTATTGTATTCTTTTTTTTTTGCTGAATGCTCTTATGGGACCTTGTCCCAGAGTATAAATAAATATTCTCTCTCTCTCTCTCTCTCTCTCTCTCTCTCTCTCTCTCTCTCTCTCTCTCTCTCTGTCTCTCTCTCTCGCTCTCTTGAATGTTATTAATTAATAGAATCTAAAAGAGTTTAAATATTATTAATAGATTATTAATTCAACATTTTAACAATATTTGCAATTATATTAAATAATTAATTTTAAATATTTCTGTAAGTAATATAATAAATAATTATTTGCCAATAAATATGTAAGATTTCTCATTAGAGGAAAATTAGGAAGATCTGTACCCGTACTTTTGGATAGTGAAATGAAAAGGTCTATAGATTTACTCTTACAGTATCGTAAGGAAGCAAACATACCCATATATCTTTGCTTTACCAGATTATGATAAAAATTGATTTAAATATATAAGAGCATGCGATTTATTACGCACATATTCCTTAGACTGTGGAGCAAGTATGCTCTTAGATTACGAGATACAAAGCTTCGCAAGCATATTGCAACTAGATGCATTACATTGAATCTGTCAGACCTTGACATAACACAATTAGCCGATTATCTAGGCCATGATAAAAGTATTCACATGCAACATTATCGTCAGTCTATTCCACAACTTGAAATAGTTAAAATGTCTCGATTACTTAAAATAGCGCAGGATGAAGAACATGATTTTGAAGATGATATTCAACAAAATGACTTTCACATTAATACAGATAAAGATAATTTTACTGTCAATAAAACACTTCAAGTGAACAGTGACAGTGATTCAGATTCAGATACAAATTTAATTTGTAATACTACAAATAAAAGAAAAAAACGTAGTAGTAAGTATATATGAAAATTATCTAATTTTCTTATTGTATGTGCAAGATTTCTTATAATAGTAACATTTTAATTTTATGCAGCTTCACCGTATGGTTCCACAAAGCGTAAGATGGACACAAGAAGAAAGTAATATAATAATTACAGCATTTAAACAAGAGATGACGGAAGGACGTTTGCCTTCAGGAAAACAAATGGTAGAAATTAAAATGAAAAACAAATGTTTAAGCCGTCGTTCTATTCCACAAATAAGAAGCTAGATCCACAATCAAATTTCTAGAAAAACTAAATCACGTGTTAATGGTAAAAACGATACATTTTTTAAAGAAAAGTTTTTACTATGTATAGCGTAATGATATTTAATATATTTTCAATACTATGGCTCTAGTAATTTTTTTATAACAATATAAAAATTTATTTTTAAAATATATAATGATCTATGTGTGTGCATGACAAAACTTTTTAAAATCATAAATAATAATTGAAAAGTAAATTAGAAATATTATTCGCAAATATATGTATATAACTATAATTATCTTTTTATATAAATATATGGAATTATATTTTCAGTTAGTTATAAATTTTTATATTTATATTAATTTTCCTATTTATGTTATATTCATCTTTTTTGCTATGTATTTAAAATAAGCTTATTTTGATTTTAATTCTAATTTCTTATTTTATATTAACTGAATTATATTAATAATATTGAATAATACTATATATGTATAATAATCGATATATTTTAAATATACAGAGTGTGACTAAACAAACATATGAAGCATAGCATTAGGTACAGGACAACAAACCAAATCGAAAAGTCCTGAGTCATTTTTTGATCTGAGCTTTTTTCTCGATGCTATAAGGTGTTAAAGTTTACTAATCAGCGCGTGACTACAACGAACAGCAGTGGATGGGGGTTCTGCCTCGGAAAGAAAACTCAGATCAAAAAATGGCTCAGGACTTTTCGATTTGCTTTATTGTCCTGCACCTGACGGTGTGCTTCATATATGTTTGTTTAGTTACACCCATATAATTGGGTGTGTACATCTCTTATACTTTTATCGAAAATATTAAAGATAAGATAATTATTCTATGTTTCAGATCCTGATAGTGGGAGCGAATAATGTTCATCTCTAGATATGTATTTTCTGAAATCAAACTGCCTAAAGTAATTTTACAACATATAACGTATAAAATTTTGCTATATAAAGGTATATAATTATATAAAATTCATTAATTTTTAGCTTTTTTGTTATAATCATAATTTTTTCATACATTTAAGCTGTTCGTCATCATAAATTATATTTATTTAAGACTTATGTGTTAAGTACTATAAGAGAAATATTTTGTTTTCTTTAACTTTTGTTTCTCTCATATTCTGTTATAAAATTATAGTACAAAGATTTGTGATACAATTAATACTTAAGATATAAAGAGAGAGAAAGTGAGAGAGAAAGATAGATTATTTTAAGTAAAACTAAATACTTTTTCTTTAATTTTTCATAAAGTACAACATGTGATAGAATATATTTTTAAATAAATGTGCAATGAATGAGAAAAAAGTTTATTTTGTGTAATTGTTTCATATTAATTTTATTTTTTAAGTAATTGTTTCAAAATTTGATATTAATTAGAGACTTATGTGTTAAGTACTAAAAGCAAAACATTTTGTTTTCCTTATCTTTTGTTTCTCTCACATTCTGTTATAAAATTATAGTACAAAGATTTGTGATACAATTAATATTTAAAAAGAGAATTGAAAGAGAAAGATAGATATATTATTTTAAGTAAAAATAAATACTTCTTTTTTTAAGTTTTCATAAAGTACATGCGACAGAATTTATTTTTAAATAACTGTGCAATGAATGAGAAAAAAATTTATTTTATGTAATTGTATCATATTAATTTTATTTTATGTAATTGTTTCAAAATTTGATTTCATTAAGGTAATAAATGTATTTGTTAATAAGTGTATTCGCGTCAATAAATGTTTGCTTATTATTGAACATTATATTGTTTTTATAACCGTCCAAAATAATACACATATTTATAAAAACTTAGTTTAAAATGATATATACAATTATGTCCTAGAATACTAATCATTCTTTCTGAAATATCCTCTGTACATCAAAATATTATATTGCGACCTAAAAACTACAAATAAATATTATATCAATAAATAGGCCCCGTAAGCCAAGTGTGTGCGAGTAGGTATAATTGACGGATTCTAATCCAGGTCCTCCGAGGGGAGAGCGGGGTGCGGGGGTATCTCTGTGGTGCGGGGGTATCTCTGTGGCGCGGGGGCTGACGTCATGCGGGCGGGGGACGCTCGGTTTCGACGAAAGGTAGGGGGGGGGGGGTCCTGAACGTGATATTCGACCGTTCGTAAACAAATAGATGGAATTATCTTTTTTTTTGATATTTTTTATGAAAATTTTATGAGGGATCTTGGGTCCGACGCTGCGGTTATCGACGAACGTGTCAGGGTATAGATTTTCGTAGATCCAAACAAAATAGCGTCGATGTTCGACTGCTCGAATTTATAAACGGATAACGCCCGATTTTATTTCTACAATATTCCATTGTGGAAATTTTGAGAGGGATGGGGTTAAAGCTTATGGAGAGAGGGTCTGTCTCCGTGTCAAAAAGTCTTTAGCATTCATGCAGTGAAGAGTAAAATCAAAGTGCGTAAATAAATATTGAAGAAGGAGAAATGAATATTGGAGAAAATGAAGCGGATGTCATCGACAATAGAGAAGAAGAATCATCCGATGATGAAATGAGAATTTTAGAAGACTCCGATTACGATAGTGAGTGCAATGAGGAGGAATTCTGTGAAAAACATGTGAAAATTTTAAAACGTGCTGATGTTCGCGACATTGACGAACTTCAAAAAATGTGTTCCATTTCATTTTATTATGAAATTGACAATGGTGACAAATTTTGCACAGCGTGTTTCCTGCGAGTGAATGACACGTTTTCACGTGCTCGTGCTGTACGCACACATGAGACTGAGCGATACGTTCTACTTGTGGAAGATAGATGCTGTGAATGTGGAGGCTCAGTGTCTCAAATAACATCATGCAGTCTGTGCCCTATTTGCAAACAATAAACTTTTAAAAATTGAGACACATTTAAGTGAAATATTTAAGTAGTTTCCGATGTGCAGGAATTGGTAAGTATCCCTTTTTAAATTAAAAGTTAAGAAAATGCTAATATTTTTTTCTATGTTATAAAGGAGTCTTACATTTGCTGCCCGCCATCCATGCCAATCAGATTCAAGGCGGGTGTATCTGCTCCAGCCTCATGGCCTCGGGACCATCACCACCACTGTCGCGCCCCCTCCACAACCTTTTTTTTTTATTTTTATATTATATACTTTTATATTCATTTATATTTATTTTAAGTTTTATTAATATATTATCCTTATTTTAAATTTTAAATTCACACATACACACATACACACACACACACAAATGTAAATATACACATTAAATAAAATTATTATTGTAAAAAAAAAAGTGTATTTTAAAATTCCTTATCTCTCTCCTCTCCTCTCTCTTTATCATTTGCCGCGCTATCTCTTTCTCGCATGCATCTCACACTATATCTCTCTTGTAAACGCCTCACGCTATCTCTTTCTTTTAAGTGCTAGCTCTCTCCCTAGCCTCCCTCCCTCTCTACCCGAGAATGCTTCCCAGCATCACGAAACGCGCTTCGCCTCGAGACCCCGTATGACGTCATCCCCGCAAGGACTGCAACGAGTGGGAGCTATGTATTTGAGCTGGGACTGTTTATGGGTGGGAGAGCGCGCGGATGGAAATGCGTGTGAAGAAATTATTTTCTAAAATGAAATAAGCATTTTTTTTTTTAAATATTAATATAAATGTTTATTAATAAGTGTGTATTTTATTACAAGCATCGTGAAGAATATCATTTATAGCGCAAGTTAATAATTCGCAATCTATTAGTGATTCGCCGTCAAACGCATCACTTTCGCGTATCACTTTTGCAGCATTGCATATATCTATGATGTCATTACGTTGTAAAACAGCTACAAATTTTTCAAACTTTTCATTAACATTATACGTGTTTTCGGATAGCCATGAATACATATGACGTATACAATTTTCAAAATCGAATAAATGTAGAAAAGTCGATGGTTGCATATACAAAGAATTATTAAATAATGTCATTTTTATAATTTTTGAATTAGACATTTGAACCACTTCAAGTATCATATCTCGAATCCATAATGGAGTTTCAGCTGATTGTAATCGCTCGATGTCCGCTCGTTTCTGCATTAGCAATTTCCATGTTTCAATAGATAATATTATTCGATTGCCTCGATTATCGCAGAGAGCCAGTTCCACATATGATGCAGCTCCAACGCTGATTCCAATCTCTAAATATTTATACGAAGTCGGGGTTAAGGCGTATTTTCTTCCAAGTATACGAACCGCATGACGAGGCCCGGATGAAATGCTATAAAAAATATTTTAATAAATTATAAGGAAAATATAAAGTATAAAATATACAATGCTTTATTGAAACTTACTTGTTCCATTTATTTGTGGGAGTTTTACCATCCTGAATCGGAACGTAATTCATACTGCTTCTTCCAGTCGAGAACATTTCTCTAGATTGTGAAAAGTGAACCACCAATGTGAACAGTTGACGAAAGACTGATCGTATAAAAACTAACCGTATACGTGATGCTCTTTTTCCAAAAGTAGTGGGGGAGATTAGTAATAAATGTGGTGGGAGAGTATCTGGGAGTGCTTCTAGCGCTCTGAAATTTAGAAGAAGGGAGAGACGGCGCTTGGATAAATAAGAATTCTTAGAAACGACTCGCGGGGGAAAGAATGGGGAGGGGGTAGTAAGAGATAAAACATATTAATGTTTAAATATTTTATTTTTCCAAATATTGCAATTCTTTTTGGCGTTGTGACCACCAGTTAAATATTTTGAATACATTTTGTAATGCGCAATTCTTAACATGTTTTCCACATCGCATAGTATTTTTAACATCTAGATTATTTAGAGACTCGATATCGTCGTAATCAGCATCCAAGGTCTCGATGATTAAGTTTTCCTTCGCGTTATCATCAAGCATATTAGCCAGCCATTCTCGTTTCTGGCGTCCCTTAACATATACGGTACACAACATTTCATCATTATCTTCAACCACAGCTGCTGTAATCAATCGTTTTGCCATGCTGTACGCAACGATTCCATCCTCCCATTGCAGTCCATGATGATTCGCCATCAACCATAAAACTTGAGACTTTTCAGATTTTGTAAGGAGATGCCATGGTACAGGACTCCGAAAAATGTAGTGTGCGAGAACAGTTCCCCTCCTCAGCACCGCCACCTCCTTCACGATCAATCGGTTATTGATGATGAATCCTTGTAGATCCACAAACGTTGATACAGACATGATGAGATCTCCCTCTTTGATGCGTCAGTCGAGAGGAATGACAACCATCTCACAAGACTTTGATTTATATCCTGCTCCTCTTCCCCCTCTCTAAATTGTTGTCTAAACTCGGTGTTGTCGCGAACACTTAGGTGATTTTGCGCACAACGTTGGTCAGCGGGTTGTACTGGATCATGCGATCGTGTATGATGAGACAGTACGCAGTGGTATTATCAGGCACATTCTCCTTACATTCAAATTCCAATCGCACATCCACTGTTGCACTCTTGACCGATTCGTTTTGTCGAGAACAATCGATGATCACGAATGGACCGTTAAGTAGAAACATTGTGAGGGTGAGATTCGGCTCGAGATACGCGTATCCGTAATAGTCTTTGGAGAAACGCGTGTACGCGTCGTACAGAATCGACCATCTGTTTTTATCGAAATCCAGATTCATGTCGTCGTACGGATAATATTCCGAATTCAGATAGAGTTTCACATTGGTTAATTTGCAGTGGTCGAATTTACTCGTATCCTCAGCCATGACGTTCTTCTTGCCTGTTTGCAGAGCAAAGATAACATATCGCGGCTTCTCCAGCTGAGTTGCGGTCTTAATGGCCCATGAATGCTTGGTTGTACGCTGCAATAGCGGAAACTCATACAGATCCCACGAGCGAAAACCCATGCTGAGGTAACGTCCGCTTTCCAGAGCGCGCAGCATAGACAACTTCTTAATTTCACTCAACAACACGTGTGGCATTCGCCATTGTATCTTGAATATGTTGATCTCAGGTCGCAGCGCAGAATCTCCAACCAGACAATTGTTGTCGTTGCGCGATCGTATTAAGATCAACTCGTGACGAGCGTTAATCACCACGCGTCTGTAATCCTCGCAAAATCCCAATAACATGTAGAGCGGTACGCAAAAATTAAAGTATCCATTCACAGTAATCGGATCAGTCCAGCTGGCGTTACTCATAGTCATGCTTCTATCGAATGTCATTGTTACATAGTTTTTGAGCGCACTTGTTATTCCCACGTTTCTGTTGCGATCAATCTCCACGCCATCAAGTTCGTATCGAATCTCATCAAACATGAATGCGGCACAATTATTTCCCAGCGCCACAGCAGATCCTTCAACTGGGTTGTTTATCTTCAGTTCTCCCTCGATGTATAGGAAACTCTCATACGGCAACGTATACAGATCCTGTTGTTGTATGGGTATTCTTATTTCGTCACTGTGTCCAAATGTTGTGTTGGCAAACGGGTTGTACGCGTGAGTCTCAATCTTGACGATGCGATCGTCAAAGATTGGCTCGTCTTCGATGTTGAGAATATCAGTCATCGTTCAAATGTTTCGCACCGCAAATCCCAAAGATTGTAAAAACGCAACGTTTGATGCGTTCAATTTCTTTTTCTTAGTGCAACCGGATGATTGGATATTAGCGAATACCGACGTTGTTGTCGCTGGCCTCGTAAAAATTGTGTTATCTCTCACGTCTTTGTTCAACACGAGCATCTCATACGCTGCATACGTATGTTATCACTGTCGCCGTCGTATGTGCAACCTAATGGTGATCTCTTCTCCTCGAAAATCGAGTAATCGTCCGTTTTGGTCGACAACACGTAACGTTAAATCCGTAATGCTCCGTACAATGATCGGTAGGTAAATGATGTGCGCCGGTGTTTCCGATATCTTATATCCTGGTGGTACCCTCGGTGAAAATTCATGTATCGTATGAACGAGTTTGCCGTTGCTGTACGCACCCGCGGTCACGTTACACTCTACGCGGATAATGTTCACGTTGATAATGTTAATCGGCGTGTTCGACTCGTACCATTTTCGCGGCTGCAGTATACGGCTCGAGAATCCTAGTAGCGATCCAATGTTGTTAGGCTTGCTAAAATTTATTCTGTAGGCGCATTTAATCTCGCTCCTCATCGTATTGTAATTAGCCCGGAGCACTATCGGCCATTCTCCATCTTCAAAGTCACCGTCGTCAGCGTGTTTTTTATCGTCGTCACGAACTGCATGTCGTGGACGTTTTCGTGAAATTGTATGTTTCAAAAATTCATGTATTGCTTGCAGCTCGTACGATCCCTCGGGAATCATAATTTCCGCGTCATCTTTGCCAAAGTAAAATTTATTATTCGTGGAATTCACGTTCGATATCGTGTGATAACTCTCAAAATCCGCTAGACCGAGCTCGTATTCACCATCGCTCAAATCTACGGTGGGGGAGTAGTTTACCGCGAGAACGCTACTCCTCCCAGTCAGCGTGAATGTCATAGACATGTTGACCAAACTGTTTAACGAATACTAAGTTAAATAGCGCAATGTCTGTCTTTAAATTCGCGTACATCGACCGTTTGGAGAAACTGCAAACACAATTGTCCGCAGATGCTCTGATCGTAAGTTCGAACAGGTGTGTGATTATATTCTATTTTCATCACATTTAAATATCGCACCAATTCATTCGGTAGTCGAAGATTGCCGAAACTGTCGAAATATATAGCGCGATTCCCTCTCTTTGCGTATGCCACCCAATGAGTACCAGGTCCTTTGGTGTTATCCAAATTTACGATGCCGCTCTCATTTCGATATATACCACCGATCGGTAATGAGTCACGCATGAAAACACCTCTAAAATATGGAATGTACATACGTTTTGCTAGTTGCAGCAATTGTATGTTGGTGGTTACACCCTGCGGCAATTTTAACGTCTCTTTGACGTTTTTTTTTTCTCGTTAAGACTCCTCGTCCGTATTTGTATGGCGCAAGATACAATCCGTGACCTTCCATGGCGCGATTGTGACGTAGCATCTCTTGCATCTGATGTTGCGCGGCTTTTCCATCGTTCACCATCTTTGCTACGCCAGCCGCTCCACCGATCAGGGATCCGAGTGCACCTAACATTGGTAGAATCGGCAATAGACCGCCGCGTTTCGCTGCCGGAAGTATTCGTTTTTTCACCGTCTTTTTCTTCGTATTCTTCGTCTTCAGACCCATACCGAACTTTGTCTTGGCTTTCATCGCTGTCCAGACAGCTGTGGCTGCGGCTCTCTCACCGAGAGTCGAATCTTTTGCAATGATGCGAGTTTGCGCTCTCTTGGCGAGTATCCTATCCGCCGCGTGTCTTTCGGCTAGATTGTTACTCCGAGAGTATGCTATATCGTGTTCACGGCACGCCGCGTCCAGTGGGTTGATACCTCGATCGCCTCTAGCTAATCGCTTTTCTAGCCGCGTGCCCGGACCGCAAAACTGATAGCCTGGGATATGAAATTCGATCGGAAGTGCGTTTATCGCGTGATTTAATAGACCTCTACCTATTTTCGTTGACATTCGCTGCAATCCTTTATCAACGGCGCTGGACCGTCAATGTGCGTTTGCTGCCACGGTTGATTATAATGCTGCATGCACCGACGATATTGCTGAACCTCCGAATCAACCTTTATGTGTTCCGGAAGCTTGTCTCACAATAGCTGCACGTAGTGACCAAAGTTTTGCAACAAAAGTGCTTTCGGCATAAACTGCAACTGCTCGGCGGTAAGCGTGAGAATATCTCTCTTGTCCGTCAAAAGAAGAAACATTTTCAAGACTGTGTGATTTCACTTCGATGCACCTCTATATATATAGGCAGGCGTTCGATCCCGGGAGTATAAAAATGAGATTCGTGCGACAACCTTTGACGATACGCGTGACGAATTGCGACGACAGATTACGATCGATGGGGGACAACGCGGAGATGCGCAGACACGGTACGATGCTACCGACTACTATACGCGCGATCGTTTGCGGCCCTTCGAATTGCGGTAAAACCAACGTTCTGATAAGCCTACTGGAAAGTCCGCACGGTGTACGTTTCGAGAACGTGTACGTGTACTCGAAGTCGCTGCAACAGCCGAAATATCAGTATCTGGAGAATTTGTTGACGTCGATCGACGAAATCGGCTACTTTACGTTCTCCAATAACAGTGACGTTATTCCACCGAGCGAGGCACGTCCAAACTCGATTTTCGTCTTCGATGATGTGGCGTGTGACAAGCAAGATACGATAAGAGAGTACTTTTCAATGGGACGCCATTCGAACGTCGACTGCTTCTATCTCTGTCAGACGTACGCGAGAATACCAAAACATCTTATACGCGACAACGCGAACCTGCTGATCATGTTTAAGCAGGACGGTACCAACTTGAAACATGTGTACAACGATCATGTGAATACCGATATGTCGTACGAGGATTTCAGTGAATTATGTCGTACTTGTTGGCAGCAAAAGTATGGATTTCTAGTGATAGACAAGGACAGCTCGCTTACGAACGGGCGATACAGAACAGGATTTAACGTGTTCGCGATTCCACAAAACGATTAGTCGTTGCCCGATACTCTGTCGAGAGGGGAAACGCGAGCGCTCGACACTCTACCGACATGGCTGAGAGCGATAATATTCGCGAGCGTGAAAAGATTGAGAGGAAGATTGCGAAAACGAGTGAATCGATCCGCAAGAAACATCGCGCTTTGAAGACCGGTAAGATCGATGACGATATCGCGGTCAAGACCCACTTTAAGCCTATTATCGAACCGCTACAAAAGATCGTCGACTCGAGCCTGATTGCGGTGAAAAACGAGCCGGAAAGTAACGCTGACGCGAAGATTAAGACGTTACCCATCAAGCGGCATGAGGAGGAGGAGGAAGAGGATGAGGAGGAGGAGGATGTGACACCGAAAAAGAGGAAACGATTGAACGCGAATTGCTCATCGATGTCGCGTACATCTGATCGATCGAAACAATCGGACGCTTTATTGGATGAACCACCGATAACCTCTACACCGTTCGCGACAACGAGAATCGTACAACCTATGATACCCGAAACACGTGCAAACGATGTTTTTGAAACAACGGGCAACTCGCTCGAAACATCGTTTGTTCGAAACAGGTTACAAACGTCGGAAGGTCAAGAAATGTTGCGAAAGCACTTGGGGCCACTGGGACAAGAGTACATGAGCACTCTCCTCGGTGGCGATGAAAAAAAAGAGATCGATCACGTGTACGGTGTCTATTTCGACAAGGATGAAATGCTGCTCGGTAACAAACGATTCGACATCGACAAAGATGACTCTATAATTATAGACAAAGTGAGGTACATTGGCACACCTGGATTATACGAGTTGATTTTCAAGAGAATTCCCGATGACATTATTTACACGGAGGACGATATGCAAAAATACAAAAGCATATTATTGGTGACGAACGCGCATAAACGCAATTATGATGCGCAAGGTCAATTAAGAAGCAACAGGGGATACAAGTACAAACAAATAATCGCACCGTTGATGTCGATCGAACCGAAAAAGAAAATATCTGGAAAGGGAGTATCCATGCCTCGCGCAATGACGCTAACCGACAATAAGATCGATTACGTGCACTGGGACGACCCCAACGAGTTAGTGGATCGCCTACGATTGCTCGACGCTTCGCGCCATGCTGGTCACAACGCTCACGACAACGAGATCCTGTCGATCATCGAGGAACTTCGCGAAGTTGGCATTATTATAAATTAAACGTTGTCTCGACAAAACTAATCAGTCGATCAGCGTCACTCGCATCGAAAAAAATGCCTATCAACAAGTTTGGATTATTCGAACAGAGAAATGATGCAACCGACACATGCGATCATAGATTGGTAAGAAGTTACGTGCGCGAAAACGCTCTGTGTCGCGTCGCTACGGACTATGATGCGAGATCGCGCAAGATTCGCCGTGTAGCGCAACCTGAAGCTGATACTGATGCCGTCAACAAACTGTACCTGGAGGAATGCATTAAAACGTTGAGGCATCAACAGAAAGAATTAGATGAGAGGCTGACTGCGCTTGAGAAGGACGTGCGAGCGTTACAGACTGCGATAAACGAGCTTCGACGTGCGGCTAACTCAGAAACGACTATCAACCTGAATGAGTAGCAGTGAACGGGTTAGGAGCGGCTATCGAACGGTTATCGAACATCTACGAAGGGCTATCGAACGACTACGAACAATTATCGAACAGCTACGAAGGGTTATCGAACTGCTATCTAACTACAATGAGTGGTAGTGAACGACCTAGCAACAGCTGCGAACGGCCTAGCAATAGCTGCGAACGAGGCTACCAACATCTCAAGCAGGGCTGCGAACGAGGCTACGAACAAGTCATCGACGGCTACATGCGAGGCTACAAACAACTCAGGAACGGTTGCGAACGGGTTAGAAACGGCTACGAACGGGTCAGGAACGGTTACGAACGGGTCAGAAACGACTGTGAACAAGGCTGCGAACGAGTCAAGAACGATTTTCGAATAGGTCAAGAACGGAAGTGAACAACACAAGAACGGCTACGAACGGCTCAAAAAAACGGCTATCGAATGGTAGCGTACGATCAAGAACGGGTAAAGAACGGCTACGAACGGATCAAGAACGGGTAAAGAACGGCTATCAAACGGAAATGAGTGATAAAATGAACAATGACAACAAACGGCGATCGAGAAAAACCGGTGAAGTGAAAAAACAACATAGTTTAGAGAAACGGCAGTTGGTGAACGAACTGCATGCACCGGCGAGAAAAAATTTTCCCCGAAGACACGTCATAGTGCGGGGATACGATGACCTGTGGCAAGCTGACATCGTCGAGATGCGTCCGTATTCCCGTTTCAACAGAGGTTACCACTACATACTCACCGTCATCGATGTGTTGAGCAAGCACGCTTGGACTGTACCACTCAAGAGTAAAGATGCAAGCGAGATAGCTGACGCTATCACCGAGATAATTCGAGACAGCAAGAGATGCCCGAGAAACATACAAACCGATATGGGGAAAGAATTTTACAACGCTGACGTGCAACGGCTTATGCGGAAACATGACATCAATCACTATTCCACATATTCGGTGTTGAAGGCATCGGTCGTCGAGCGATTCAATCGCACACTGAAGAACGATATGTGGAAGATGTTTACGCTAAACGGAACTTACAAGTGGATCGACGCGTTGCCGCGACTCGTATCGGATTACAACGCGCGCAAGCATCGAACGATCGGCATGCGACCCGTCGACGTTACCCCCGCGATCGCTGAACGACTCTTGGCTACCGTGTACAATCGCGTAAATATTGCGGGTCTGGCAAAGTTCAAAGTAGGTGACCCGGTACGCGTTAGCAAGTACAAGACACTTTTCGAGAAAGGTTACACGCCAAATTGGACAACCGAGGTGTTTAAGATTGTTAAAGTGCAGCATACTAATCCCGCAAGCTATCTACTCGAGGATTATCGTAAAAAATCTGTCGCTGGAGCGTTCTACGAGCACGAGTTGCATCGCGCGAATTATCCGGATGTGTATCTCGTGGAGAAAGTATTGCGCAGAAGAGGTGACGAAGTTTACGTGAAATGGCTGGGATTTGACAATTCGCACAATTCTTGGATACATAAAGACAATGTGATTTAATTCATACAGATTGTATTTATTTTTTAATTTATGGAAAAAATATACAATGTGTACAACATATATATAAAGTATTTGAAATATGAAGATATACAAAATCTTTATTAATACATCCTGTCCAATAATCGTTACAATATATGAAATATGAAATACAAAATAATCTTTATTAATATATCCTATCCAATAATCGTTACAATATATGAAATATGAAAATAATCTTTATTAATATTCTATCTTTATTAATATTACACACACATTACATTATAATATATTAAACACACACACAAACACATTACATTATATTACATCATATTACATTTACAACGTAAATATAATATGATGTAATATAATGTAATGTATTTATTGTAATTACATTTATATCTTATAGTGTCCCCATGGTAATGTGTCGGTCGAATCAGGTACGATATACCGCTTGTCGTCGTACGGACTCAGAGCAATTTTCGTTTCGCGAATGGTGTATACTTTATGCAGTTTTGATCTTATACAAGACTGCTGTCGCGTCATTTCAATTACGTCATTCAGGCACTGTGTATAATCGTCAAATGTTATCGTTCTCGCGACAATGTCAATTACTCTTAACACCTTTTAATTTTTTTGTATCAGTTTTACCATTTACTCGCAAAGCGTACATTTTTGCTCTGAGCCCTACAAATTCGGTCATTACCTCAACGTTATTTTCATCCTTCATTAGACCCGGTACTTTTTTATTCACAAGCGGTATACCGTACGCATTATCCGCAGCGTAATCGCTTGTATCAAATTTGACAATATCTTGTTTCAAATTTTCATATACGTCTTCGCATTTAATATGGTATATTAGACTATCTGTGTCGGTGTACATTATACGACATTTGTCACGATACAGCGGTAACATATACGCGTGATGAAATTCATACAAACATGTTTTGGAAATATCGAGTATGCACATGCCGACATAGACTGGTTTATAGAATTTCACTTCAAGTCTCCGTAATTCTACGGCAATTAAATTTTCTGAAAAGACGCTTCTACTGTGAAAATTTGGTTTCGCTATCATTGCCTCTGCTCCGTATCGTCCGTCCCACTTTGTCAATAATTTTACATCGACACGATTACGCACATTTTCCATTGTTTTTCCAAATACCGCATTATTCATCAATTTATATAAATTTTTTTCAAAATCATTTTTAGCCAGTGTTCTAAATCGTGTGTTATGTTCAATGTAACCGCGGAGCCATGTGGATTGAGCGAATTGTAATACGCGATGTATTTTTGTAACGCGAAGACCGTAACGCGTACATTGCTGCAGGTTGCGATAATGTATGACGTAACACTTCTTATCATACAGAGTCGCGAGGAGCTTGGCCTCCCGCTTACCAGGTGGCTTGTCGCGTGTTGGGCAAAACGGCAGGTCAGTGTGCGTGTCGTGAAGATGCTGCGGATATTCTAAATCTACTTCGAGGATATAGCCTATATGCGAATCGGGAGCGATAGATGATATGTCAAAATTAGATATGTTGTCGACCCATCGAAAATCGGCATAAGGCAATGGCTGACACATTGCCCATCCGTACAAATTATTTACATCATAATACATAAGATACGATGATGGTTTCGATGGGTCGTATGATTGCATGTACTTGTTATTAGCGTGCGCATATCTGTTTGAACATTGACTCAGTCCACCGCGTATACCGCGTTCGATAAACATGACCATATCGATGTCTGTAAGTAATTCGAACGTAATTTTCGTATGTTTTAGCATAGCATCCCACGTGTATCCGGGAAGAGTATAGTAATACGCGGGGTCAAGACCATAACTTTTAATACAACTATCGGGGAAATTCTCAAAAATATCTGCTAATAACAAGACATCAATTTTTAAATACAGATCGCTATACTTGCCTAGCGTTTGAATGGAGAATCGTTGCCAAACATTCTCGGCGTGCGCGTAATCGCTCTCGGATACTGTGTCATCGGTCAAGGAACTGTAAAATGATTCGCGCGGTGGTAAACTCGTATCCTGCAACCTATCGACACAGTCAATATATTCGTACGGAAAGACGCCCTTCCGTGTTAATAAATTGAAATCTTCTGTCGATAAATTTTGAAATTGCGATTTTAAAATTTGGAGTTTATCTTTATTCAAAAACGATGCTAATTTGTCAAGACTGGCTGTAAGAAATTTATACGAATCTATGAAACGTAATTTAATTTGATTCTTATCGTCTACAAGTTTAACATATTTTGTGAATGAAATATATTTTTCTTTCGTTATCGGTAGTAATTCGATATGCCCTTCGAACGCTGTAGCTATTTCCTTGATAATAAAATGCGCGTCATAACCGGATAAATTGTGAAATACTATTGGAATAAAAAATGATTCTTTATAATTTAGATTACAATTTGAGTGTGTGGGACCCCTGTATCGTCCAGTCAGATGGCAATGATCGCGTACGCGTGTATCGTCTTGCTCGAACGGTTTTTCACAAATGTGACAATGCTTCGCGCTGTGAAATTTTTCCCACTCATCCGATGTCAAATTTGCCATTGGGACACTTGTCGTTAAAATATTTTTTACACGCAGTGCTAAATTTTTTAATTCTTCAGCGAACCACGAAACGCAATCGACGCTATGACAAGAATAATACGCGGATAACGAATCGTCGTACGAACAATGTACATAATACCCGACGCTAAATACCTCGTGATGTTGGTATAAATTTTTTTCTTCTTCCTCCTTATCCGTCTTCGCCAAAATGCATTCCAAGTCGGCATATACGATGAATGGAAGCCGCTCTTTCCGATTAAAGTTGTTGAACGCGAGCCACTTGTTCTCATCGCTCGGTAACCGGATAGCGCAGTCGTTCATCTGCCCACAGTCAACCATGTGTGACTGCAACTTTTCTTTGTATCCGAAATAGTGCAAACATCTGCAAAAAAAATCACAATTTTATCTTTTATTCAAAGATTTTTAGAATTTATATATTACATTCTTATTAAAATATACATACCGATCACAGATATATTTCATGCATTTATTTTTGCTCAATTGTGAGCTGACAAGCCGTGATAGATTCTTGATCCACACGAAATGTCCAACGCTGTTGTCTCGCGGATCTTGCACGTACAGCAGGTTGACATGCTTTTCTTTCTTCTCTTCACCGAGATGTATCGGGACAATGTTATTCTCTTTTTCAATACTATATACATTTATCGAAATGTTATTTACACGTTCAAATTTTTTAATTTGATTAACAGTCACTGGAAACTCAATGTTCTGGAAATTCAGCACTGTTGTATAATGTGGGTACGATGATTCCCGTTCCGCGTGACATTCAGCGGGGTAGAGAGCAGCGACCACCGCCCACGCGAAACACGCATTGTCTTTAGATTGCACGTTTATCACCGCTCTTTTCATCGTTATTTCTCGCGGTAATTTAATATAGCATCCCGCGTGCATTGGATTATATTTGTTTATATTAATAATTAAATCGATTATTCGCGACAAAGCCACCCGCTTTCGCGTTCCTGGAATTCTTCGAGCGATGTTAGAGTGGGCTCGATGACGCGGCGCTCGTACCACTCGCGTAAATCAGATGTGCGAAAGAGTTCATAGTTTCTCGTATTGATACTTTTGTCGGCGCTCTTATCACCCGACACAAACTCACCATTAAACACAGTGTTCACTTTGACATTAATGTGTTCTTGCATCACTTTCTGCACGTGTTCGAGCACAATGTCTTTAGCATTCTCGAGAAATTGTCGAGGTTCGATGTAATTATTGTTTATTACCGCACCGGTTAGTATACGGTTCTCGAACGCGGTATCGATCTCCCGCCAAACGAGTCTTCCCGCGTTATTGTCACCACTGTAATTACCACCACTAGGTATAAACCTTGTCTGCAATCGAATCTTTGCATTCTCGAGTCGCGCGATTCTAGCAACCAAAGATTGTCTATTTCCGATCGAGAGTCGCGGACGCTTGACACGGCTGCGTTCTTCGAGCTGTTCGATAAACTCTTCGCAACGCTGCAGCCATGCAAAATATTCACTCAAGGTAGTGACTTGGTGGGACAGCAGGTCGCGTTCGTTCTGTTCGATGTTTTCCATGTTTTTTTTTTCTTTTTTTTCTACTTTTATTCCGTACAAACTGGGCACATATTACACGACATTATTATATACAATGAATCCCTACAATTTGCACAGTATCGACCATCCACTGCATCGTATAATTTAATCACATGCTTCCGAACAGCATACATGTGCTCGAAGTCTTGAATAGAGATCATACACGAAGCACATAAAGCTAAAGCACCACCCGTTGAATAGTAAAAGTATATGGCGCAAACTTTTGTACGTCCATTTAGCGCAAGGATTTGCGAATTAGGCACTATCTTATCGTCATAATCTGTAAGGTCCTCACTGCGATCACTAATATAATCACTGTCATCTGACAACGCGTGATCTTCGTCAGACGACTCATCCGATATTGCTTCGAAATTATTAATTTCCATTCTTCACCCAAGCAACACTTTCAGACACTACAAAGTAACCGCTATACTTTTTCATCGATGCATGCACTTTCAAATCATGTACTATGGTTTGACGCGCTTTCAAAACATGTACTAAGATTTGACGCGCTTCCATCCACCTCATATTTCATCTAATCTTTACTTCTCTCTGTATTTATATGATGTGTATCGAGCGTTTTATCTCAGAAAAATAATCTCCATCCCTTATCGCTGGATTTTTTGCCGCTGGAGAGGGGGGGGGGCAGAGGAGCAAGGGCACAAAGCTGCCGAACATCGGCGCTGATACGTCTACATAAAAATTAAACTAAACATTTATATTAATATTAAAAATGCTTATTTCATTTTTTAGAAAATAATTCCTCTCATCTCTCTCTCCTCCTCCTCTCGTCTCTCTCCTCCTCTTCTCGTCTCTCTCCTCCTCTCCTTCGCGCTATCTCTCTCGCGTTCTCTCTCTCACGCGACGAGTGCGGCCCGCTGAGAGATAAATCGGACGGGAAAATAATCATAAAGTTAGGGTACTGCGCGAAGATCCTGCGCTACCTGCAAAACATGGTTTGTTTTTTTTCTTCTCTTGTTTTCATCTCTTTCTGATATACATCCCTACTTTAAAATCTTTTTTCCGAGAGGATGTCCACTCATTGTGCTTTCACAAAGTCTCAAACCGTTGCACAGTGCAGTTAGAGAATAAAAGTGCTTAAAATGTTCTCACCAAGATATATCAATTTCGTCTTCAGTTTGCTGAATAATCGCGTAAGTATTATCGTGTGTTTTGACATATATATTTTATATTTATATAATAATTATATTTATATAATAATTATATTTATATAATAATTATGTTATTTTAGTTGGTGGAGGATGTTGAACATCACATATATCTCCATCGGCGGTATGTGAGATGGTGTCGCCGCTGTGAGCGGAATAATATCGACACCCTATGGGGTGACAGCACAGAGGATCGAGAATATTGTGATAAATATCCATGGACTTATATTGACGTCTTTAGTCTTAAAAAACTGTTCGGCCTCGAGCCGTATGATGAGGAGGAAAATTGGAACTGTAAGTATTCTTTTAAATTTATATGAAATTAATTAATTTAAATTTTATTCAATATTAATGAGAATTTTTGTTACAGAGGTCCCACCCTCGGAATATTTTTATATTTTATATTATATATTTTTTTATACTTTATTATATATATATTTTTTTTTATACTTTATTATTAAGACACACACACACACATTGTAATAAACACACCCACATTTTTTAAATAAAACAATTATTATAATATAAAAATGGTTCATTCTCTTGTTCCACTCTCCTATCCTTCTCCTTGCGAAGACTTTTGTTTAAACCTACGAAAACCTATGCCCTGACACGTTCGTCGATAACCGCAGCGTCGGACCCAAGATCCCTCATAAATTTTCATAAAAAATATCAAAAAAAAAAGATAATTCCATCTATTTGTTTACGAACGGTCGAATATCATGTTCAGGACCCTCCCCCCTACCTTTCGTCGAAACCGAGCGTCCCCCGCCCGCATGACGTCAGCCCCCGCGCCTCAGAGATACCCCCGCACCCCGCTCTCTCCTCGGAGGACCTGGATTAGAATCCGTCAATAATACCTACTTGTGCGTGTGGGTTGAATGCCTATCGGGCGCGTCTCCGGGTGGCGGATAGGAGGACGCCCAGGAGGCTCTGGGCTACTGACTGCCCAAGTAGACTCCTGGGTAGTGGTTGCTATAACCGGCCCTGCGGGCGTAAAACCCTGTCTAGGGACGGGAAGGTGCCACCGTGGACCAACTCCCCAAGCCCAGCTGGGAGCTATCGTGGTGACGGCTGCGTGACACTGGGGGTGCAGTGCCGTGAACGACGCCTCTGGGGAACCGGGCAAAACCCCAGAGTATCTAGCCTTACCTGCGCATCGGGGCTCTGTGCAGGCTGACCCCCTTCCCAATTACTCGTGGGACTTCTATAGAGACTACTATTAAAAATTTAGACTTAACTTTACAGGGGACATCAAGGAACCAGAAACAGGAGGGAGGGGAAATAACCCCCTCTCGCGTCGACGAGGGCATGAATGCCATCGCCAACAATCTGGGTGCCACCACAAGCGACTCCCCTGCCAAGATGCTCGTCGACAAAGTCGACGAGTCGTCGGGCAGGAAGAAGAGACCTAGTGGGGCAGCTAGGAGGAAAATGAAGAAAGCGAGGGTGGTGGGGGAAGAGGGCTCCAAGGAGCCCCCTTCCACGCCCGGGATCGCTGCCAAATCCAAATCCGACTCAGGGACTGCGAAAAGGCAGAGACCTGAAAAGGAGACACCACCGGAAGTGGCGGTGAAGAGACCGAGGAGTCATGGAGGTCCACCAGGCTCCTACGCGACAGCCGTAACAGATCTGCCGAAGATTGCCATTTTACATGGCAGCCGGGCGCAGGACGTCACCGAGCAGCAGACCACCCAAATTCAGGAGGGGATCGTGGGACTTGTGGATGGGATTCCCGAAGGGGACTTCGTTCCTAGGTTCCACGAGACCTACAGGACCAAAGGGGTGCTGAAAGTTATCTGCGCCGACACTCAGTCGGAAGGATGGCTAAGGGAGAGGCTGCCGACCCTGGCGATGTGGGAGGGCTCGGGTCTGACTATCGTTGGATTCGACGAACTCCCTAAGTTCGTCAGAGTCTCGGCTTTCTTCTCGGGACCGGCACCTGCCGACAAGAGGACCATCCTGGGGAGGTTGGAGAGGCGGAACTCCGGACGGGGAGATGGTCTGCTTACGAACCGGTCAAGGAGGCCCCCGCGAGGGGGACACGACTTGTGCTGGGGGTAGAGGAGACCGCGCTGTCCGTCATGGAGAAACTAGGGATGAGGCCATTCTATGGCATGAGGCGGGCAACCTTCCAGGTGCTCCGCAAGAAGCCAGATCCCAGGAGGAGTAAGGAAGGAAACAAAAGGCCTAATGAAGGTGAGTCTCAAGATCGTCCAGATCAACCTGCACCGTAGTGCCCAGGCAACTGCGGTACTGCAACGCAGGATGATCAGAGAGCGGCTAGACGTGGCACTGATACAGGAACCCTGGACATTCAGGGGACGTATCAGGGACTCAACGTCAATAGAGGGAGACTCATTTTTTGCACTTCCTCTGACAGGCCTCGGGCGGGCATCTTAATCAAAGATGAAACCGCCATCCCGCTGTGGGAGCACTGCAATGCAGACCTGGCGGCGATTAAGGGCGACCATCGGAGAAGTTGGTCACAGTAAAGAGTTGGTCATGGCCTCTGTTTACATGTCTTATGACTCAGCTGACCCACCACCTTCACAGGCAGTGACAAAGCTGGTGGATGACTGCCGAAAGAAGAGCTGGGAGCTGATCCTAGGATGTGACGCGAATGCTCACCACACCGTCTGGGGGAGCTCCGGGACCAACAGGAGGGGACGAGAGCTCCTGGAATACCTAGCAGGAAGCAATCTGGTCATATTGAACAGAGGTAATACTCCAACCTTTACTAATAGTATAAGGGGGGAGGTGATCGACCTGACACTGGGTAGCTCAGGTATCTGCGATTTCGCTAGCAACTGGAAAGTGTCTGATGAGCCGTCCTTGTCGGATCACAGACACATTATTTTTACGGTAGGGAAGGAAACACCACGGCGCGAAGAGACTTTTTCAGAAATGCTCGCTGCACAGAGTGGGTCTCCTATGCCGCGGATTTAGGGGGAAGGCTGAAAACCATCCCATCGCGTTACGGTAGCCCCGGAGAGATTGACATCGCGACGAACATGTTGCGGGATGCGATCATCGCGGCGTACGAGGAAAACTGCCCTCTAAAAAGGATGAGTGAAAGTGACGTCAAGTGGTGGAATGCAGATCTGCAGAAGCTGCGAAGACGTGCAAGGTGTACTCTCAATAGGGCCAAGAAGATCAAGAGCTTGGAAGCCTCGCAAGAGGCAAAGACGGCCCAAAAGGAGTACAGAAAGGCCACAAAGAAGGCCAGGAGACAGTCATGGCGTAATTTCCTGGGGGAGCTAAACAGCATACCCGAGGTGACACGACTGAAAAAGATTTTGACCAAGGAAGGTCCATCTGGCACGGGTGCTTTTCTGAAACCTGACGGGAGCTTTACAACGTCATGGGAAGAAGAGATGACCACCCTGCTTGACAAACATTTTCGGGTTGTGAGATAATGGAGGCGGGCGACGCGGGCGAGGGGGTACCGCTAGAAGCGGGACACCGAAACTGTGACACCGCCTCCAGAATCATCACTCCTGCTAGGGTAAGATGGGCGCTAGATAGCTTCGAGCCATTTAAGAGTCCGGGGGAGGACGGTCTTTTCCCGGCTCTGCTGCAGCACGGCGCTGAGAAGCTGGTGGCAACACTTACCAAAATTTTTAGATCCTGTATTGCAACAGGTTATATTCCCCTCTTGTGGAGAAGGACAAGAGTGGTGTTCATTCCTAAACCAGGCAGGCTGGATTACAACCTTCCTGGAGCGTTTAGGCCTATCTGCCTCACGTCCTTCCTGTTGAAAGCAGTGGAGAGGCTGATAGACCGGCATATCAAGGAGGGAGCTTTGAAGCTACATCCGTTTCACCAGGGACGGTTCGCCTATTTGCCGGGAAAATCGGTGGACGCAACCCTACACAGCCTGGTTCACAGACTGGAAAAGGCGCGGGCGAGGCAAAACATAGCGGCGGGCCTGTTTCTGGACATTGAAGGTGCCTTCAATTATACCTCGGTTGAGGCGATCGAAAGAGCGGCAGAGAGGCATGGGGTCGATCCTACTATCAGAAGGTGGCTGAGGAACATGTTATCTTCTCGCCGGTTTACTATCTGCAGAGGGGGTCTTACAGTGAAGGTGAAAGAAACCAGGGGCTGTCCACAGGGGGGAGTCATTTTGCCCCTGCTATGAAACCTGGTTGTTGCCGAACTCATTGTGAGGCTAAACCAGGGGGGTTTCTATACCTAGACCTATGCAGACGATCTGGCATCTGTTGTGATTGCCAGGGATGCTAAAACAGTGAGTGGACTATTAAGAACAGCGCTGGGGAGGATCAAAAGATGGTGCATAGAGACGGGACTGTCAGTCAACCCTGACAAGACAGAACTGTTCGTCTTCACCGGGAAATGGAAGCTGGAAGGCTGGAGCAATCCAATCTTCTACGGGAAGGAGTTGAAGCCCACCAGCTCGGTTTAACATCTGGGAGTAATTCTAGATGCGAAGCTGAGTTGGGGGAAGCAGCTCGACTTCGCATGTGGCAGGGCATGCGCGCTGCTATGGGCATCTAAACGCATCTGCGGCAACACTTGGGGAATAGGACCTGCAATGATGCGCGGTGGCTGTATACCGCGATAGTGAGACCATTGTTTTTGCATGGGACACTGCTGTGGTGGAATAGGACATCACTCAAATCAGTCAGGGCCTCCCTTGACCACTTGCAGGGTCTAGCCTCAAGACTCATCACCGGAGTCACCAGAACGACACCGGTCGCTGCTTCGGCGTGGCGCTGGGGCTGCCGCCTTTACATATTATGGTGGAGACGGCGGCGATGGCGTCGGCGCGCAGATTAAAGACCGGGGGTCAGTGGAAGGGGGCAATTCGGGGAAACAATAAGAGCCACACCACAATCTGAGATAAGTTGTTGGGAGTTGTCCCGGAGGCTGGGATGTGGCAGGACGGCAGGGAAGTGCTACTATCCTTTGATCAACACTTCTTGGTGGGATTCCCCACCAGGGAGGAATGGAGCAGCTCACCGGATCCCACTTTGGGGTGCGACCTGGTCTGGTTCTCGGACGAGTCGAGCAACAAGGCGGGAACCGGAGCGGGGGCCTACCTGCAGGGATCAGAAACAGGGATAAGTATCTCCCTAGGCGGTTACTGCAGCATATTCCAGGCGGAGAATCATGGCAATCTTAGCCTGCGCCCAGACGAATACTCTAAGGGGATACTCGAATAAAAGAATAGCTATTTGCTCGCATAGTCGAGAGGCCTTATTGGCCATAAAAAACCAGGGGGCGGATTCTGCCCTGGTGGGGGAATGCAAGGAGGCTCTAAACAGACTGGCTTCCACCAACAGACTAAAGCTGTTGTGGGTACCGGGTCACACCGGTTCAAAGGAAACGAAAGGGCAGACGAGCTGGCTCGCAAGGGGGCTAACACTCCCATAATGGGACCGGAACCTGCAGTTGATCTGGCCAAAAACGCCATCAGGACGGGCATCAGGCGGTGAACGGAAGCACAGCTGGTCATGGCCTGATGCCGTGAACCAAAGACCAGACAGGCACACATCTTCATGGGGCACTGGGACCGAGAAAGAACCAGTTACCTGATGAAGTTGGATAGAGGCGCGCTAAGGAAAGCAATAGATGTCCTGACGGGGCACTGCAGACTCAAAAGACACCCGTACCTACTTGGACTGGAGAAGGGCAAGAGATACAGTAAGTGTGACCAGGAGGAGGAAACACCGCTGGACATATTGTGTTTCTGTCCAGTGGAGACAGGAATAAAGAATCAGAACTTGGGATCTCACTTTCTGGATCCCAAGGACATCGTGTCGATACCTCTGGGGCGATCCTTCATTTCTTCAGGAAGGGAGGGTGGCCTTTGTAGGAGGGACGACGCGAACTACCCGCGGAAGGTATAATGGGCCCTAAGGTCTGAGTGCCATGGAGACCGCCCTATGGACGGGAACCACCGCCGCACGCATACATACATACATACAAGTCAAAACTTATGTAAAGCTTCTTTTCAAGATAGACTTACTTCGTAGACAGCTAAATCGATGCCGACGTAGGAAAGTATTCCTATCAAGTTAGGTATATAGTCTTTGTAGAAGGATTTCAAACCACTTTGCCATCAAACGCCATCAAATTCGCCCTTTTTTCATTCAATGCAAGTCTTGTCTTCAGCACCTGCAAGTTTAAATTGTTATACTTTTACTCATATTTTTGTAGTTTATTCTACACGAATAATAACTCAATTTTTATTATTACATAACCGTAAGGACAGGATGTCAGCAAACTGCTGCCAGTCTGCTGGCGTAGCATGTAAGCATACTCTGTCGACAGATTCATGAACTTATTAATGCGGATACAGATTGCTATACTTTAACAGCACATATATGTTCAAAAGATGTCCAGAGCACATCCAGAGGATGTAAAATATCCTCTGAATGTCCTCTGAACATCTTTTGAACATGTGTGCTGTTAGGGTATATGGATCTGGGAATCTGACCGAATTTACTGCTAATCTGCTAGCAAACTGCTAGCATTTTGCTATCTGGGAAGTTCTAGGTTATCCTTAGTTGCGAAAGCATAGCAAATGTAATTCAATGATATTTTACGGCGAGTTTCACAACTTTAAAGATATAACCTTAAGGATATAACCTAGAACTTGTAGAATAATGGTGACTTATCCAATACATAGTTAAAAAATATTACGTTAATTAAATATAGAAATATTTTCTATAATTTTATATAACGTTTGATAAATGATTACTTAAAAAAGCAAAAAGATTACCTCTGATACAGCTCGACTATCTGCTTTCCGCGTGGTATCGTCACTAACCGGTACGGAGCACGAACACACACACTATGCGCACCTCTCTCCGCGCATCACGCGATCGCGGCACATGCATTAAGGCAGGGACGAAGCCGTGCATAACGTTATATAACATAATGTTATATAACATCAATATAATATCAACGTAACAGTTGTTACATAACACGAAACATTGCAGTTATATTAATGTTTTTTTATTATAACATATAAAGAACGGAGCAACATAATAGTTTCATAACCCAGTTATATTGTAATAATAAAGTAAAGTTTTATAACTGTAATGTTACTACAGTGTAACATCTGTTATATTATATGTTACTTCTATGTTATATAGCATTTATATTTAGTGTTTAGTGGGATAGTATTATCTACATTAAGACACATTAGAAAAATTAATTTAAGAAAATTTATTTCATTGTACATGCGGATATACGTAAAAATACTTCAGTAACAATTTATATCGCTGTGTTTATATCGTAGTATATACTAGAATGCCAAAACGTTATGCGCAGCTAATAAAACATTAATAAATCAATAATGTTTTGATATTTTTGATCTACAATTATGGACATAGCACGGACATGAACCGACCGGCCGTTTATGAAATAAAAACTAAAACTTATTTTGTATTTCGGTTTGAAAATAATCTTAATAGATTAATGAAATTTTTGCGTAATAAAAATAAAATGATGTAAAAATAAAAGTATCATACGATTGGCAATTGTGTACAAAAATATAAAGTTTACATTTAATTATGTTAACAAATTTGACATTCCTTTAAGATTAATTTATAAAAAGTTTTATGTTATAAACAACACAAAACTATTAATTTAGAAATGATAAAATTTAATATTTCTAAAATTATTTACTATTCGGCTATTTTGTAATATTTATTTAATTAAAAGTAAAATATTAAAACTTCAGCACATAGATATCAATTATATTGTATGTACTTTCAAAATAATCTTAATATTAATATATACTTTTAATACTATATATTATTTAGTATACTAAACATTATTAAATAAATTATTTTTTTAAATATCTCTTTGTTCTATTGAATCTAATCGCATTTTTTAATAACTATCTTTTTTATTTCCTATTTCCTATTTCCTATTTCCTACATCCTATCTTTATATTTCTTATATCCTATCCTTATATCTTATCCTTTTATTATTCTATTTCTTATATCTTATCCTTTTTATTTTCCTATTAACTTGCAGAGTTTGTACTTATATTTTTATATAAATATAATAATAATCTGCATGAAAAAGGCAAAAATAATATTTTCATTTACTGTGCCATGTGCACATAAATTTAAAGAATGAAACATTTTTCTCACTTACCACATTTAAATATATTAGAGAAAACTATTACACACAAAACTGTTACTGACGTAAAAAAATATAAAATAATAAATAAAAGCAAATGCATGCAGGTGTAATATCATCAACATGAATAGTACAAAAGATGAATAGAAAGCAAAATGAGAGAGCATCTTGAGTAAATAGGATTTTAATATAAATTGCCATATGGCTTCCGTTTCCGATTTTGTAAGAGTGTAGACGTGTGTAACTTAATGATGATATAAGAGAGGAGTAAGTGAGTTGGAAGAGCACTCTCTCACACTAGGAGAGAGTGCAAAGAGAGGCAATATTGAAGGTAGCCTTGAGGAGTGAAAGAGAGGGAGTGTAAGTGGAAGCTAGAGAGTGTATAAAGGAGAGCTACAGTGGTGTAAGCACAATAGAAGTTAGGTATCAGCATAGATTACTGAGCGGTTGACAGAGAGATAAAAGCATAGAGTATATAATATAGAGTGAGTAAAGTGAGATCTGAAACGGCATAGACTGAGGAGCATAGAGCAAATAATACTAAGTGGGGAAAGTGGGATCTGCGACAGCACAGAGCGCGAAGCGTGGAGTAGATAATATAAAGTGGGAGCTAGGGCAGTACGCAATGCGGAACATAGAGTAATCAATACAGAGTGGGCTAAGTGGGACATACGACAGAGAACTGAGTATATAAAAGTTAGAGAGAAAATGGCAGACGAAGTGAGAAAACTGCCGGGCGTAAAAAGGGGAAAAAGGAAAGGTGGAGAAAGGAGCGGAAGCGTAGGAAGTATAGAAGAATTATGGAAGAGGAAGAGAGAGGATATGGAGGAGAAAGAGGGGATAAGAAAACAAGAGGAATGGGCTTTTAGAGGGGGGAAAAGATTGCAAAGATCGCCGGAGAAGGAAATTATAACAGGTTTAGAGAAAGAAAAGGGATGGTGAGATGTTATAAAGGAGGAATAAATGCGAGAGATGAAAGGATTATTAATGGAGGCAAATGAAAAATTGAAAAAAGAAAGAATGAGGGGACAAGGAAGAATGATAAGAGAAGAATTAGAGAATTTGAAAAGTCAAATGAGGGAAAAAAGAAAGTGTAGGAAAGAGAGAGGAAGGAGATGAGAGAGAAAGTAGAGGAGTTAGAGAGAAAATAGAGGAGGGGAAATTAAGGATGAGAGAGATAGATGAAGTCAGAGGGGGGAAGGAGAGTAGAAGAAAAGAATGAAAGAAGTGGAAAGAAAATTAGAAATCAAGAAAAGAAAGGAGAAAAGGAAAATATTGTGTTAAGAGGTATTAAGGGAGGGAGAGAGGTGATAGAAAAAGAGGAGATGGAGAGTAGTGGGAGTGTATGTAAATGGAGATATGAAAAGAAAGTTGGAAGGTTTAAAGGAATGGATGGAAGAAAAGGAAGTGGGAATAAGAACGATAATAGGGGGGATTTTAACGCGAGAACGGGAGAGGAAGGGGGATGGATAGAAGGGGAAGAGCAGGAGGAAGAAGGGAAAGGTAGGAAATCAAAGGATAAGCGAATTAATGTAGAAGGAAAGAGATTGATGGAGTGTATAGAAGAAAGGGAATAGGCAATTTTAAATGGAAATGTAAAAGGGAATAAGAAAGGAGAATTCACATACACGGGGGAAGAGGTGAAACGGTAATAGATTACATAATAGATGATGCGGAGTTAAGAGAGAACGTAGAAAGAATAGAAGTGGAGAACAGGGTGGACTCAATCATCACCTAATTGTAGCTTGGATCAAAGGAGAGGTAAATGGAGAAGAAAACAGTAGAGAGGTTAATGGAGTGAATTTAGGAGGAAAATAGGTAGGTTGGAGGAAGAAGTAGATGAGGTTCAAGAAGAAATAAGAAGGGTAACAAAGATAATAAGGAAAACCATAGAGGACTATGAAAAAGGAATAAGAAAAGATAAAGGGAACAAAAAGGGTTGGTGGGATGAGGAATGTAGAGAAAGAAAGAGAATAGTGAGAAGGGAGTTGAGGAGATAAAGGAAAGAGGGAGGAGATGGAGATAGGTACAGGAAAAGCAAGAGAGAGTATAAGGAATTATGTGAGGTAAAAAAGAACGAGGAAAAGGAGAGGTTGATTAGGGAGATAGGGGAGGCATGAACGGAGGGAAGGTATGGAATCTAGTTAATAGAGTAAGGAAGAGAAGGAAAAGTTTAATGAGGAGATAAAAATGGAAAAGTGGAAAAATTACTTTATGAGTTTACTGGGTGGAGTAGAGAATAGGGTGGTTAAAAGAACAAGAAAAGAGATTGGGAGAGAGAATCAGAAAGAGAAGGAAATAGATTGGGAAGAAATAAAAAGTGCAATTAAGAAAGCAAGAGACGGAGGGCGTTAGGGAGAGATAAGATTCCAAGCGAGACATAGAAGTACGGAGGAGAGAAGTAGAAAAATGGATCTGGGAAGTATGCAAGAGGATATGGAGGGGAGAGGGATGGCCGGAGCAATGGAAGGAAGGAGGAATAATTCCGATATTAAAGAAGGGAGAAGGAAAAAGAGTGGAGAATTATAGAGATTACACTGATGCCATCGCTTTATAAGATATATATGACGATTCTAGCGGATAGATTAAGAGAGGAGGTGGAAAATAAAGTAACAATTCCGGGAAATCAAGCTGGTTTTAGAAAAGGAATGGGAATGATAGATCAAATAGATACGTTAAACTATCTTGTGAATAGACACTTGGGAATGGGGAGAGGGATGGTAGCACTATTTATTGACTTAAAAGCGGCTTTCGATTCGGTGGATAAAGGAGTGTTGATAGAGAGAATGAGGGAGAGGAATAAGAGAAGGATTAGTGGAGAGAGTGGACGAAGTATTAAAGGAAACAAAAAGCAGAGTAAAGATAGGAAAATAATGGGGAAAGGAATTTTGGATGATTAAAGGGGTAAGACAAGGTTGTCCTCTTAGTCCAATGCTGCAACATTTTAAGAGCGGATATAGGAGGATATGGAGAAAGGGAGATGGGGTGGGTTGAAACTGAAAGACAGGAGGATATATACCTTGATGTACGCTGACGATATTGTAGTAATGGCGGAAGAGGAACATGAAATAAAGGCGTTAGTAAGCAGAATGGAAAGGTATTTGGAGAAGAAGGGTCTGGAACTAAATGTAGAGAAGACGAAAGTGATGAGGTTTAGGAAGGGAAAAGGAAGGAAAAGGAAATTAGACTGGAGGTGGAAAAAGAAAAAAATAGAAGAGGTGAAGGAGTTTAAGTATCTGGGGTACACCTTCAAAGAAAACGGGGGTCAGAATTACATATGTTGACGAATGGTCTCAATTATAATAAACTCTATTCTATTGTCAAGAAAGTCTCGCGGCCAGTGGAATTTTGTTTTTGAGCAGTTCAAATTCTAGGAGGCTCGATAATTCTTTCTTTTTACTTGTTTTCGAGACCTTCGGTGACATTATCTACCACACAATAAAAATTCGATACCACACCTACACGGCCTAGCTTCCTGTGTAGTGGAATGTAAACACTATCATTTTATACCTTATTTGGTAAAATATATAATTTCGGTTTCCGATTGGTTCACTACAAAAGCGCGTGCCAAATATGTGTGAGGATCGAGGGCCTCGCGATCGTTACCAATTCTGATATCACGCAGTCTGACGACAACAAGCTTTGACGACTCTCAAGTCGAAAGTGTTTTTAAGTACTCAATTATAATTCAAAAATTCGATCTGTTCGTGCGTCTCTCGACGCCCCTGAAACTGTCTTCAGTCGAATCAGCTAAGAACAAAACATTTAAAGTAAATCTTGTCAACATATAAAAGAAAAAAGGAGGAAGGCGGCGATTGTAATGAAGGAAGCCCCTGGGGTATAGGTAAGGGAATTTGGAGAAAAAATTGGGAGCATAGGATATGGTTATATGATACGCTGATTTGGACAATGATGGGATATGGGGTGGAAATTTGGGGTTGGAAAGAGAGAAAGGAGGTAAAGGAGATACACGAAAGATTTTTAAAATGGACTATGGGAGTGGACTGGAGGACACCGGGGTATATGGTTAGAGAAGAGTTGGAAAGATGCAAGATGAGGGGAAGAGCGGGAAAAAGGGCATGGGATTATGAGAAGAGGCTTGATGAAGGGAAAGGAGATGAGATGGCGAGGATTTGTTGGGAAGAAATGAAAGAAAAATGGAGAAGAGGAAAAATAGTAGGAAGGCAGGAGCAAGAGAGGATGGAATTATTTAAAGATAGGGAAGTGGATAATGGAGGAGAGGAAGTAAGTGAGTATGAGGGATTAGAAGAACAGGATAGGATGAGACAAAGAAGGGAAAGATGGGAAAGGATAAATGACTCAAAGTATAGCAGATGGTATAAGGAAGTCAAAGAGGAAGGAATACCGGATTACCGTAAGAAAGGATGGTCGGAAGAAAGATGGAAGAGAGTAATCAGGTATAGGTTAAGATATGAGTTGAGAGAGGGCTTATATTAAGAAAATGAAGACAAAAGAAGATGTAGGATATGTGATAGAGAAAAAGAAACATGGGAACATGTATGGGAAAGATGCTCGAGAGGATCGGAGTGGAAAGAGGGATCGTGGCAGGAGGTAGGAAGGAAGATATTAGGAGGTGAAGGGATGGGGAAGCTTGGATAAAGAAATTAGAATAGTTAAGGGGGATGGGAAGAAAAAGGGGAAGGAAATGGATTGTGCAGATATTAGACAGGAGGATCTAAGGAATAATGAGTTAGAGAAAAGGGAAGAGGTAAGAGAGGATGAGTAGTAGAGGGAAAATAGGAAGAACGGAAGAAAAGAGGAAGAGAAAGTGAGAGAATGAAAGAAAGGGATAAAGCAGAGAAGAAAGAGAGAGGAGTGGTAAATTGTGGAAGTAAGAGTGTGAGTGTGCGAGAAAGAAGAGGGAAAAGGAGGAAGCAAGAGTAAAAGTGAGAGAGAGGAAGAAAGAGAAGGGAGAGAATGAGAAGGTGAATGAGAATGAGAAATAAATAAGGAAGGAAACGGACGCCTTGCGTAGATAGCTAGGCAGATAGCGAGCGAACGTGTGTGTGTGTAGTTAGGTGGGATAGATAGATCTTAATGTACAGCGGCGGAATTTTTTTAGTCATAAGTTAGTTTTTTAAAATAGTTTTAAGATAGTTAAGCTAGTTGTAAGATTTAGCATATAAGATAATTTTAAGATTGTATATACGGAGGCCATTGTAACCCCGAAGGGGATCAATAAAGCAATCATAACCATATAAACTGCGATATGATTTTCAATTCAACTCATTATATGTATATAAACATATAAACTATAATATATACCATATATTACATTTATTTTAATTCTTTATATATACTCATGTTTACTTTATATTAAAAGTGTTATGTATACGTTACAATCTAATTTAAATAATTAAAGTAAAATAAAAGGAATATATTAAAGATTTGATAGGTTTAAAAAAATAATACTAGTACCTAGTTTTACAAATAAGAAACTAGTATTAACTTTTATGGATATAACAATAAAAGAAGTAAATAAAATATAATAAATTTATTTTGCAAAATTAGATTTCAGAAAAATTTTTTTTAAATAGTATATTTACAAAAACATTTGTTAGAATTAATTTATTTTAATTTTTAATATTTTTTAGTTTAAATTTAAAAGTTTGATTTCAATTGTTATCTTTTTTATTTTTTAATTGTATGCATCCACCAGTTATTTTAAGGGCATATCTTTGTAATAAAAACATGACTTCCTCAAAATAAAAGTTAGAATGCAATATTCTTTTCTATGTTTTCATGCTGTCCACTAATTATTATAAGGGCGTATCTTCGTTGCGAAAACATGACTTCCTCAAAATAAAAGTTGACAAAAAGTGCAACATTTAAAAAACATTTGAAAAATAATTAATTAAAAAACAATTAAAATAAAAATTAAATAAAAATTAAATAAAACAATAGAATAAATAAAAAATAATTAATAAAAATAGGCTTAGAAAAGTTAGAAATAATATCTATTCGTAAGTATTGATACAATTAATTAGAAATAATTAAATATTAAATTAAAGAATTTATACATATGTGAACTAACAATTATTATTAAATATCAAGTATAAAACAAAGTATCAGATAAAGATAAGAAATCATACACACAAATAAGTTATTGTTTATTTGATTTCATCACGTACTTAGCGCTATATATTTAAAAAAAAGAGTCAAAATTTTAGAATTAAATAGTAATAAATTATTTTTTTATACACTATAATTATTAAGTGCATATTTTACAAGAGCAGTCGGGAGACGCCACGCTAAATTTAGCACACATAAACACACACACACACACACCTAATGTGGCGTCTCCCGACTGCTCTTGTAAAATATGCACTTAGTAATTACAGTGTATAAAAAAAATAATTTATTACTATTTAATTCTAAAATTTTAACCCTTTTTCAAAATATATAGCGCTAAGTATGTGATGAAATCAAATAAACAATAACTTATTTGTGTGTGTGATTTCTTATCTTTATTTGATACTTCGTCTTAAACTTGATATTTAATAATAATTGTTAGTTCACATATGTATAATTTCTTTAATCTAATATTTAATAATTTGTAATTAATTGTATCAATACTTACGAATAGATATTATTTCAAACTTTTCTAAGCTTATTATTATTAATTTTTTATTTATTCAATTGTTTTATTTAATTTTTATTTAATTTTTATTTTAATTATTTTTTAATTAATTATTTTTTAAATGTTTTTTAAATGTTGCACTTTTTGTTGGCAGTAGTCCGAAGAATTATTTTTTTAAACTTGTTTTATTTCATCCTTTTAAAAGCGTATTAAAGATTTATAATATGTCACATGTGTTATTGTTGTGCTATTAAGTTAGTGATAAAAGTGTTATTACATATTTATTGTTGTGTTTTTTTTATTAATTTAATAGATATTAGAAAATTAATAAAGTTAAAGTGTTAAAACTGTTATTAAAAGAATATATCTCAAGAAGATATGAATATTCAAGTAAGTTTTACTTTTTATTATTTTTATTTTCTCATATTATTTAATAATACAATTATATAAAAATAATTATATGCATTTATATTTAATTATATATGTGTAGTAGAATCTTAATAATTTATATTAAGTGGCCGGGTATAAGACGACAGACACAGAGAATAATAATTAAATAATGAGATGTCCAACAAATAATATGAGTGCTTGTTTATTGCGAAATGTATATATGTCGAGGATGCCGCCACCCGCTCGTTGCCTGATCTCAAGTTCGTAATGCTCGCTGTTCGATTCTCAAGTTCGCTGATTCTCAGAAAAGGTATTATCCGTGAGAGAGAATCTAATCCAAAAATCACCGGTATTTATACTACTTCCCCGAATTTTGTCCCTTCCTCTTAAGGTCAAGCCAATCGCTAAGCGACAGACAGCCCGTGCTCCGGTTTGTCAATTCGAACGCTCGTGTTTTATTGATTTTAGATCGAGTCTCCGTTGTTACGTAAACACACAATAATCGAATCAATAATCGAATAATATCAACCAAATACGGGAAACGCGAAGGTGACACACTAAGTCACAGGCGGTAATAATAATCGTTCGATACATACTTTTTGAAGAAAATGTTCGCACGCCTACATGTGAATAATCTTTTTTTGCGTAGCCATAATTATGGCTATGTAGAAGTTTATATATTTGTTTGCGTAGCCATAATTATGACTAAAGTTTATATATTTGTCTGCGTAGCCATAATTATGCCTATGCAGAAGTATATCTATTTACATTTATTCTGCATAGCCATAATTATGGCTATGCAGAAATGGCTATGTAGAAATTTATATATTTAAATTTAGATATTTCTATTTCGGTCTCTCTCTCTCTCTCTCTCTCTCTCTCTCTCTCTCTCTCTCTCTACCAAGAACTGCGCTGGCTTAAGATTGATGCCAGGAGGAAATACTTCGTGGGATGCCTGTTGTTTAACATAATCCGAACTAAACAACCAAGTCTGCTGTACAATGGATTCACTTTTAAAAATCTAACAATATCGAGAACGACCAGGACTCCGGATGGACTTCTCACAACCACTGTGTAGGACGCAGATCTGGGCGCGGTCTTTTACCTCAACTGCCTCTAAATTATGGAACGGACTAACTCCGGATATGCGAAGTGCTGAATCTGGGGAAAGCTTTAAACATGAGCTGTACGCGCGACTGCTGAATAGCGCTGCATCATAGTAGTCGTTGCATCGTGGCAGCCTACTGTTTGCTGTTTGCCGTTTTTCGTTTCGTTTTCTTTTTTCTGAACAATTATTTTTGTCAAATTCTTTAAATTCTTTACTCACGGGTACTGTGTCTACTCTAATCTGTATTAATTACCTAACCTCAATATAATATTAAAATGTTTAAAATTTCTTTTCTATTTTATATATGAGAGCACATCTTGTAATCAATTTAATCAAGTTTAAATTATTTTAATTCCAAAATTTTGTTTAAAATTTCTTTTCTATTTTATACATGATAGCACATCTTGTAATCAGTTTAAATTGTATTAATTCCAAAAATTTTGTATTTCAAACTTTAGTGCGCTTGAGGGGACTCTGTCCCAGAACGCTCAAATAAATATACGCTCTCTCTCTCTCTCTCTCTCTCTCTCTCTCTCTCTCTCTCTCTCTATTCCTTTCTCTCTCTCATGATTATATTATATTATATTAATTATATTATATTAATTATATTATATTAATAAAAATATTGCAGCAGAAACACTTGGAAGAATACAAGATACATTGGAGTCGCATGATAAGTATATAATGATTATTCCTTATTTTTATGTAATATATTCTGTATTACATGTTACATAATAATAATAAAACTTATGCATATATAATAATAAGGAATAATCATTATATACTTATCATGCGACTCCAATGTATCTTGTATTCTTCCAAGTATTTCTGCTGCAACCTTTTAATTAATATAATATAATCATGAGAGAGAGAAAGAGATAGACAGATAGAGAGAGATAGAGATAGAGAGAGAGAGAGAGAGAGAGAGAGAGAGAGAGAGAGAGAGAGAGAGAGAGAGAGAGAGAGAGAGAGAGAGAGAGAAAGAGAGAGAGAGAGACCGAAATAATATCTAAATTCAAATATATAAATTTTTTTCTACGCAGCCAAAATTATGGCTACGCAAAATAAATGTAAATATATAAACTTCTGCATAACCATAATTATGGCTACGCAGACAAATATATAAACTATAGCCATAATTATAGCTACGCAGACAAATATATAAACTATAGCCATAATTATAGCTATGCAGACAAATATATAAACTTCTACATAGCCACAATTATGGCTACGTAGAGAAAGATTATTCATATATATGATTATGGCTACGCAGAAAAAGATGATTCACATATATAATTATATACATATAAATATATATAATTATTCACATGTAAAATAATATATAAATACATATAATTCTTATATCTTTATATAATTGTATTATTAAACAATGAGAGAAAAAAAATAATAAAAAGTAAAACTTACTTGAATATTCATATCTTCTTGAGATATATATATATATATATAAATCCATAATAACAGTTTTAACACTTTAACTTTATTAAATGTCTAATATCTAATAACTTAATAACACAACAATAAATATGTAATAACTTTTTAATCACTAATTTAATAATAACAATAACACGTGACATTTTTTTTTTTAAGATTTAATGTGCCGTTAACCATATACTATATTGTGGTTATATTGACACTGTTTTTCCTTTTTTCCCTTGTCTAGTATCTATATTCTATTGTTCTTAGCATTTCATTATCTCCTTTACTCTGTAATAAATTTATCGTAATTTCACTTTAAAAAAAGAATCAATTATAACTTTATATATTATTAGTTTACCGGTTTTATTCAGAAAGGTCCAAATAGCTTTTAAAGGTTTAATCCTAACGTTTATTAACCAATCATCGATATCATAAGGATAAGTGATCTTTTGTTTTTCTAACATCCTAAAAGTTCATTTCTAGCTACTTCTAATCTTTCACATCTAAACACAAAATGGTATATATCCTGCGTCTCTCTTTCACATTCGCAGATAGCGTCCTCTATGTAGTTTTTCCTGGCTAGAGATTCTTTCAAATTATAGTGATTTGCCCTCAGACGGTTAACAATAGTCAGGGCCGGATTAAGATCTTTGAAGGCCCGGGGCAGAGAGAAGAATGAGAGGAACCATCCCGGCGATTTCCTTACGATAGCTTTCGGTCCCGTACAGCAGCGCCTCTACGTCCATTTTACAGCCGCCCTGGAACTACATGGCCACATCCATTTTCGGTAGCATGGTACAACGGCCGATTGGTTCATGTCCGTGCTACGTCCATAATTGTGGTCAAAAATATCGAAACATCATGAATTTACTAATATGTTTTATTAACTGCGCGTAACGTTTTGGCATTCTAGTATATACTATGATGTAAATATAGCCCTTATAAATTGTTACTAAAGTATTTTTACGTACATCCGCATGTGCAGCAAAAATCGGTTTTTTTAATAAAAAAATGAAAAATGTAAAAACAAAACAATGTAAGAAAACAATCAAAGTACAGCAAAATGGATTACACGCCAGCCGAAAATTGTGACATGCTCATAATTTATGGTGAATGTGAGCAAAATGCTAACCGTGCCGCGCATGAGTACAACGTCCGTTATCCAGAACGAAGAAGAATTAATTATAACATAATTTTGCGATTGCTGCATCGCGTACGAGAAACAGGCAATGTAGTGCCCAACAGACAAGTCAATGCCGCCGTTGAACGTCGCGCTCGTACGGTACAGATTGAAGAAATGGTTTTACAAATCATTGACGATACACCGAGTATCAGTATACGTAAATTAAGTCGAGAGCACGTGATATCAAAAAGCACTGTACAACGAATATTGAAAGAAAATCGGTTTCACGCGTATCATTTTACAAAAGTCCACAACTTGTTGCCCAGAGACTTTGAACCGAGAGTAAGATTCTGTACGTTGTTGAATGAGGAAGAAAATCATCCCGGATTTGTAAATAACATATTATTTACTGATGAATCGTGCTTTACGCGCGATGGTATTTTCAACACCCACAATACACATCTCTGGGCGAACGAAAATCCGCACGCATTCCATGTAAAAAGTTACCAACATCGGTTCAATATCAATTTATGGGCTGGTATAGTAAACAATTCAATAGTAAGTTTTATATGATTTTATACAAAATTTTACAGTTTTGTGTAATGTGAATTTCATTTCTCATCTAATAATTTCAGATTGGTCCGTTTGAAATGCCCGCGAGACTCACGGGACGTATTTACACGGATTTTTTAGAAACAGATTTAGTGGAATTATTGGTAAACGTACCATTAAATGTGAGACAGCAAATGTTCTTCCAACATGACGGAGCGCCAGCTCATGCGTCTTTACAAGCGCGTCGCATCTTGGATGCGGTTATCCGAATAAATGGATAGGCCGTGGAGGTCCGATACATTGGCCAGCCAGATCTCCGGACTTGACTCCATTGGATTTTTTTCTTTGGGGCACTGTAAAAGAATATGTGTATCAAGAGCAAATTAATAGTCGCGAGGAATTGGAAGGAAAAATGATCGAGGCATTCGCGACTATAACAGAAGAAATGTTGCTTAACGCGCAGCAAAGTTTGATTCGGCGTGCGCGATTATGTATTCAATGCGGCGGTGGACACTTCGAACATTTTTTGTAAAGTATGTAATATTAATTTTAAAACTTGTACACACACGCACACACACACAATTTCTAAAACTTTACATTTAAAACTTTTAATTTTTTAAACGTAATTACTGCGTTTTTTTTGCAGTTGATGTTAAATTAGTACGGTTCAAGAATTCCTGATTCAATTAACATTATAGTAGTAGTCGATGCATCGTTCACTGTTTGCAAAACGTTTTTCGTTCTGTATCATACAAGTAATAATATTACAATATGAATGTTGTATTCATTTATACAAATTATCTATTAAATTTGTATTTATTGTCAATAAATGAAATAATTGAAACTAATAAAAAAATAATTTGTTATAACTAAAATAACATGTTAGTATTTTCTTTTCTTATCGATTTTCTTTCTTATCGACCTTTACCTTTTTATCGACAATTTATTCTTCTGACCTACAATTTATTGATTTTCTCTAACCGCATGCTATTTGTCCGCGACGGCTTTGCATATGAACGTTTTGACAGTTCGACGCGCATCGCGTTTCCGTACAAAAATTTAGAAACTATTATCGTCTCGATATTCGTCGGTCTTGCAAATAGTGTACAAAGTGAATAAAAAATAAAGTGAATAATAATTTCAAGTATTTATGACAAATTGAATAAAGTGTTATTAAGGGGCCTTTCGACGTGTCATGTCCCTGGGCGCGCGAAATTGCGACAAGCTGATCGGTGAACTTTAAACCCTTCCCGTTTAAAAACTATTGTACCCTCGACATTTTGCCATAAGGATTTCGTCTCCAAATGATCTCAAGAATCTGCCATTAACAGGTTATACGGTAGGTCTGGGACACCCTGTATAAATAAGATCAGTCACATCCTTTGTCATAAATTACAAAAAAGAGAAATACATTTTTAATAAAAATAGTTAGAACACGTCGCCTCTGGCTTTATTTATTTAAAATGCCAGCTCACGTTAGATCGGCTCTGGCTTAATTAATATTTTTTAAAATAGGAAATGTAGAATGGGCCCCGTCCGTCGCCCATTCTCGTGAGACGCAACCATTACATTCTTTGTCTCTCCGATTTTGCACATCAACTGTGTGAATAATAATGCATTTTTTGAGGCACATATTGAGTATTATCGATATTACATTAAAAAAATATATATTACATTTAAAAATATATTACATTTAATATAATTATATATATATTAAAAAATTTATTTTTTTATAATTAATATATTTATATATATAAACTACGCACAGAAATTAGAGGAACACTTAGATTTTCTTAAAAAATAAGCCAAATTCAGGCAACTGTAACTTCGTTAAAAATGAACGAAATTGAAATCCAAAAAAAGGGTTTCAAAGCTTGATATCCCTACTTTCGTAAGAATACTACTTTTTTTAGTTCCTATGAGTTTGATAATTTTTACATATAGAAAACTACGAGCTGGACAAAATTGTAAATTTTCTTCTCAATTTGTGGACCTGTCACGTGCTCCAAAAAAATCTGCCGAAATTTACCACTTACTAATGTGAAAGCTTAAAGTTTTCCCTACAAAATCGTTTTTTAAAAATGTTTCTGAGATTTTTTGTTACTGAGTTATCCCTGATTAAATAAGAAATGAGCATTTTGACTTTGATTGTTTATAAAAAATAATCCGTTAAAAATCATCGTACCGTAATTAAAAATAGATTCTTAAAGTTGAAACTTTGCTCTATGTATTGGTGTAATTTCCAATTTTTTTTAAGAACATGTAGACATGATGCAAATGTATGAAGATAACGCAAAAATTCGTGATTTTCCCATTTTTCATTTTGATCCAGGAAACAATTGTGTAGAACAAGAAAAAAATTTGTTCTTCACGTTTTTTTGTACTTTTATGTACCCTGCATTTAACAAAAAATTGCCGAATAGCTATGAGATTTTTTTCGTGGTGGCCACTATGGTTTTATGGAGAAAAACGAACAAAAAATTGTGAAATTGTTTAATTTCAGTGAAAAATAAAGTTCAAGTAACGTTAAAAAAATTGTGTAAGTGGAAAATTTCGGCAGATTTTTTTGGAACACGTGACAGGTCCACAAAGTGAGAAGAAAATTTACAATTTTGTCCAGCTCGTAGTTTTCTATATGTAAAAATTATCAAACTCATAGGAACTAATAAAAATAGTATAACCTTTCGAAAGTAGGGATTTCAAGCTTTGAAACCCTTTTTTGGATTTAAATTTCGTTCATTTTTAACGAAGTTACAGTTGCCTGAATTTTGCCTATTTTTTAAGAAAATCTAAGTGTTCCTCTAATTTCTGTGCGTAGTTTATATTACATTTGAAAATATATTTCATTTAAAAAATTGTTTTAATGTAGTGCGCAATACACTTATTGTGAGGGGAAAGGTGACAGCTTGTTATATTTTATTACATTCATAAAGTGACGTCTCATATGCTCAACGTCATTAGAATATTTCTCCTCACAAGGATTTTTTCCTAAAGCTACAGCTGTAGCGAAAGCAGCTGCATAAGTTCCGCAAGATGTACTGTCCGGTTGTGATTGGACTTTTTCGAATATTATATCGCTTACATTTATTGTTGGATAACGTTTGCGAATATAATCTTTCTCCATCATTGCCAATTTTTTGTATGCACAGTTAGGTAAACTGTCATACACATGCAGTTTGGAGCCGTCAAAGAAAATGCATCGCCAGTGATTAGTACAGTTACCTCCAATTATTTGTAAACTGTTATCGCTATCACTGGCTGGTATTACTTCAGGGAATTGCAAGTACTGAACGCTTTGCGTTTTGAAACAAGAAGTTTCTCTAACAACGCGCAAGAATACGTCTAATGATTCATCGCTCAGTTGGCTCTGTGCAGGCAGAACATTGTCTCTCACGACAGAAAGAGGAATCTCTATTTTATCTAAAACTTTTCTACAATTTGCTATTTCATCTGCAGTCAGATTTCGTTTATTCTTTGAATAACTGACTACGATGCCGTCACTATCTTCCTCAACATCCAGAGCAGCAGCAATGCTTGTGGCGTCTGTTGATGAAACTTTCTGTTTCAATTTTTTGCTATCTGGCAAAATATTTTTATTTTCGTTAGGACGCTTATTTTGTTGCACGTGACTATTTTTCTTTTTACATGCTTTTTCTTTTGCATCCAAAATATATTTTGGATCTCTAATTGGGATATGTCTATTATGCCGACTGTCCAAGATTTCTGGCAACATACATTCACAATAGAAACGTGTTAGGGCAGGTACCATTTCTTTTTCCCAAAAGATATTGTCTTTATTAACACGTACGGTTTTCAAACTTTTTAGGGTCCGTATAACAAAAATGCAATAATTTTGCTGTTATGTTTAATTGACCCTGAATTTGATAATAATATCGGTGATTCCGATTTATTTCATTTGCATTTTTTTAATTAAATATTCCTTTTAATAGAGGCAATTTTTTTATAGCCTCTTCAGCTGTTAAATTTTCAGCTGACAGGGGACATTTTATCTCCACCAAACCATCATCATCGGTAAGTCCATCAGGAGAAGCGCCTAAGCATGGATTGTCTAAATCAATAAACAATCCACATGCTTCAATTTTTTTATTCAGGTTTGTCGCTAAATCCTTTCTAGCAACTTCCTCTTTATCGCGACCATATTTCATAGCTGCGGTAGATGGACGGTAGAAACAAAATGTTCTTTACAATCGCTCCAGAAGATGTTGTTGGTCTCATGCGACATACGACTCCAAAATTTGCCGTTAACATTTCACGTCTCAGTGAATGCCACAGTTCACATTCACTTTGACCTTTTGTATCTTGTTCAATTTGTTGCCATTTTTCAAGGTTTTCCGCCAATTTTTGATATGATTTTGTTCTAGTTGTTGAAATACATCATGCGGAAGATCTGGTTTATGTGACTGCGGGCCATAATGGCGATCTAGTCCTAGTTCTCGTTTAAATTTGTGCGACTTTTCATTCACTTTTCGAGATTCTTTAGTTCTCGAAATTTTTATTTGTCGTCACTTCTCTAAATTTTCGGCAACAAGAGGAACATCCTTACATATGCCTTCGTACACTTGCGTAAGAACTTCTTGCTTATTATGTTGCACTACAGCTCCCGCAATTCTAACATTGTAAGAACTTCGTGTGCCAAAATTTATGCGCTTTCCACCAATTTCTTTGCAGATTATTGAATTGAACGACTCTGCAGAATTGTTTGTTAAATTTAATAATAAACTATCGGAATAAGCGCTGAAATACCTTATAGCATTTTCTATATTTTGATATATACCATATGACCTTAAATTCGGCACATAATTTTTATTTATTATATCACAGGTTTCGCACAAAAGACCGCGTTCTTTGCATCGCTTGTGCTCACCAAAAATATGATTAGGAATATTTAAAATATCTTTTTGCAATTCCATAGCTTTGCTGTGATGAGGTTGTTTGTTTTCTCTTCCGTTTTCTTCTTCCGTAGAGTGGCTGCCTTCATCACTTCTTGTCGTATTTTTAAAATGTTTTTTTTTACGTGTTCAATATTACGTAGCTGTACAACGACACGATTTCTACGCATATTTGGCTGAGTCATATCTGCTTTAGTTTTTAATTTTTTGCACAAATTACGAAGTAAATGGTTCGTACATTTTATTTTTTTCACAGTCACCATTTGTTCGCGATATGGTGCGTTATTAAGAATGGACTGATATACACTGCTGTCACCATCGGCAACTGTTTTGTATATTAGTCCATGCATTTCAAGGCTACTTTTAAAGCATTCTACAATGGCATCGCTTTCCATACTCGTAGAGCTTGCGTTGCGGTCAAAATTTTTATAACATTTATGAGCTTTGGCTCGAGACCTCTTTGCTCTACCATATCACATACCGTGCAAAATTTGTTATGGATACCAATGAAGAGAACTTTCCTTGTGCGGTGACCAAATATAGCACCAACATCAGAAAGTAAATCGTACGCATTACCATACGACCTCTTCATCCAACTGCCATCCGCTATAACAGTTATGTACGGAATACCATTTATCGTTTCATTTCTTTCAAGGGCGAGTTGCTTTTCAATTTCGCCAGCCATTTTCATACTTTCCATGGCTGTTTTTTCAAAATCATTGATTACATTTTTTCTTTAATGTGTCTTCTCAGACATACAAAAATATTCATAGCTGCGCACAACTCTTCCAGTTGAGCATAACCAATCCCAATTGTTACAGTTCCAGCTACAGCAGCTGTATTAATATCCAACTTTTCAGATTCAATGGGTTCTGACCATATATTGTCTTCATAATTGCACATTTGACATTTAAAGAACAACTGCGTTATTAACCCACGGCGACGAGAATTTACGAGTTTCCAATCTTAAAATTGGCACTCTATTCCTCGCACATAATTATCAAACGTTCTGTGGATTTTATTCCACATAAAAGAAATGTCGACAATGCGACGGCCTTCAGGCATGCTTTCCTGGATACGATTTGTATCCAGGGGGCCATTGCCGATAACAAAATTATTGTTATCTTCGCATTTTTCGACACTTTCGTAACACGTAATGTCGACAATGCGACGGCCTTCAGGCATGCTTTCCTGGATACAATTTGTATCCAGAGGGCCATTGTCGATAACAAAATTATTGTTATCTTCGCATTTGTTGACACTTTCGTAACACGTAATGTCGACAATGCGACGGCCTTCAGGCATGCTTTCCTGGATACGATTTGTATCCAGAAGGCCATTGTCGATAACAAAATTATTGTTATCTTCTCAAAGTTCGACATTTTTATAACACATACCTGTATTTGAAGCTGACTCCAGATATTGCATTGTTTGGGTACTAACTTTCGAATCCATCGTGTCGGGAAGTGATTCAACCGATTTTTGAAAGTCGATAGATTCGTTGCTAGTACCCTTCGTGCTCCTGGAGTTATTTGTCTATTCAATCTTTTGCTTCAATAACTGCCGCCTGCAAGAAAAATAAATGAATTAGTATTTTGAAATATATATATATATAATTGCTACAAGAATAAGGTATGGGTTAATCACTTTATATAATTTTTATATAATCGAAAAAAAATAAAAAAACTGAAAAATAAGTGCAGTCCTTTGTTTATCTTATATAATTTTAAATAAAAATCTTACACAATTATTACTGAAAATTAACTATGGCACAATAGATCATGTTTTAACAACATAAATGCCATATTTTTCAGTAAACCAGAGCGCTCATGCAAACCGCAACTGGTATGAAATATTTTTGAAACAACCAGCACACGAATAGATCGCCTCTGGGATTATTATTTACAACAACCAGCACACGAATAGATCGCCTCTGGGATTACTATTTACAACAACCAGCACACGAATAGATCGCCTCTGGGATTATTATTTACAACAACCAGCACACGAATAGATCGCCTCTGAGATTATTATTTACGACAACCAGCACACGAATAGATCGCCTCTGGGATTATTATTTACAACAACCAGCACACGAATAGATCGCCTCTGGGATTATTATTTACAACAACCAGCACACGAATAGATCGCCTCTGGGATTATTTTTTATAACAACCAGCACACGAATAGATCGCCTCTGGGATAAAATATTTTGTAATCAGAGCGCACATGCAAACCGCATCTGATATAAGATATTTCTTAAAACCAGCTCACGAATAGATCGCGTCTGGAATAAATATTTTTTAAAACAGCCAGCTCACGAATAAACCGCCTCTGGCACTAACTACTATAAAAACTACTGTAATAACTATTATTTAAAAAATATATAGTCAATTCTTAATTAAATATAAAGATAAGCAAAGGACTGTATTGTAATTTTTCAGAGATAATTATTTTACAATTATTTGTGTATGTGTGTGTGTATGTGTATGTGTATATACATAAATAATATTACAGTAATTATTGGTAATAATTCTAAATTGATTGAAATATCATTTTTTTTAGTTTTTATACAAATTTCTATATAAATGTACAGAATGGTTCAAAAAAATGTTTTTGCGAAAAATTTTAATTATTCAAAAAAAAGATCATTTTTAAAATGCTTACCTCCAGTCTCAACCATGAGTTTGAAGCGTTTCAAAAAATAGTCGATAATTGTATGTTGGACTTTAAACTGTGATGCTCTTATTTCTTCAATTATACGCTTCTGAACAATTTTAAAAATTCTGGAAATTACCTGTCAATTCTTTAGAAACGCATAACTAGAGAAATAAAGAACTACAGCTGAAGTCCAATATAGAATTATTAACTATTTTTGGGGGAAATTTGAATGATTTTCTCAAACTCATTACAGGTAAATATTTTGAAAATTACTTTTTGTATTCCAATCTTTGAATAATAATTTGAAAATAATTTTTCACCGACATTTTTTAAAATTATCTTATATAATAAAAGTAATACAAACTTTTTATACATATTAGAATTTATATACATTTGTTCGCGCTGATACCGCGAGAATATTGCGGCAGTACGCAAGCGATGTATTGTCTCGAACTCCCCCTCAATCCCCTCGGCATTGAGGTCTCGATCGCGGCTATTACAGCTGATCGTGGGTTCGGTGACCGAGGGGAAAGAGGAGCAGTCAAATTCTGCTTATCACGGCGGCCCTCGCGAAAAAGGCCGCCGTTCGTAGAAGCATTTCGTGAGCGACTTCCGCAAGCGACACACTAGCTTTCCGAACAATAGTGAGGTCTTGTTCCCGCTTTTGCTTCGCTATCTCTTGGTCTCAGTGCTTTCTGAATGCAACTAATCCTTCTTTGTATTGCGCTTTGCTTGTGACTCAAATAAAACTGCTTGTTATAGTTAACTCTCTAAACATTTAAAGAGTCTAACAAACACAGTCCACTTGCTCCTAATATCGCGTAAGTACTCTAAGAATACGAGTTAAAATTCCGAGACGAAAAGCGAACATCTATAAAAAGTTTGTATTTAAAATAAATGTATAATATTGTATAAAATGATTTTAAAAGTATATTTAAAGTAGATGTATGTATAATTATTATTTATATATTTATATATGTTCATATTAAAAAAATATAACAAAAATAATATATTTACGTTACATAAATTTAGAATTATTGCTACACGAATAAACACACACACAGATTATATATAATGTACATACAACACAAATGTAATGAACAGATGGATAGAGAAATAGAAGGAAGAGAAAGGTAGAGAGGGGGGGGGGAAAGAGGGAGAGGGAGAGAAAGAGGGAATGAAGGGGAAAGGGGAGAGGGAGGGGAGAGGGGAGGGGAGAGGGGTGAGGGAGGGAGGGAGAGAGAGGGAGAGGGAGAGAGTGAGAGAAAAAAGAGAGAGAGTTTAGGGTATAAAGATTTAAAATTTTAATTAATTCTTAAATAATTATAAACTATATGTATATATTTACGAGGGTGGTCTGAAAAGTTTCCGACCTCAACGTGAAGATGACAACACTCGTAAATAAAAGCTACTGAATTTCGTTGTTCATCTGTTGACAGTTACTCATCTAAAGTTTCAGCCATTTTGGACGCGCAGTTTTTATGTAACAGTCGTTTGAGTGAGTTGGTGTGAGTTTTTTTGTGAAAATGGACAAAATCGAGTATCGAGCTGTCATTAAATATTTGTTTTTGAAAGGCAATACGCCTACGCAAATCAAAGATGAGTTGGATTCTGTGTATGGGGACTCTGCACCATCATTTACCACAGTGAAATTTTGGGCAGCTGAATTTAAACGTGGCCGTAAGAGCTTGGGAGACAATGAACGTTCGGGACGTCCAAAAACTGCAACTACCGACGAAAACATCGCCAAAGTTCACCAAATGGTGCTAGACGACCGCCGAATTAAAGTGAGAGAGATAGCAGAGGTTATGAACATGTCAAAAGAACGTGTTTGTCACATATTAGATCAACATTTAGGCATGAGAAAGCTGTCCGCGCGTTGGGTGCCGCGTTTGCTCACGTTAGACCAAAAACGTGTTCGAATGAACATTTCCAACGCTCTTTTGACGCAGTTTAGGCGCAATAAATCCGAGTTTTGGCGCCGATTAATTACTGTAGATGAAACTTGGATACACCATTATACGCCCGAAACAAAAATACAATCCAAACAGTGGACTGCAAAGGGGGAACCGGCTCCAAAAAAAGCAAAAACTGTTTTTTCGGCTGGGAAAGTGATGGCGACTGTTTTTTGGGATAGTCATGGAGTTATTTTAATCGATTATCTTCAAAAAGGAAAAACCATTACAGGAGCATAGTACGCATCATTACTTGACAAGCTGAAGGCAGAACTTGCGGAAAAACGGCCACATTTGCAGAAAAAGAAAATCCTGTTTCACCAAGACAACGCACCGTCTCACACCTCAGCGGTTGCCATGGCGAAAATCCACGAATTATCGTTTGAACTGCTTGACCATCCGCCTTACTCACCAGATCTAGCCCCAAGCGACTTCTTTTTGTTCCCTCATCTAAAAATTGCGCTCGGAGGACAAAGATTTTCGTCAAATGAAGAGGCAATCACCTTCGTGAACAATTATTTTGCAGAGAAAAATGCCGAGTACTATTTTGACGGGTTACAGAGATGGGAGCATCGCTGGGAGAAGTGTGTAGAGTTACAAGGAGACTATGTTGAAAAATAAAAAAAAAATTTCAGAAAAAATGTGTTGTATCTTTGTTAGGTCGGAAACTTTTCAGACCACCCTCGTACGTTCATACATATATAATACCATTCCCATATACATTGCACTTTTATAATTAAAAATATGTAATGTAATGTGTAATATTTATTTTGCAAACTTATAATAAGAGATATATATATATAAAAATATTTATAAGATAGTTATATATGTATGATTAAACTTTTTATATTAAAATATACATATATATCTATTTTTATTTTATAACAGCACATTTTTACTGTTTTTTTTATTTTTTTTGTTTGCATGTTTTGTTCTTTAAAAAGAAAAAACAAATCAGTAGGTATAATAAGACAGTTCTAATCCGGGTCCTCTGAGGGGGGTGCGGGGCGGGGGGGATTTCGGCGGGTGCGGGGGAATGACGTCACGCGGGCGGGGGACGCTTATCGCGGTTTGGACGAGCGGGCCATGTTCCGTATAAACAAAACAGTATTGCATTACGATTGAATTTCTAAATAGAAGCGCAGTACCTTCGCGGTACTAAATAATTCTATGATTATTTTCCCGTCCGATTTATCTCTCAGCGAGCCGCACTCGTCGCGCGATGTACAGTCCGAGGCAAGGAGAACGCGAGAGAGAACGAGAGAGCGATAGCGCGAGGGGTTCGCAAGGATAGGAAAGAGGAATATGAAATAAATTTTTTTCTTTTAATATTTAATACAATTTTATTTAATAAGTATGCGTATTATACACTTTGTGTGGTATTTTAAAAACAGAAAAATATAATATTTAAAAATATTTAAAAAATATTTAAGAGCCTGTAGTGGCCGGGATGACACCTCCTTTTTCTGAAACAAACGAGCGTATAAGTAAAATTTAATAAGGAGGTTAATAATTTATTATATATATAAATTAAAAGGTACAATATGATCTAAAATTCCCCCAACTCATCGAAATCAAAATCCGGCCATATAATAGACGGATCATATGGCAATTCAGGTGATGGTGATCGAGGCAGCGGCGGTGGAGGCGGTGGCGGTGACAATTCAGATGAATCAGACGGCATTTTAGACGACCCCATATCGTTAAAACCGTCGAAGTTTTGTTTATTTAGATATGAGGATAGTTCATTAGTATGACGTTTTTTTAAACCGATTTCACGTCCATGTATCGCTTGCACGATCGAATTCACAAGAGTGTTTCTCGATAGCGCTGGAACACTGACATCCACGCGTACGAAACGTCTGCGTAGCGAGTATCACAAACCTTCTATTCGCGCGATTCGAGCGCGAAACAATACATCAAAATAATCACACAAATCACCTTTACGTTTAAATTGATTTTGCAGTTCCATCAACTCGATGCAATGATCACATCGCTCCTCCCACTCAGGGTATAGTTTTTTCAAATCCACCCAAAGGAAATTGTTCCACAGATATCGTTCTAAATCGTCGATTTCCTCCTTTTTGTCCACCATTTTTTCTTATCACAACACTTACAGAATTTTAAAATTCACGTTTAATTTTTTATATAGGTACTGCTTCTTCAACCACAGATCTTTATAGACTTCTTCAGCTACAGATCTTTATAGACTGCAACGTATCAACGCCGATGTTTGGCAGCTTTGTGCCCTGCTCCCCCGTCCATAAGTGACGATTCAAATATCTTCCTCATTGTTTATGTATAAAGAATTGTGACGTATCAGCGCCGATGCTGGTCGCTCGAATTTTTAAACAAATAGTGAATCGATGGAATTATTTCTTTTCACTGTTATAGGAAGAGACGTTTATGATTGTTTATAATTTTTCTTATGGAAATTTATGAGGGATCTTGGGCCCGACGCTGCGGTTCGACGAACGTGTCAGGGCATAGGTTTTCGTAGGTGTAAACAAAATAGCACCGATGTTCGGCAGCTTTATATCTTTGCTTCCCCGTCCATAAACGGCAACGCGATAAAGAAAATCTTTCTGAGATGTAATTAAACACTCGATACACATCATATAAACACAGAGAGAAGAAAGGATTAGACGAAATATATAAGGAGGATGGAAGCGCGTCAAACCATAGTATACGATTTGAGAGCGCGTACATCGGGTGAAAAAATGTATAGCGATTGTGTCAGATAGTGTTGCTTGGGTAAAAAATGGATATAAATTTCAAGGTAATATCGGATGAGTCGTCTGACGAAGATCACGCGTTGTCGAATGACAGTGATTATATTAGTGATCGCAGTGAGGACCTTACAGATTATGACGATAAGATAGTGTCTAATTCGCAAATCCTTGCGCTAAATGGACGTAAAAAAGTTTGCGCCATATACTTTTATTATTCTACGGGTGCTTTAGCTTTATGTGCTTCGTGTATGATCTCTATTCAAGACGTCGGACACATGTATGCTGTTCGGAAGCATGTGATTGAATTACACGATGTAGTGGACGGTCGACGGTTCTGTGCAAATTGTAGGAATCCGGTGTATATAATATTTCCGTGTAATGTGTCCATTTTGTACACATTTGTGAAAAAACATTAAAACATGGAAAACATTGAGCAGACTGAACGCGACCTGTTGTCCCACCAAGTCGCCACCTTGGGCGAATATTTTGCATGGGTGCAGCGATGCGACGAGTTCATCGAATCATTGGAAGTGCAAAGTCGAATAAAACGTCCGCGACTCTCGATCGGAAATAGACAATTTTTGGTGACTGGAATCGCGCGACTCGAGGGTGCAAAGACACGATTGCAGAGACGATTTATACCTAGTGGTGGTAATTACAGTGGTGATAATAACGCAGAAAGACTCGTTTGGAGGGAGATCGATACTGCGTTCGAAAGCCGTATATTGACCGGTGCGGTGATTAACGCAACTATATCGAACCGCGACAACTTCTCGAGGACGCCAAAGACATTGTGATCGAACATGTGCAAAAAATGATGCAAGAACATATTAATGTGAAAGTGAACACTGTGTTTAATGGTGAGTTTGTGTCGGGTGATAAACGCGCCAACAAAAGTATTAACACGAAAAACTATGCACTCTTCCGCGCATCCGATTTACACGAGTGGTACGAGCGTCGCTTCATCGAGCCCACTCTAACATCGCTCGAAGAATTCCAGGAACGCGATAGCAGGTGAGCTTTGTCGCGAATAATCGATTTAACTATTAATATAAACAAATATAATCCGATGCACGCGGGATGCTATATTAAATTACCGTGAGAAATAATGATGAAAAAAGCGGTGAACAATGTGCAATCTAAAGACAATGCGTGTTTCGCGTGGGAGGTGGTCGCTGCTCTCTATCCCGCTGAAAGTCACGCGGAACGGGAATCATCGTACCCGCATTATACAACAGTGCTGAATCTCCAGAACATTGAGTTTCCATTGACTGTTAATCAAATTAAAAAATTTGAACGTGTAAATAACATCTCAATCAACGTGTACAGTATCGAGAACGGTATTGTCCCGATACATCTCGTTGAAGAGAAAAAAGAAATGCACGTCAACTTGCTGTATGTGCAAGATAACAACAGCGTTGGACATTTTGCCTGGATTAAGAATCTCTCCCGGCTTGTCAGCTCACAATTGAGCAAACACGATGGTCAAAAATATATTTGCGATCGGTATGTATATTTAATAAAATATAATTATAAAATAATCGTAAAATAAAAAAGTATTTGAATAAAAACGTATTTGAATAAAAGATATAATTGTAATTTCCATTTTACAGATGCTTGCACTATTTCGGATACGAAGAAAAGTTACAGTTACATATGGTAGACTGTGGAAAGATGAATGACTGCGCTATCCGGTTACCGAGCGATAAGGACAAGTGGCTCGGCTTCGACAACTACAACAGGAAAGAGCGGCTTCCGTTCATCGTATACGCCGACTTGGAATGTGTGCTTGCAAAAACGGATAAGATGGAAGAAGAAAAAAATTTATACCAACATCACGAGGTATTTAGCGTCGGGTATTATGTACATTGCTCGTACGACGAATCGTTATCCGTGTATCATTCTCGTCGCAGTACCGATTGCGTTTCGTAGTTCGTCGAACAACTTCAAAATTTAGCACTGCGTGTAAAGACTATTTTAACAACAAATATCCCCATGGTAAATTTAACACCGGACGAGTGGGAGAAATTTTACAGCGCTATTGATTGCCACATTTGCGAGAAACCATTCGCGCAAGACAATACACGCGTACGCGATCATTGCCATCTGACTGGGCGGTACCGAGGTCCCGCGCATTCAAATTGTAATCTAAATTATAAAGAGTCATTTTTTATTCCGATAGTTTTTCACAATTTATCCGGTTACGATTCACATTTTATCATCGAGAAAATAGCTACAGCGTTCGAAGGGAATATCGATTTACTTCCGATAACAAAAGAAAAATATATATCTTTTACAAAAAATGTTGCAGACGATGAGAATCATATTAAATTACGTTTCATCGATTCGTATAAATTTCTTACAGCTAGTCTTAACAAATTAGCATCTTTTCTAAATAATGATAAACTCCAAATTTTAAAATCGCAATTTCAAAATTTATCGATTGATAATTTCAATTTATTGACGCGAAAAGTGTCTTTCCATATGAATATATAGACTGTGATGACAAATTGCAGGATACGTGTTTACCACCGCGCGAATCGTTTTACAGTTCCTTGACCGGTGACACAATATCCGAGAGCGATTACGCGCACGCCGAGAACGTCTGGCAACGATTCTCCCTTCAAACTCTGGGTGAATATAGCGATCTATACCTAAAAACTGATGTCTTGTTATTAGCAGGCATTTTCGAAAATTTCCGTGACAAATGTATCGAGAGTTACGGACTCGACCCCGCGAATTATTATACTCTTCCCGGATACACGTGGGACTCCATGTTAAAACATACGAAAATTACGTTTGAATTGCTTACAGACATCGACATGGTCATGTTTATCGAACGTGGTATATGCGGCGGGTTAAGTCAATGTTCCAACAGGTACGCGCACGCTAATAACAAGTACATACGGTCGTACGATCCATCGAAACCGTCATCGTATCTAATGTATTTCGATGTTAATAATTTATACAGATGGGCAATGTGTCAACCATTGCCTTATGCCGATTTTCGATGGGTCGATGATGTATCTAATTTCGACATATCATCAATCGTGCTCGATTTGTCTACAGGTTATATTCTCAAGGTCGATCTCGAGTATCCGCAAAGTAAACACAACGCGCACGCTGACCTACCGTTCTGTCCGACGCGCGACAAGCCACCTGGTAAGCGAGAAGACAAGCTTCTCGCGACGCTATACGATAAGAAGCGTTACGTGTTACACTACCGCAACCTGCAGCAATGTACGCGACACGGTCTTCGCGTTACAAAAATACACCGTATTCTACAATTTACTCAATCTCCGTGGCTCCGTAATTATATCGAACTCAATACCCATTTTCGAACACTGGCTAAAAATGATTTTGAGAAAAATTTATACAAATTAATGAATAATGCGGTATTCGGCAAAACGATGGAAAATGTGCGCAATCGCGTAAATGTTAAATTATTGACAAAGTGGGAAGGGAGATATGGTGCAGAGGCAATGATTGCAAAACCAAATTTCCACAGCAGAAGTGTTTTCTCCGAAAATCTTGTAGCTGTTGAATTGCGCAAACTCGAGGAAATATTTTTTAAACAAATTTACGTCGGTATGTGCATACTCGACATTTCCAAAACGTGTTTGTACGAGTTTCATCACGAATACATGTCACCGCTGTATCGTGACAAATGTCGGGTAATGTACACCGACACAGACAGCCTCGTATACCACATCGAGTGCGACGATGTGTACGAGACTATGAAACGCTATATCGCTAGATTCGATACGAGCGATTATGCTGCGGACAACGCATACGGTATACCGCTTGTGAATAAAAAGATTCTGGGCTTGATGAAGGATGAAAACAACGGTACGATAATGACTGAATTTGTCGGGCTTAGAGCAAAAGTGTACGCGTTGCGAGTGGATGGTAAAAATGATACGAAAAAGATTAAAGGCGTTAAGAGCAACGTCGTCGCGAGAACGATAACGTTTGACGATTACACGCGATGTTTGCACGAAGAGATTGGAATGACACGACAGCAGTCCTGTATAAGATCAAAATTGCATAAGGTATACACCATTCGCGAGACGAAAATTGCTCTAAGTCCGTACGACGACAAGCGGTATATCGTACCTGATTCGACCGACACGTTACCATGGGGACATTACCGGATACCATTATAAAATGTAATATGATGTAATGTGTATGTGTGTGAGTGTGTGTGTGTGTGTTTAATAAAATATGTTATGTAACGTATTATACTATTAAAAGAAATGTTAAGATTTTTTTAAATATATGTATTTCATATTTTCATATTTCATATTTCATATATATTGTAATGACTATTGGAAGAGATATATTAATAAAAATTTTGTATTTCACATATTTTTTATATGTTGTGCACACTGTATATTTTTTCCTATATTAAAATAAAAATACAGTCTGTATGAATTAAATCACGTTGTCCTTATGTATCCAAGAATTGTGCGATGTATCAAATCCTAGCCATTTCACGTAAACCTCGTCACCCCTCCTGCGCAGTACTTTCTCCACGAGATACACGTCTGGATAATTCGTGCGATGCTCGTACTCGTAGAACGCTCCAGCGACAGATTTTTTGTGATAGTCCTCCAGTAGATAGCTTATGGGATTAGTACGTTGCACTTTAACAATCTTAAACACCTCGGTTGTCCAATTGGCGTGTAACCTTTTTCGAAAAGTGTCTTATACTTGCTAACGCGTACCGGGTCACCTACTTTGAACTTTACAGGACCCGCAATATTTACGTAATTGTACACAGTATCCAAGAGTCTTTCAGTGATCGCGGGGGTAACGTCGACGGGTCGCATGCCGATCGTTCGATGCTTGCGCGCATTGTAATACGAGTCGCGGCAACGCGTCGATCTACTTGTAAGTTCCGTTCAGCGTAAACATCTTCTGTCGTTCTTCAGCATGCGATTGAATCGCTCGACGACCGATGCCTTCAACACCGAATATGTGGAATAGTGATTGATATCATGTTTCCGCATAAGCCGTTGCACGTCAGCGTTGTAAAATTCCTACCCCATATCGGTTTGTTTCTCGGACATCTCTTGCTATCTCGAATTATCTCGGTAATAGCGTCAGCTGTCTCGCTTCCACCTTTACTCTTGAGTGGTACAGCCTACGCGTGCTTGCTCAACACATCGATGACGGTGAGAATGTAGTGGTAATCTCTGTTGAAACGGGAGTACGGACGCATCTCGACGATGTCAGCTTGTCACAGGTCATCGTATCCCCGCACTATGACGTGTCTTCGGGGAAAATTTTTTCTCGCCGGAGCATGCAATTCGTTCACCAACTGCCGTTTCTCTAAACTATGTTGTTTTTTCGCTTTGTCAGTTTTTCTCGATCGCTGTTTGTCGTCATTGTTCATTTTATCACTCATTTCCGTTCGATAGCCGTTCTTTACCCGTTCTTTACCCGTTCTTGATCCGTTCGTAGCCGTTCTTTATCCGTTCTTGATCCGTTCGTAGCCGTTCTTTACCCGTTCTTGATGCGTTCTTTTCCCGTTCTTGATCCGTTCTTGATCATCCGCTACCGTTCGATAACCGTTCTTGAGCCGTTCGATAGTCGTTCTTGATCCGATCGATAGCCGTTCTTGAGCCGTCCGATAGCCGTTCGTAGCCGTTCTTGTGTTGTTCACTTCCGTTCTTGACCTATTCAAAAATCGTTCTTGACCCGTTCACAGTCTTTGCTGACCCGTTCGTAGCCGTTCCTGACCCGTTCGTAGCCGTTTCTGACCCGTTCGCAGCCGTTTCTGAGTTGTTGATAGCCTCGCATGTAGCCGTCGATGACTTGTTCGTAGCCTCGTTCGCAGCCCTGCTTGAGTTGTTGGTAGTCTCGTTCGCAGCTATTGCTAGGCTGTTCACAGCCGTTTCTGGACCGTTCACTACCACTACCACTGCCACTCATTGTAGTTAGATAGCAGTTCGATAACCCTTCGCAGCTGTTCGATGATTGGTCGTAGCCGTTCGATAACCCTTCGTAGATGTTCGATAATTGTTCGATGGCCGCTCCTAACCAGTTCACTGCTATTCATTCAGGTTGATAGTCGTTTCTGAATTAGCCGCACGTCGAAGCTCGTTTATCGCAGTCTGTAACGCTCGCACATCCTTCTCGAACGCAGTCAGCTTCTCGTCTGATTCTTTCTGTTGATTACACAACGTTTTAACGCACTGTTCCACGTACAGTTTGTTGACAGCATCAGTATCAGCCTCAGGTTGCGCTACACGACAAATCTTGCGCGACCTCGCGTCATAGTCCGATCGAGCCGCGACACAGAGCGTTTTCGCGCACGTAACTTCTCACCAATCTATGATCGCTTGTGCCGGTTGCATCATTTCTCTGTTCGAATAATCCAAATTTATTGATAGGCATTTTTTTCGTTGCGAGTGACGTCGATCGACTGATTAGTTTTGTCGAGACACCGTTTAATTTATAATAATGCCGACTTCGCGAAGTTCCTCGATGATCGACAGGATCTCATTGTCGTGAGCGGTGTGACCAGCTTAGCGCGAAGCGTCGAGCAATCGTAGTCTATCCACTAGCTTGTTGGGATCGTCCCAGTGCACGTAATCGATCTTATTGTCGGTTAGCATCATCGCGCGAGGCATAGATATTCCCTTTCCAATATTTTATTTTTCGGTTCGAACGACATCAACGGCGCGATTATGTGTTTGTACTTGTGTCCCCTGTTGCTCCGTAATTGACCTTGCGTATCATAATTGCGTTTATGCGCGTTCGTCGCCAATAATATGCTTTTGTATTTTTGAATATCGTCCTCCGTGTAAATGTCGTCATCGGGAATTCTCTTGAAAATCAACTCGTATAATCCAGGTGTGCCAATGTACCTCACTCTGTCTATAATTATAGAGTCATCTTTGTCGATGTCAAATCGTTTGTTACCGAGCAGCATTTCATGCCGAAATAGACGCCGTACACGTGATCGATCTCTTTTTTTGTCGCTACCGAGGACAGTGCTCATGTACTCTTGTCCCAGTGCTCCCAAGTGCTCTCGTAACATTTCTTGACCTTCCGGCGTTTGTAACCTGTTTCGAAAAAACGATGTTTCGAGCGAGTTGCCCGTTGTTTCGAAAACATTTTCGTTTGCGAGTGATTCGGGTATCATAGGTTGTACGATTCTCGTTGTCGCGAACCGTGTAGAGGTTATCGGCGGTTCAGTAAAGCGTCCGATCGTTTCGATCGATCAGATGTACGCGGCGTCGATGAACGATCCGCGTTCGATCGTTTCCTCTTTTTCGGTGTCACATCCTCCTCCTCCTCATTCTTCTCCTCCTCCTCTTCCTCCTCCTCATACCGCTTGATGGGTAACGTTTTAATCTTCGCGTCAGCGTTACTTTCCGGCTTGTTTTTCACCGCGATCGAGCTCGAGTTGTCGACGATCTTTTGTAGCGGCTTGATAATAGGTCTAAAGTGGGTCTTGACCGCGATATCGTCATCGATCTTACCGGTCTTCAAAGCGCGATGTTTCTTGCGGATCGATTCGCTCGTTTTCGCAATCTTCCTCGCAATCTTTTCACGCTCGCGAATATTATCGCTCCCAGCCATGTCGGTAGAATGTCGAGCGCTCGCGTTTCACCCCTCTCGACAGAATATCGGGCAACGACTAATCGTTTTGCGGTATCGCGAACACGTTAAATCTTGTTTTGTATCGCCTGTTCGTAAGCGAGCTGTCCTTGTCTATCACTAGAAATCCATACTTTTGCTGCCAACAAGTACGACATAATTCACTGAAATCCTCGTACGACATATCGGTATTCACGTGATCGTTGTATAGGTGTTTCAAGTTGGTACCGTCCTGTTTAAACATGATCAGCAGGTTAGCGTTGTCGCGTATAAGATGTTTTGGTATTCTCGCGTACGTCTGACAGAGATAGAAGCAGTCGACGTTCGAGTGGCGTCCCATTGAGAAGTACTTTCTTATCGTATCTTGCTTGTCACACGCCACGTCGTCGAAGACGAAAATCAAGTTTGGACGTGCCTCGCTCGGTGGAATGACGTCACTGTTATTGGAAAACGTAAAGTAACCGATTTCGTCGATCGACGTCAACAAATTCTCCAGATACCAATATTTCGGCTGTTGCAGCGACTTCAAGTACACGTACACGTTCTCGAAACGTACACCGTGCGGACTTTCCAGTAGGCTTATCAGAACATTGGTTTTACCGCAATTCGAGAGGCCGCAAACGATCGCGCGTATAGTAGTCGGTAGCATCGTACCGTGTCTGCGCATCTCCGCGTTGTCCCCCATGTCGATCGTAATTGTCGTCGCAATTCGTCACGCGTATCGTCAAAGGTTGTCGCATGAATCTCATTTTTGCACTCCCGATTGGATCGAACGCCTGCTTATATATAGAGGCGCGTAACCGCGAATCGCTCAGCCTTGAAAATGTTTCTTCTTCTGTCGAACAAGAGAGATATTCTAACGCTTACCGCCGAGCAGTTGCAGTTTGTGTCGAAAGAACTTTTGTTGCGAAACTTTGGTCATTACGTGGAGCTACTGTGGTACAAGCTTCCGGAACACATAAAGGCTGATTTGGAGGTTTAGCAATATCGTCGATGCATGCGGCATTATAATCAACCGTGACAGCGAACGCACATCGACGGTCCAGCACCGTTAATAAAAGTGCGGCGAATGTCAACGACAATAGGTAGAGGCATACTAAATCGCGTGATAAATGCACTTCCAATCGAATTACATATCCCCGGCTATCAGTTTTGCGGTCCGGGTACGCGACTATAGAAGCGATTAGCCAGAGGCGATCGAGGTATCAATCCATTGGATGCGACGTGCCGTGAACACGATATAGCGTACTGTCGAAGCAACGATCTCACCGAGAGACACGCGGCGAATAATATACTCGCTATGAAAGCGCGAGAACGTATTACCGCGAGAGATTCGACTCTCGGTGAGAGAGCCGCCGCCACAGCTGTCTGGGCAGCGATGAAAGCCAAGACGAAGCTCGGTATGGGCCTGAAAAAGACGACAAAGACGAAGAAAAAGACGGCGAAAAAACGGACACTTTCGGTAACGAAACGCGGCGGCGTATTGCCGATTCTACCAATATTGGGCGTGCTCGGATCCCTGATCGGTGGAGCGGCTGGCGTAGCAACGGCGGTGAACGACAGAAAAGCCGCACAACGTCAGTTGCAAGAGATACTACGTCACAATCGCGCCATGGAAGGTCGCGGATTGTATCTCGCTCCGTACATACACGGACGAGGAGTCTCAACGAAAAAAAATGTCAGAGACGCTAAAAATGCCACAAGGCGTAACCACCAATATACAATTGCTGCAACTGGCAAAACGTATGCGTATACCACTCTTTAGAGGCGTTTTTATGCGTGACTCTTTGCCGATCGGCGGTATATATCGAAACGAAAGCGGCGTCGTGAATTTTGATAATACCACATGACCAGGTACTCATTGGGTGGCGTACGCAAAGAGGGGGAATCGCGCTATATATTTCGACAGTTTTGGCACTCTTCGACCACCAAATGAATTGGTGCGATATTTCGGACGGAACGTGACGAAGATACAGTACAATCACACACCTGTTCAAACTTACGATCAGAACATTTGCGGACAATTGTGCCTGCAGTTTCTTCGAACGGTCGATGCATGAAAATTTAAAGACATACATCGCGCTATTTAACTCAGTATTCGTTAAATAGTTTTGCCGACATGTCTATGACATTCACGCTGACCGGGAAGAGTAGCGTCCTCGCGGTAAACTACTTTCCCGCCGTAGATTTGAGCGACGATGAATACGAGCTCGGTCTAACGAATTTTGAGACTTATCACACGATATCGAACGTGAATTCCTCAAATAATAAATTTTACTTTGGCAAAGACGACGCGGAAATTACGATTCCCGAGGGATCGTACGAGCTGCAAGCGATACATGAGTTTTTAACACGCACAATTTCACGGAAACGTCCGCGACACGCTGTTCGTGACGGCGATGACTATGAAGATGGCGAATACCCGATACTGCTCCGCGCTAATTACAATACGATGAAGAGCGAGATCAAATGCGCCTACAGAATAAACTTTAGCAAGCCCAAAAACATTGGATCGCTACTGGGATTCTCGAACCATATACTGCAGCCGCGAAATGGTACGAATCGGACATGCCGATTAACATTATCAATGTGAACATTATCCGTGTAGAATGTAACGTGACCGCGGGCGCGTACAACAACGGTAAACTCGTTCATACGATACATGAATTTTCACCGAGAGTACCACCGGGATATAAGATATCGAAACGCTGGCGCAGATCATTTACCTGCCGATCATGGCGCGGAGCATTACAGATTTAACGTTACGCGTTGTCGACCAGGACGGCCGATTGCTCGATTTTTGTGGAAAAGAGATCACCGTTAGATTGCACGTACGACGGCGACAAAATTAGCGTGCGATACATGAGATGCTCGTATTGAACGGATCGAAAGATACGAGAGAGAACGCGAGGCTAGCGACAACAACGTCAACATTCGCTAATATCCAATCATCCGGTTGCACCAAGAAAAAGAAACTCAGCACATCAAACGTTGCGTTTTTACAATCTTTGGGATTCGCGGTGCGAAACATCTGAACGATGACCGACATCCTCAACATCGGGGACGAGCCAGTCTTCGACGATCGCATCGTCAAGATCGAGACTCACACGTACAACCCGTTTTCCAACACAACGTTTGGACACAGCGACGAGATAAGAATACCCAACAACAGGATCTGTATACGTTGCCGCATGAAAGTTTTCTATACATCGAGGGAAAACTAAGGATAAATGAACCGGCTGAAGGATATAATGTGGAACTGGGAAATAATTGCGTCGCATTCATGTTCGATGAGATTCGATACGACTTCGATGGCGTGGAGATTGATCACAACAGAAACGTAAAAGTAACAACTACGCTCAAAAACTATGTAACGATATCATCCGATGAAGCGTGATTATGAGGAACGCCGGCTGGGATGCGCCGACTACTGTGAATGGACACTTCAATTTTTGCATACCGCTCTACATGTTATTGGGATTTTGCGAGGATTACTGACGCGTGGTGATTAACGCTTGTCACGAGTTGATCTTAATACAATCGCGCAACGACAACAATTGTCTGCTTGGAGATTCGGCGCTGCAGCCTGTGATCAACATATTCAAGATACAATGGCGAATGCCACACGTGCTCTTGAGCGAGATCAACAAGCTGTCGATGCTGCGCGCTCTGGAAAGCGGACGATACCTCAGCATGGGTTTTCGCTCGTGGGATCTGTACGAGTATCCGCTATTGCAGCATACAACCAAGCATTCGTGGTCCACTAAGACCGCGACTCAGCTGGAGAATCCACGATACGTTGTCTTCGCTCTGCAAACAGGTCGGAAGAACGTTATGTCTGAGGATACGAGTCGATTCGACGACTGTAAATTGACTAACGTGAAACTCTATCTGAACTCGGAATGTTATCCGTACGACGATATGAATCTGGATTTCGATAAAAACAGATGGTCGATTCTGTAAGACACGTATACGTGTTTCTGCAAGAACTATTACGGATACGAGTATCTCGAGCCGAGTCTCACCGTCACGATGTTTCTACGTAACGGTCCGTTCGTGATCATCGATTGTTCTCGACAAAACGAATCGGTTAAGAGTGCAACCGTGGATGTGAGATTGGAATTCGAGTGTAAGGAGAACGTGCCGATGAGTACCACTGCGTACTGTCTCATCATACGCGATCGCGTGATCCAGTACAAGCCGTTGACCAACGTTATGCGCAAAATCACCTAAGTGTGTTCCCGATAACATCGATACAATTTAGAGAGGGGAAGAGGAGCATGATATAAATCAAAGTGTTGTGAGATGGTTGTAGAGTTTCGTTATTCCTCTCAACTGACGCATCGAAGAGAGATCTCGTCATGTCTGTACCAACGTCGATCTGCAAGGCTTCATTATCGGAAGAAATTTTATCGTGAAGGAAGCAGCGATCCTGAAAAATGGATCAATACTTTCACATTACTTTTTCGCGAGTCCTGTACCATGGCGTGCGCTCACAAAATCTGAGAGGTGTCAAGCCTCATGGCTGATTAGAAATCACCATGGACTGCAATGGGAGAATGGAAACGTTCCGTACAGCTTTGCTCAACGTTTGATTACATCAGCTGTCGTTGGTATGATGCAAGAAGAAGAAGAAGATGAATCATCTCTCGTGTTAAAGGACTTGAAAAACGAGAATGGTTGACTGATATACTAGACGATGTGGGGAACGGCTTCATTATTGAGACCTTGGATGCAGATTATGAAGATATCGAGTCTCTAAATAATCTAGATGTTACAAACAGTATGCGATGTGGGATACATGTTAAGAATTGCGCATTGCAAAATGTATTCAAAATATTTAACTGGTGGTCGCAACGCCAGAAAGAATTGTTTGGAAAAATAAAATATGTAAACATTAATATGCTTTATCTCTTATTCTCCCCAATCATTTCCTCGCAAGTCGTTTCTAAGAATTCTTTTAACGTTGACCGTCTTCCCCTTCTCCTAAATTTCAGAGCATTAATCCCCCACTACATCATACTTTTGAAAAGTAAGCGTCACGTATACTCGGTTAATTTTTATACGATCAGTGTCGCGTTACCGCTCGTACCGTTCCACTTCTCATAACCTAGAGAGAAATGTACTCCGCCGAAGGAAGCAGCATGAACTATTACGCTCCGATTAAGGATGTTAAAATTTCAACATGTAAGAAGGAATGTGACAAGTAAGTTTCAATTTATAAAATTTTATACTTTTGCTAAATAATGGTTTTTAAATAAAATCAATAATGGTTTTTAAATAAGTCAATTTTGTAGCGCTTCAACTCATCGTGCGGTTCGTATACTTGGAAGAAGATACGCTTTAACCTCGACATCGTACAAATATTTGGAAATAGGAATCAGCGTTGGAATTACATCTTACGTGGAACTGGCTCTAGGTGATAATCGTGGCAATCAAATAATATTGCCTATTGAAACATGGAAATCGCTAATGCAAAAACGAGCGGACATTGAACGACTACAACCAGCTGAAACTCCATTATGGATTCGTGATATGACACTTGAAGTGGTTAAAATGTCTAATTCAAAAATTATAAAAATAACATTATCTAATAATTCTTTGTATATGACACCACCGACTTTATTACATTTATTCGACTTTGAAAATTGTATACGTCATATGTATTTCTGGCTATCCGAAAATACGTATAGTGTTAATGAAAAGTTTAAAAATTTTACAACTATTTTACAACGTGATAATATCCGTAATGCGAGCGACGCCGCAAAAGTGATACGCGAAAGTGATGCGTTTGACGACGAATCACTCATAGATTGCGATTATTAACATGCGCTATAAGTGATATTCTTCACGATGCTTGTACACAGATATTTGTATAACACACTATTATCTATAATAATCATTTATATTAATATTAAAAATGCTTATTTCATTTTAAAAAATAATTCCTCTAATCTCTCTCCTCCTCTCTTTCGCGCTCTCCTTGCGTCATCCTCGGCCTGTACATCGCGCGACGAGTGCGGCTCGCTGAGAGAGGTAGCACGAGCGAGAGAAAGAGAGTGAGGGGATGCACTTGAGAAGAAAATTTATTAGAAAGAGCATTTGTAGCGTCAAGTGGATCCCTCACTTTAAAATCTTCTCCGAGAGGATATTCACACATCGTGCCGTCATAAAGTGTCTAGCTGTGACGAAGTGAAGTCAAAGTGAATAAAATTAAGAAAGTGCATAATGGCAACCAAAATTGATTTTTTTGATTTCCTGCACCACGCAATACCAGATGCAGTAAGTATATAATAAAATAAAATTTTTTAAATATATATAAAAGAGATTATATAATACAGTGTATTTTTTCAGTTCCTGCGAGAAGGCTTGACAAAATTCACGTGTGGCCCTGGCCTCAGCCACAGGGAGTGGATGCAAATGGAGCGGCAGCCAGCTCGGGAGGATCTGGATCGGTTGTGGGGCTTGGAGAAGGAGGAGGACGCGGGTTATTTTTTTGTAGATCCAGAAGACACCTTTTGTCTGCGGCAATTATTCGGGATGGAGCCCTACCCGGAGGCCGCCCCTCCCTTTGGGAAAATTGGAACTGTAAGTATCCTTTTAAATTTTATTAAATTAGTTTATTAATTAATCTATTCAATATTAATATTTTTTCTGTTACAGAGGTTTCACCCCCCGGAATTTTTTATATTTTTTATTCCATTTTTTATATTTTCTATTTTTTTTAATTTTTATTTTTTAATGCACACACACACAGAGATATTTGTACAACACATACACATATTGAATAAATAATTATTATAATATGTAAAAAAAATGTTTAATTGTATTCATCCTCTCTCTCTCTCTCCTCCTTTTCCCACCTCTCTTGCTCGCGCTATCGCTCTCGCGGACGCCTCACCCTATCGCTTTCTCTTTCTCTCGCTCGTGCTACCTTTCTCAGCGAACCGCACTCGTCGCGGTCCCCCAACCAGCGGTCCCCTTACCTACAAAATCCATCAATAGAATCCTTATCCCTTACGCATCCTTCTCACCGTGGTTCCCCCCCCACGGACCCCTTACCCACAATCCATTACAGTCCTACAGCTCACGGTTATCCCCCACTCCCTCCCAAACCGCCGGAAAAATAATCATAGAGTTATTTAGTACCGCGAAGGTACTGCGCTTCTATTTAGAAATTCAATTGTAATGCAATACTGTTTTGTTTATACGGAACATGGCCCGCTCGTCCAAACCGCGATAAGCGTCCCTCGCCCGCGTGACGTCATTCCCTCGCACCCGCCGAAATCCCCCCGCCCCGCACCCCCCTCAGGGGACCCGGATTAGTACTGTCTTATTATACCTACTCAAATCAAAGGAGGAGGGTCACTTAGCGCGTTTTTCCGCCCCCACTGGATTTTTAGAAAACAATTTTTTTGTATTATATGATCATTAGGAATGTCAAAAATAACCATTATATAAGAAAAAAATTTGACCCATAAAGCCAAAATTAATTATTAGTCTAGGTATACCACTATGGTACCTAAGCCGTTTTTATGACTAATAAGTGCAATAATGAAATATTTTCGCTCATTATACTGCCCTGCCATCATATTAATGTCATTTTAGACTACAACATGTAAATTGGCTGGTCGCAGCGCGCGAGCAGAGTGTGAAGGACATGCGCATTGTGCGCCGAGACCGGCCGGCCACTTCCCACTCTTCTTCCACCACCGCGCTGCCGTGCTGCTTGCGTCTGCAATCTGGCAGCCTTGCCCCAAGGTGAAGGTAAATACAGCTCATGGTAAAAAAAAATTATTTTTTATTATTTGATGTGTTCTACATATTAATGACATTTTCTTTACTGGATCCTGGGGCGAATCTCGCGGACACGAATCAATTTATTCGATATTTTCAGGAAGAGCTGTTTAAAAAGATATCCATAATATTCTTAATCCTTACAAGGATCTTATACTATTATTTGTTTTATTGTAATCAATACTTCAATAATTGAAGTTTAATTGTAATCATGTCAAAAAGAACAAATGATTCAAGTGATCTTCCAAGTCCTAAAAAGTTAAAAGTCTCTATAAAAAATCTGTGAACTCGCATAAAAGTTGCTTTATCTGCAATCATCCGAAAAATCTAAAATGTGCTACTCCGGCAATGAAACAGAATGTATTCATAGAAAAAATATTTTTTATACCCGATGGTGCTAGATGCTGTAATAAACATTTAAAAAGTGGTACTATATTAAAAACGGATTGTCTTGATTCTATACGAATATCTTTTGGTTATACTTTGATGGATAATGAAAGTATATCTAATGCATTAAGTGATGAAGATTACTATCGTTTAACCGGTGTTACAAAAGATCAATTCCATAAGATATTAGAATCAGCAGCAATACGATGTTCACAGAACAGATCTGCACGCGTTTGTGTTAGTCTACTTTTAACTAAGTTAAGAACTGGTTTATCAAGTTCTGTTCTATCAATTTTATTTTGCTTAACTAAAAGAAGTGTAAATCGTGCAATTGCTACCGCGAGAAAAGCTCTTATGAATTCTTTCGTTCCTCAGCATTTGGGCGTTGATCTTTCACGCGAAGAATTTATCAAGAGACGCGGTAGCGTCTCGCTAAGTATATCTTTCGTTTCTTTTCAATATTTTACTAACAGACGCTACTGCGTATTATTTACCGGAACGAGGACGTTTTTACGAAAATAATTAAAAGTGGATTGAAATATCTCGTATATCGGACCATCTTTTCGAGAAAATGAACACATCAATCGAGAACATGGATTTTTTCGAATTTAATGATACCATAATGACACTGGTAGATACGTTGGATGTAAATATCTTAATATTCATCATGCATTTTTCTGCCGAAAATGTGTCATTCAGATACGTCGTCGACCAGGTTCACAGATACACCGCTAGATGGCGTCACTGTCGCAAGCCGCCATATTTGTCCAGATTCACTGATACACCGCTGGATGGCGCCACTGTCGCAAGATCCCATGGTTTTTTATTTATTTATTGGGTTCCTCTCTGGCCTTGGCACGAGGAAGACGCAATTAGTAAATTTTCTGGAATTTCTGGTCTCATATCCTGATCGAATTGCTTAATTAACTCTTATTTGGTGCTGTTAAACCTCTCGTGTGTCCTAATACAATCAGACTTTAGATTTATTACATCCGAGCATTAATTTTGCTCTAATAAAGTGTCGGATAAGAACATTTCCCCTCCCCGAAAGGGGAGGGGTTCACATTTTCATCCCATGTATTTGAAGATTTTGTACTATCTCACCAAGACCCAGGTATGGATATAGATAAAGTCTCTGCCTCTCACGATAACTCAAATACCGACCCATTTATGGAAATCGATGTCGACAAAATTAACCATAGAAAACGTCCATGCAACAATACCGAAACGGAAGAAGACGCTTCAAAAATTTTGAATATCGAAGAGAATTTGTCCTCATCTTCTACAACGAATAATATGACTATTAAGAAATTAAAAAATAAAGTGGTTAAGAAATCAACTCTTAACCTTAAATCTGCGATGAAACTGCAAGAAGGAAGTAAGGCTACATCTCAATACACGATTCCAATTCCCAAAACCATTACACAAGAAACTCAGGTAATCATTACAAATACGTATAATTCTACTTATAAAGGTCCTTACACTATATTCCTGAAAAGAAAAAGTGTGGACACTTTCCAATCTCTATAAAATACCGTTCTTCTGCATTGAATTACCATCACTACATTAGCTCTTCCAAACTACACACCAAACGTACAGACTGAGAACTTTTTAGACTCAAAGTCGATCATCTGCTCAAAACCTCTCCTATCCATAGAGACTTATTCCCAGATATCTTAACTAGATACAACGCTTTTACTAATATTATCCTGGAATCTATAACGAAAGCCACTCCCAATCGTAAAAATACTAACTCTTCAACATCACAAAACAACTTTCAAAATAGAATTAGGACCACACATTCTCAAACACGATCAAGACCTCCATCCTGCCCATGGTGGAACTCAGAATGCGATAAACTGGTTAGACTACGTAAAGCTGCACTAAGTAAATTTAAATTTTCTCGATCTTGAACTAACTTTATTAATTTTAAAAAAGCAGAAGCCAAAACTAGAATTGGTTTACGAAAAATAAAAAGAAAATTTTCGCGCTTTTTGCGAAAGTCTACGAAAAGACACTAATCCCTCCTACATATGGAAGATAGTAAAAGGCTTTAAAAATAGATGGAACCAAACATCTAACAAAAAGTACTGTCCAGAAATAGAATCAAAAATCAGTGATATGATATCAGAACTGAGCCCTCCATGGGTCCCCTCTGAATTCCCGATATCACCACACTATACCTTTGGTCCTTTTTTGGACTTATCTTTTAACCTCGACGAACTACAGTTCGTTATTTCCAATCTCAGGATAAAATCCAGTCCGGGGCTGGACGGGATTGATTACAAAATTATCGCAGCCATCCCTCCATCTGGTACTGAAATCCTTTTGGAAATTCTGAACGACATTTTTTATCCGGAAAATTCCCCCCAAAATGGAAGAGATATTTAATCTTTTTCATCCCTAAAGCAGATAAAAGTAAATTTAGGCCCATATCGTTAGCTTCTTCTGTGTAAAATTCTCGAAAGAATGATTTACAATAGAATAAACTGGTGGATAGAATACCATAGTTTTATGCCAAGATCTCAGTTCGGTTTCCGGAGGGGTCTATCATGTATTGATAACCTATCTATTCTCTACTCTATTATGAAATCTTTCAAATTAAACAAATCAAGAGCTGCTATTTTTTTGGATATCAAATCAGCGTACGACAATGTAATAATAGAGATCCTAATTTCCAAACTAGTTAAACTAGGCATCCCCCCGAACACGCTTCACTTCATATATATCTTATCCTCATCAAGACAGCTCCACTGTCGATTTGGAGAAATTGACGAAATTACTTGGTCACATAAAGGTCTTCCTGAAGGTAATGTCCTTAGCCCGATACTATACTCATTGTACGTAGCAGACCTGGACGAAGTCGGAAACGAGAACTGCAGTATTGTTCAATACGCTGATGATGTAGCCATCATCACAAGTAAAAATCCCGTTCATTTGGGCCTAAACGCCCTCGAACACGCCACACGTAGATCAGATGAAGTTCTTTCCTCATTGGATCTCGACATCTCTTCTGACAAAACTAAACTCTGCATTTTCTCCCATAGAAAAAACCTATAGACAATCACAATTTACACATTAATTATAAAGGTATACACATTAACCACTCCCCAGTAAAGTTTCTGGGTCTATATCTTACACCGAACCTGAATTGATCTAGACACATACAACACATTTGGAACAATTGTCAAAATCCCCTAAGAACAATTAAATGCCTACGCCACGTGGTGGGGCGCAGATCCCAAATTATTATTAAATCTATACATAGCGTTAATCCGATCTAGAATAGAATACGGTGGTTTCTTATTACATGGCTTGTCTAAACAAGACTCCACGAAACTCAACAGAATTCAATATAAAGCAATTCGATTAGTTCTCGGCTTTAGAAACTCTACCCCAATCTATGTCATACTTGCGGAATCTAAAGAACCACCCTTAAATCTTCGCCTTAAATATCTATGCCTGAACTACTTAACTAAAGTACATAATTATTCTTATCATCCTATAATCTCCGTTTTAGAAAGTATCGAGGAAATAGATAACAATCCAACTATAATAAACAAATTTAAAGATGTACCTCTACTCAATTGCTATCAAGAAATACAACGAATATCTCATTTATTAGCTACGGATATCAGACCATTAGGTTTATCTAGACAGTACAACTCCCTACTTCCCTTAACTAAAGTAGACCTTCTATCTGGCCTGAATCTTCAAGATTCTGACAACCCAAACTCCAATTTCACTAATAAATATGACAAAACTCTTCGTAATTCTCTATGTCTATTTACAGACGGCTCTAAATCGCGAAATGCCCTATTTACGGGATTTTCAGTTACAACCCTGAACGGCAACATTTCTAAACAATTCAGATCATCGAAATATCTAACCATTTTTTCTGTGGAAGCATTAGCAATTGTGGAAGCTTTAGAGATCATCCAAAACTCAGGCTCTCCCCACAATGTTATTTTCTCAGATTCCATGTCGGTTCTTAATACTTTAACCAATACACATATACATGGGAAAAGGTCTTACTGGCCTATTATTATTAAAGGCAAAATCCATACAATGAAAGCCTCAGGTATAGAGGTTGAACTGATCTGGATTCCAGCACATACAGGAATCCAGGAAAATGAACTAGCAGATTCTAAATCCAAGGAGGCCATAATTATTGGAAGAGATTCGCAAATCGGTTTCTCAGCTGAGGAGTTTAAACCTTTATGGAAAGAGGAACTATTCTCTTGTTTTACCGAATGGTGTAATAACACCGGTAAAGAAAAGGGTGTAGTATACCTCAAATATATTTTCGAGCCCAAAAGAAAACCTTGGTTCCACAAAATAAACTTAGGAAGAAAAGAAATAGTATCCTTATGTCGTTTACGCAGCAATCATTCATCCCTCAGGGAAAGTCTTTTTAAATTTAATATAGTCGAATCCCCTCTGTGTCTTACATGTGGAACTCCGGAATCAGCTAATCACATCCTATGGCAATGCTCCAGATTTAAAACAGAAAGATCTTCCCTTATAAAGTCACTGGTTAAGCTGATTGGTTTCCTTCCTTATTCTATCGAAACTCTCTTCGCACGACGATAATATTCTTTTTATTTTAGGTACCTTTTTTACCTCGATTAATATTAATTGCTAATCTAAGTTACATGATAAAGAACGACATTAGTCTTTAATTAATCAGGTCCAAAAGCTCCAATGGATAAGAAATCCTACAAAAAATAGTATAACATACATATATATACAAATATACAAATAAATTAACTTGATTCCTTTATTACATTATGCTTACATCATTACGAGTTTCACTGTTCTTCACTATATTATACTATATCACATCTTTATATTTTTCTTATAGTTCTGTAAATTAGTTTTCATAATATTAGTTCAATACCACCAAAACACCTATATAAATAAGTATGTATATATGAGTATATTGTTGTGCCTTGGAGGTTCTCGGCACGGAGATTTAGGGATCGTTGCTGGATTAGGGACTGGGGTCCCGGGTCGTCAGAGACTCACGGCACTTTCACTTTATAGTACAATATCACTTTTATTAGATCAAATCATTACAATTTGTCTTAGCTCGTGCGTATATCTTATGTCGCCTGTCGGTTTGGCGTAACTCGATTTAGCTCGGACTCACTTCGCGTTAGGTATACGTCCACCCGCGGCTCTGACCGTGATAACGACCCGTATTATGATAATTGATACGACTGACCTCGTGTTCTGTTGCGAGGGGTCTTTTATTGTAAGTTTTCTGGGTCAATTCTGGGTGTGCGGTCAAAGTCCAAATGCAAGCGAAGCAAGTTAAATGTCGAAACTCTTCGCTTGCACTTTCGCAAATGTTCTATATTTCGCGTGTGCCTTGCGGAATAGGCTTTTCGTAAGTGTGTCGGTAACCTACATTATTACTTATTGTTTAATTTGTTTAGAATTTAGTTTATAGCCTTTCGGGCTATAACATCATGTAAATAATATAATATGGCCAATTATTTTCTTACACATTTACCACCTAGGCATCTAACCAATTACACATTATCTCTCTGCTAACAAACAATTTCTCTACCTGTATCACCACATAGAATAAGTCGGACACTATACACCACATTATATTATATTATACTCAACGCTATCACACATTTCCCATATTTACGTAAATTTACTATTAACACACAATTTCATCATTGCTAACATCATGGACAGTTCCTAATTCATAAGGTTTTATTAAATCTACGATTTATTATAACTCAATATTAGCATTATAATTTCTTCACTATCCCTCTCTTTCTAGCCTATTATCATAAACCTATTTATTTTTACCATACAAAACATTTTCTTTTTTCGCTGTTTATTATTTGCTAAGAACTCGCCAATGTATAATATCTAAGATCGTTAGCCTAAGTCTAATATACTTACCGCCTAATCTATAATATATAAGCCTTTTGTAAAAACTACCCCTTTTTGTAAAACAGTGTAAGATAATACCGACACATTTCTGAACCAACCAAGCAGATGGGAATCCCCCAGGCTAATATCTTTTTGCTCAATAAAAAATATGGTTTTTTTCTAGGTTGTGTGCGGGCGCACGATCCGCTTCCTCTTTCTCTCCCGGTCCCTCTCACTCTTTTTTTCTCTCTCGCTTATTCACTCTCCCGCTCTCTCTCTCTCTCTCTCTCTCTCTCTCTCTCTCTCTCTCTCTCTCTCTCTCCTTCCGCTTTTTCTCTGTCTTCCTCCTGCTTTTCCTCTCTCTCCCGCTTTCTCTCTCTCTCCGCTTTCTCTTACTCTCTCCCGCTTTCTCTTCTTCTCTACCGCTTTCTCTCTCTTTCTCTCTTTCGCTTTCTCTCCTTCTCTCACCTTCTCTCTCTTTCCCTCCCGCTTTTTTCTCTCTCTCGCTTTTTCTCTCACTCCCTCCTGCTTTTTCTCTCTCTCTACCGCTTTCTTTCTATCTCCCTCCCGCTTTCTCTCTCTCTCTCTCCCCCCCCCCCGTTTTCTCTGTCGCTCCCTTCCCTTTTTCTCACTCTCTCCCGCTTTCTCTTCTTTTCTACCGCTTTCTCTCTCTTCCTCCCGCTTTTTCTCTCTCTTTTCCGCTTTCTCCCTCTCGCCCTCCCGCTTTCTCTCTCTCTCCTTCCCGCTTTCTCTCTCTCCCCCTCTCGCTTTCTCTCTCACTCCTGCTTTCTTTCTTTTCCGCTTTCTTTCTCTCTTCCGCTTTCTCTCTCTCTTCCGCTTTCTCTCTTTCTTATTCTCTCTCTCTCTTAGTACACATATTCCGCATCTATCCGCATCTATTCCGCATCTTTCCGCACTCATTCCGCATCCATTCCGCATCTATTCCGCACCAATTCCGCATCTATTCCGCACCAATTCCGCATCTATTCCGCTTTAATTCCGCATCTTTCCGCATTCATTCCGCGTCCATTCTGCATCCATTCCGCAATTGTTCTGCACCTATTACGCACCTAATCCGCATACATTCCGCATCTATTCCGCAATCATTGCGCATCTTTCGGTATTCATTCCACATCCATTTTGCATCCATTCCGCATCCACTATGCATTAACTACACATCCATTCCGCATCTTTCCGCATTCATTCCGCATCAATTCCACATCTATTACGAATCAATTCCGGATCTATTCCGCATCCATTACGCAGTAATTTTGCATCCATTCCGCATCTTTCCGCATTCATTCCGCATCCATTCCGCATCCATTCCGAAACTTTCCGCATCTATTCCGCATCCATTCCGCATCCATTCTACATCCGTTCCACACCTATCCCAAACCTAATCCGCATACATTTCGCATCCATTACGCATTTATTCTGCACCAATTCAGCATTTATTCTGCATCCATTCCGCATCCATTCCGCATCTATTCCACATCCATTCCGCATCTAATCCGCACCAATTCTCTCTCTCCTCCGCTCTCTCCCTCTCCCGCTTTCTCCCCCCTCTCACTCTCTCTCTCTCTCTCTCTCTCTCTCTCTCTCTCTCTCTCTCTGTACGCACGCACACATGCACGCACACGTACGTACGTTCGCACACATACGTAGGCACGCACACATGAACGCAAACGTACATGCGCATGCATGCACACATACATGCGCGCGCTCTTATGCGTGCGCGCGCATTTGCATTTTGCTGTGTGTGCATATGTGCGTGCGTACGTACCTGTGCGTGAATGTGTGCGTGCGTACAGAGAAGGTGAGAGAGAGAGACAGTGTGTGTGTGTGAGAGAGAGAGAGAGTGTGTGAGTGGGAGAGAGAGCGGGAGGGAGGAAGAGAGAGGAAGAGAGAAAAAGCGAGAGAGAGAGATTATATTTTTAATACGATATAATATAAATATTGACAAATATTCAAAACATACCGAAAAACAAAGACAAACAGTGAGAACGAAAATGTTATCGCAATTATTGAAAGCCATGGTGATAGTTGCACGCATGTACGCACACACGCACACACACACGTATATATTTTTTAATGTCACTATACTTTGCAAAAATATGTGAAGTCTGTCTAAAAAAGACATCACAGATGTAAAAAAAGCGCTAAGTATATCTTTCTCTAGCCAAAATAGTTCTTTAGAAAAATTAATCGCCATCAAAGATATTATCTTTTCAAAAAGTATATAAATTATATATTTTTTACCTTAACAAAAATTAATCGCCATCAAAAATATTTCTTTTTAAAAATTATATTTATAAATTATATTTTATCTTTATTAATAAACGGGAAAAAACTTAAAATATTAACATCAAAAAGAAGTGAAATCAAAAAAATCACGTTAAGTAAATTCAGAAAAATATAATGTATAATATTCAGATAAATTATTTTCTATAATTAGAGTAAATCTAATTAATGTAAGATGCAGAAAAAATTAAAACTTTATCTATCTAATAATGCATTCTATTCTATTTGCCGAAGCAAGTGAAATGCAATAAAATATATATATATAGTATGCTGTATATAGTATGCTCACCCCCTACTATGGTAGGGGGTGTATAAATATACAGGGTGACCCATTTTAACTTAGGCAGCCAAATAACTCGAAAAATAAGCACACTACGAAAAAATGTTTAGAATCAAAATTTCGTCATTTCGAGGGGGACGTACAATGACGTTAAAATGAGCCCCCCCACCCCTCCCCCTGGGCGGTGAGGGGGGCAAGTTTGAAATCTTAAATAGGAACTCCTATTTTTTATTGCATATTCGGAATCTTTGGCTAAAAACACATACAATTTGTCTGAAACATTTTTCTCGATTCATGATAGATGGCGCTGTAATCGACGAAATTCAATTTCTTCGATTTCTCTTACTGAGAACCCATGCTTACGATTCTGCAATAAATTAACAATAAAAATACCACGTTTTCATTGTTAATACTCGAAATTACTCTTAAAACAAACTTCTCATTATTTTTTATTACTCATTAATTACTTCTCAAGAAACTGCTTTTAGTGTAACCTGCCCTTTAGGCAACTTGAATGGTCCAAAGTACCGAGACATTTTGGACTTTCCATCTGATGGAGTTCCTCTAAGTATCCCTCCAAAATTTTGTCCATTTAGTGCCAAAGTCACAAGTGTTTATGTATTTTTTTAACATTTGTACTCTGATAAAATTTTGGTAAAATGGCAAATTATACGCCTACAGAAGTAGTCGATATTCTTATAACCTTTGGCGAATGTGGTAGAAATTACAGACTTACTGCCCGTACTTATGCGGAGCGATTCCCAAATCGCCGCCATCCTACTGATCAACAAATTATAAACATTGAAAGGAGATCTCGTAATAATCCACTTCATCGCGAAAGGCGAAGGAAGAGACTTCATAATAATAATGACCCTAGATTGCTCGCAGTTTTGGCCATGGTTCATCAAAATCTCCATATTAGTACCCGTCAAATAGAACGAGAACTGAGAATCCCTCAAACTACGGCACATAGATTGTTACGATCAGTCAATTACCATCCGTATCATATTACTCTGGTACAGGAATTAAGTGAGGCCGACTACGTACTCAGAGTACAATTTTGTAGATGGGCTCTTGAGATGCTAGATCAGAATCCAGATTTTTTTAGTAATGTTTGTTTCAGTGATGAGGCAACATTCATCAGCAATGGTAGTCTCAATAGGCATAATTGCCACTATTGGTCACCAGAAAATCCACATTGGTATCGTGAGGTGCTTAATCAACATCGTTGGAGTTTATATGTATGGGTAGGCATTTGCAATGGCCAAGTCATTGGACCTCATTTTTTTGAACGTCCAATTAATAGTCCAATGTATTTAGAATTCCTCGAAAATGATTTGCCAGCATACCTAGAGAATGTTCCCCTTGCAGTTAGACTAAATTTATGGTATCAACAAGATGGTGCTCCTGCTCATTATGCTCGTATTGTACGGATGTTTTTGAATCAAAGGTTCCCAAATCGGTGGATAGGGCGGGGTGGACCAGTTCTGTGGCCTCCGAGATCACCGGATTTGAACCCCCTTGATTTCTTTTTATGGGGATACGTTAAAGATGCAGTGTATAGTAAAGCTCCAACGACAAGATTGAATATGATGGAAAGAATAAGAAGAGCTTGTGAAGCTATAACTCCTTTAATGCTAGAAAATGTACAACGTAACTTTCGCTGTCGATTACTGTTATCCTTAGAAAATAATGGTGCACACTTTGAGCATCTCCTCCATGCGGAGAGAGCTGATAACAATGCAATCTTGCCTTAACTGGTTGGGTCACCACACGACCTTGCCTTCACTGGCTGGGTCACTACTTGACCTTGCCTTAACTGGTTGGGTGACCACACGACCTTGCCTTCACTGGCTGGGTCACTACTTGATCTTGCCTTAACTGGTTGGGTCACCACACGACCTTGCCTTCACTGGCTGGGTCACTACTTGACCTTGCCTTAACTGGTTGGGTGACCACACGACCTTGCCTTCACTGGCTGGGTTACCACACGTTCAAGCACCCCGAATTGTGAGAGGCGAGGGGACTCACGTTAATCAAGCACCCCGAAGGGAACAGAAAACTGCTACGTCCACGACGTTGTTCCTGGGTTATGCTAAAAGCAGTTTCTTGAGAAGTAATTAATGAGTAATAAAAAATAATGAGAAGTTTGTTTTAAGACTAATTTCGAGTATTAACAATGAAAACGTGGTATTTTTATTGTTAATTTATTGCAGAATCGTAAGCATGGGTTCTCAGTAAGAGAAATCGAAGAAATTGAATTTCGTCGATTACAGCGCCATCTATCATGAATCGAGAAAAATGTTTCAGACAAATTGTATGTGTTTTTAGCCAAAGATTCCGAATATGCAATAAAAAATAGGGGTTCCTATTTAAGATTTCAAACTTGCCCCCCCTCACCGCCCAGGGGGAGGGGTGGGGGGCTCATTTTAACGTCATTGTACGTCCCCCTCGAAATGACGAAATTTTGATTGTAAACATTTTTTCGTAGTGTGCTTATTTTTCGAGTTATTTGGCTGCCTAAGTTAAAATGGGTAACCCTGTATATATAATAAACTTTATTTATATCTCTAAATAATTATTCATATTTATTTAATCCAAATATATTCAAACGTATATTCAAGGAAAGATAATACGACAAAAATGTAGAAAATTTAAAAATTAAAGTTTAATGCAAAAAATTTAAAGTTAAAAAGATAACAGTTAAAAAATTAAAATTAAAAAATTGAAGGAAACATATTTTATGTAAAAATTTATAGTTAAAAAGATAAAAGCTAAAAATTAAAATTAAAAAAATCAAGGTAAAAAAATTACATTTGCAAAAAACAGCGCTGTTTTTCCAATTATTATATATTTAAAAATATTTATATACATATATATATACAGTAAATTTTATTTACAATTCTAAATATTTATTTATATTTATTTAATTGAAATAAACTCAAACGTATATTCAAGAAAAGGTATTACATCGTAAAATTTTATTGATGGATTGTGTAACGATCATTTATTATCTGTTATAAAAGTTCATTCTTTTATGATCTTTTTATTTCACAATCCGTCAGTATTATTTTGTACACCATTCTGTAAACATAATGCTGAAAATGTTTTGAAGGAAGGACCGAAACATTCAAGTTCAAGTAAATAAAGAAGATTACAACCAAAGTCTTAGCGCTTGAGTTCTTGCGCCCGGCTCTCACTTGCCAATTCCTCTTACCCTGATACATAAGTATAATGGAATCTTTTACTTTAATTTATTATAATGCAAATTTAAAGTTACAAAAATTACAGTTAAAAAATTAAAGTAAAAATATGTTATGCAAAAATTTATAGTTAAAAAAATAAAAGCTAAGAAATTAAAGTTAAAAAATAAAGGTAAAAAATTTCAAAAATTTGCAAAAAACTTGAAAAACAGCGCTAAGTTTTTTGCAAATGTAATTTTTTACCTTGATTTTTAATTTTAATTTTTAGCTTTTATCTTTTTAACTATAAATTTTTACATAAAATGTTTCCTTTAATTTTTTAACTTTAATTTTTGACTGTTATCTTTTTAACTTCAAATTTTTTTGCATTAAACTTTAATTTTTAGATTTTCTACATTTTTGTCTTATTATCTTTCCTTGAATATACGTTTGAGTATATTTGGATTAAATAAATATGAATAATTATTTAGAGATATAAATAAAGTTTATTATATATATATTTATACACCCCCTACCATAGTAGGGGGTGAGCATACTATATATAGCATACTATATATATTTTATTGCTTTTCACTTGCTTCGGCAAATAGAATATAATGCATTATTAGATAGATAAAAGAATACAATATTTCGCAGTTTTAATTTTTTCTGCATCTTACATTAAATAGATTTACTCTAATTATAGAAAAAATAATTTATCTGAATATTATACATTATATTTTTCTAAATTTACTTGGCGTGATTTTTTGATTTCTCTTCATTTTGATGCTAATATTTTAAGTTTTTTCCCGTCTATTAATAAAGATAAAATATAATTTATAAATATAATTTCTGAAAAGAAATATTTTTGATGGCGATTAATTTTTATTAAGGTAAAAAATATATAATTTATATACTTTTTGAAAAGATAATATCTTTGATGGCGATTAAATTTTCTAAAGAACTATTTTGGCTGGAGAAAGATATACTTAGCGCTTTCTTTACATCTGTGATGTCTTTTTTAGACGGATTTCTAATCATACAATTAACATGGCGAAAACACTCTTTGCAGGAGATGAAGATACATGTATTCTTGTCGCTGATGGTACATATATGTTGTGACGTTGTCGTTCCGACGCGCGTCCGTCCCACCATAATCGCGGGGCAAGGGCTGAGCGGCCGCGCCACGCGTGAGAGCACGAGAGCCGAACCGAACTTCCGGAGAGACGAATGCGATAGAACGACAATTACTATAAATTAATTCGCGTTTATTTTATATTTTTTATGTATCGCTGGAGCCTTGTTACGAGGATTTCGCTGTCAATATTAAGGAGAGGTACCGAGGAGGAAACAGTCTCGACAAAAACAGGGAGCCAAATCGTACACAGGCAAAAACGGACAACCAGAGGAGATAATATTTGCCGAGGCCGTCCGGACAAGGTCGCCGTTAACAGATGGAAAGCGTGGATCCTCGCGAACACCCAGGACCGCATAGCAGCGGAGCGGGAAAGTCGGATTAGCGGAGGAAGAAATCTCCACGCTGCTGCTTAGCGAAGCCGGACCGGAGTTAAACGACCACTTCGAAGTCACGCTACCTCCAGTGCAAATAGGCCTTAAAAATTAAGGCTGCAAGCCACTAATAAATATGTTGTCGTAAATTAGCGATCCGGGCGCCGTAGCCCTACCTACGGCCTTGAATAAACAGAGGGGCGGCGATAAATCACGCGACGCCGTAATTGGGTCAACGCGCGCACCACCGTTCGCACAGGATTGAGTCGCGATATCGACCCGAAGGGATAGATCCTTCATTCTCGTGCGGACTGTTTTGTCGCGTTGGCGTGCCCACTATCGTGCCCAGCCGAATTGGAGAATAAACGTTATCGCGGTTACCGAGAGGCCCTGACGAGATTGAGAGGAAGGCCGATCAACAAGGAGATAGATTTTCCACCGGTGAGGCTACCCGTGTAATATTTAGCGAAAAATTGCGTTTGGTAATGTCCGAGTCTCGACCGCTCTGACGCTGTCGCGAGCTCTTTTGGTGAATTTTTGGGCGTTTTTGCGTGGGCTCGGCCCGCAGTCTTTTTCGCGATTTAGTGTTAGTGAGCGACCGACGTCAAGCGGCGAGAGCTTCGAGGCTGTAGTCCTGTAATTAATTCGCGAGAAGTAATCGTCTCTCCAGGATTCGGTCGGGTATTGCGTCGCGCATCTTCCATTGTCGCGTATTTGTATTTGCGTATGTCGTGTAATAATCAGCCCGTCGTTGTCTCGTGTGTCACGTTATAGCGTAAATTAAGAATCTGAATTGTGTCGGGTGAGCGTTGTGCGTGCGGATAGAATATCGCGAGCGAGAGAGCGTGCGTCGCTCGCGAACACCTGTGAGCGCGAGAGCGAGAGCGAGAGCAAGTGCGCGCGCGCGCGCGAGAGAGAGCAAGTAGTCATTCGGCTGCCTGATATCGGTTGACGGATATCGATCGCCGTCGTAGATTGTGCGTTATTTTCCATCTAAGCTTTGTCGCGGGATTCTCGATCTTCCCTCTAGTATGTCTCGCCCGTGTAAATCTCTCGCTATTGTATGAAAGTCTCGCTTACTGAAAACATTGTTAATTAGACAAAAGTCGTTGATCGTACGAAATCGCGGCCCTCGCGTATGAATTGCGGCCGCGCTATTGTTATCGAGTTCAATCCGCTACTTCTGGATTAGTATGCCGCGATTATTAATGTTGCCGCCGTCTTATTAATTTCGTGTACGATGGTATCGCCGAAAGGTTATGTTAATTTTTGTCGCGGTAACTTAGTTTTCGGTTTAAGATTTTTGTACCGGCTTCTCGTTTGATTAAGTTATCCGGCTTCAATTATATTTCTTTTCTGTTATTCTCAACGGATAGAGTGTCGCCCAGAATCTCGTTACCGTATTATATTGAGTAACTCTGTTTGCTGACAAATCTCTTGTTCTATTAGTTTCTTTTTTTTGTAACTTCTCTCGGGTGAATCAGTAGCCGTAATCATCAATCTTTATATCGTTTTTACATCTCTTTCAATATCATCTATCACTAGTACTTGTCATTATATTTTTCTTTTATATCATGGAAATCTAATAAACAGTATGTTAGTTTGTTAGTATCATTTCGCGTCTATTCTTTTTGTGTTTGCGTCTCGTCACGCCGTGTATTTTAATGCAGTAAATTAACTCCGCCGGTTTCGTATATTGTCTGATTATATAATTATTTCGCGGCAATACCTCCCTGCCCCTCTACCGATTAGGTGAGCTAACCGGCCCGTAGCGAGCTTGTCGGCCCGGATTTCGCGTAGATATCGTTTGTCGCGAATTGACGCGTGATAGATCGCGTCTGACGCCCAATCTTTAGTCTAATTCGTGTTTCGCGTAATCTAAGGCCTTTTGTCCGCTGCGGTACGCGCGGAACGCCTTAAAACCGAGTTCCCCCGCGTAATCTATATAACCATTTAATTGACTTAGGTTATTTTTTTGTCGACAACTGCTTATTCTCCGTTTGAGCTCAGAACGGGAGAAAAAGACCGTCGCAATATACATTCAAAAAAGTTCGAATTATACACTTCAAAGGCGCACATATTCTATGCACAAAGGGCGGCATTTAGTCAAGCTAATGATGTTGGTTAGTACAACAGGTTATATATTAGATGTGTTAGGACCAAATTTTACTGATTCTAAAAATAATGACGCTATATATTGAGTAATATTATGCAATATGATGTCAATCGTCTACGTTCATGGCTTGGGGAAGGAGATATCTTTATTGTCGATAGAGGTTTTCGTGACTGTTTAGCTTTGTTAGAAGAATTAGAATTTATATCGAAAATGCCACATTTTTTAAAAAAATGATGCGCAGCATTCTACAGCAGAAGCAAATGAATCTCGATTTGTTACGAAAATCCGTTGGGTTGTGGAAGCTGCAAACGGTTTAATAAAAACATGGAAAGCTTTAGATAAAGTTTTCCCGAAATCGCAAATTCCGTGCATCGGGGATTATGTGCGCATTATTGCTGCAATATGTAACGCTTTTAGGCCTCCAAGAGTAAGCTCGGATCCAGATGACCACATAATTGCTGAACGAATGCTTAGGCTTTCTAAGAAATCAAATCTTCAGCAAATAGTAGAGCAAGAAGGTTGGTCTCGAAAGAATAGTTTGGCGCCCATTAGAAGCAAACTCAATACCCGATTTCGCTAGGCTAACAGAGACAGAACTGAAAGACTTAACACTAGGTATTTATCAACTCAAACAAGTTCGCTCGTATACAGATGAGCATTTATCTGCTGACGGATCGTATATGCTTTTTGTTCATAAAGATGATGAAAGCATATACAAATTTCAATTACAGTCTCGCCATATGTCATCGAAAATATACAACTTGTGGATCCGAACAAATGGCGCAGACGGCATATTAGGCTGGTATAGTCAATGCAAAGTGGGCGCAAGAATAGTAAGCTGTTGCGCGCATATTTGAAGTGTTTTGTGGTATCTAGGCTACTCTAGATACAATTCTAATGTTCACAATAGACTATCACGGGATTTTGAAAATAGTATAGACGATGCAGCCATGATTTGTCCTGCTGGACAGATGAAGATGAAGAAGAAAAATCGTCGAATTCTGAACAATCATCATCAGAAGATGCTTAAAAGTCACGATCGTAGTATTTAATGTCTAAAAAACTTAAAAACAAAAAATCTAAAAAAATTAAAAAGTAAAATAAAAAATAAAAAAAATATTAAAATCTCTACAATAATCACAATCTTGACGCGGTGTAGAGGCTTCAGTCTGTAGGAAACTAATAGTGATCACCTATATGTTATGAGCACCCATATGTCAGGAGTAATCAAAAATTAATTTTTTCACTATGAGCTGTATTCACCTTCACCTTGGGGCGATACATGTTGTAGTCTAAAATGACATTAATATGATGGCAGAGCAGTATAATGAGCGAAAATATTTCATTAGTGCACTTATTAGTCATAGAAAAGGCTTAGGTACCATAGTGGTATACCTAGACTAATAATTAATTTTGGCTTTATGGATCAAATTTTTTTCTTACCTAATGGTTATTTTTGACATTCCTAATGATCATACAATACAAAAAAATTGTTTTCTGAAAATCCAGTGGGGGCGGAAAAACATGCTAATGACCCTCCTCCTTTATGATTGGAATTCAAATAACTCTTAATTTTGAGTTATGATATACAACATGAAAAATCTTTTAAAATTATATATATGTAACTCATAATCAGTGAAAGTGAGAGAGATTACAAACATGCATTTGCAAAAATGTTGACAAGCCACAAGAATGTAAAAATACTTTTCACTTTATTTTATTACAATTGATTTTATTGCATCTAACATATATATTTAAAATTTAGTTCCTGTAATAGGACATATTTCATTTATTGAAAGCAATACATAAATTGACTGATCACTGTTGAGAATTCTCCGAGTTTCGAGATAAAAATTTATTAGTCTATTCCTCTATGTTTCAAAACCTTATTGCTTATATTATTTCTTTGTGTGTGTGTATGTGTGTGTGTGCGCTGATTCTTAAAATATTCTTTAGTGATATAAATCGTTCATTGGTAAATAAGAATTTTATATATATTTATTTTTGTGTTCTTATTTAAATATATACTTATATATCTAAATTCGATTTATATCACTGAAGAATATTTTAAGAATCATAGCACACATTGAAAGTTATTTGAATTACAATCATAAATTTGATTTGCTTTTATCTTTTTAGAGAACAAAACATGTGTTACGTCCAGCGGACTCCACGATTCTTTTCTTTCCCGATACACGAGGCGGCGATAAATTATATTATCATCTGTCAGGCGAGTCGTGCTATTTGAAAACACATGACGAATAAAACCTAGAGAAACAAAACAAATATAAACAGAACCGTGGTATTTGAAGCACGTGTCGAACAATAAATCCGCGATGATAAAAAAATAAAAACGAAAGCGAGTCGGAAAATAAACCGTGATGATAAAAAAACGAAAGTAAATTTAGTCGTAGAGTTCGAGACATGTGACGAGCAAACCACGTTAGCAACAAACTAAACTAAACAAAATCGGGTCCTAGACCGTAGTTTAAGAGAAACAAAAAAAAACAGAAGGACCAATAAATGTGATTCTCAAACATACGTGATGAAGCGATTTCAAAATTTCAGATTACGGCCGATAGACTCGCAAAAACAAACCAATTTATTACCAAAAGCTAGCGCGATAACTTGAAAGAAAAACGGCTGGTAGCGATAAATCCGATATTACATGTGCTTGCTTGACAGACCGCCCTTACGCGATATCCGCGTTGCAACGGACCCGAAAGGGTAAATTAAGTATCTATCTCATATAAATGCGCTGTCCTTTCCGTTGGCCGAAATCTGGATGTTTAAACAAAAAAAGGCTCCACCCATACCGAAGAAATGGAAACTCCTTTTATCAAAAATTGATTCCCTCCAAATCCTATGAGGGCGTCGTTAGAAAACTGATTCGTTAAATAAAGATTTCGACTGCCCAGCAAAAAGGAGGAGCGAAGGGTTTTAAATACTCGAAACCTTGCCTCAAGAAGCACTACTATTACTTCTTCTAACATTACCACTACTGCAGTTACGAACTCCTCGTGATTAGTCTTAAGCCTCGCGATCTTAGCGTTTTGTCAGTCAACCAGTATACAGTCCCGCGGAGTGGAATATAGAACATTATAATTATCGTGTGAACCTGTGAGTACATACAACTAGAAAAGCTCCAAGGTAGAAGGAAGCTAAGACCGAGCCAGGAGAATCCTAAACCGGAGACGTCGTCTACAAGAAAATGAAACACCGCACTCTATAAACAGTAAGTCATTTTAACGCGTAAAATTCGTTGCTTTGGCTCCCCTCTTTTGGAATAAATTTTGGATTGCAAGCAAATATATTATTTATCAATCATTTAAAAATTAATTCTTATTATTTTTCCTTCTTCTCTCATTCCCCTGATGAAATTTTCTTTGAGAAACTTCCCGTCTATTAATTCCATAGGTTGCTCAGAGTATCCTGCTTTATAGCAGCGCAAGCTCGCGATTCTCCTTTATCTCTCACCTGTCGCTCAGAGTATCCTGCTTTATAGCAGCGCAAGCTCGCATTTCTCCTTTATCTCTCACCTGTCGCTCAGAGTATCCTGCTTTATAGCAGCGCAAACTCGCGATTCTCCTTTAACTCTCACCCGTCGCTCAGAGTCTCCTGCTTTATAGCAGCGCAAGCTCGCGATTCTCCTTTATCTCTCACCCGCCGCTCAAAGCTTCCTATTCTCTTGCAATTTTAACGCACCATTTTTTTTCTCCCCATCATATCCTCCCCCATACAATAATAATAATGTGACTGTAGAAAATAGAACTTTTGTATTTTGCATTTTATCGATTTGAAAATAATCGTAATGGATTAAGGAGATTTTTGTGATTAAAATAACACCAAACACAACATAAATCGGATAATTTTTAATTAAATGTTATTAAAATTTTGATTACATATTTAATTAAAAATTATTCAATTTATGTCGTGTTTGGTGTTATTTTAATCGCAAAAATCTCATTAATCCATTATGATTATTTTCAGATCGATAAAATGCGAAATACAAAAGTTTTATTTTCTACAGTAACATGACATACCTATATACGTGAAACATTATAGATAAAGAGCCTCGCGAGCGAGACTTCGGAACTCTTTGATGTTTGTCATCTCGCTTGCTTTTTATTCGTTCCCGCTCTCGCTTTCAATAGTAAACCACGTGGCAACAGCGCACGTGCTCGGAATCGGTAGAAGAAAATCGTCATTTGTCGTAGAGTGTGCCGGAGTGTGCCATGCAGTCTTATGACCGTTGATCTTGTTGACCTGTGTCGAAACATGGATGATACCGAGACGTATAAGTACTTTATCTGATATATATGTATATAAATTTATTTTAAAATAACATTTTCAGTTAATAAATGTTATATTAAAATTTATGTAAATCGTATATATTACGCTACATAAATTATAATAATGTATTAGCTGATAATGTTATTGAAATGTATAACCTCTTTTTCTCATCTCTTGTTCTCTCTCATTCTCTGTTTCTTTCTAAAAGCTTTGTGAAAAAAATAGAGAATATATAGAAATTGTATATTTTCTAATATACTTTTTTACAGCACGAAGCGAAGGCAGTTTGCCTACCGGCCAGCAAATGGGCCATCAAGCAGCGGCGATGATGATGAGGGCGACGAAGGCAATGGCGGCGACGACAACGAGGACGATGACGGCGACGGCGCCGACATCGACACCAACGACATCGATATCGACACCGAAGATAACGACGGCGACATCACCCCTAGCGGTGGCGTCGTCCAGGAGGGTGTCCACGGCGACGTCACCGCTAGCGGCGGCGTCGTGCAGGAAGGTGTCCACGGCGACGTCGCAGCTAGCGGTGGACCAGACGGAGATAGCGACGGCGACGAGGCCGACCCCAATGGGGCAAAATGTAAAAAAGGTTAGTTATTTTTTTAAATTGCATTTTAATAAATTGGTAGAGAGAAACTAAGATATACAATATAAGAGATCGGCTCGGATTAAATATTTGTATATATGAATACGAATATGTGTCTCACGCGATGCTGGTAACTGCGTCAACAAAATCCAATCATAACGTTGTATACTTTTTTCTCTTCATCGATATATAAAAACAAATAAATTTTTTGCTTGTTTACATACATGGTTACATACATATATACATGTGTGTATGAGAAGACGTGTTACAATGCGATTTTCGTTGAAATATCATTTTTTTATTCCAATTTTAAATAAAACCGTTTATGAAATAGTAACTGGTGTGTGTAAAAATACTAATATATTAATATCTTTTTCAGCGTATTAATGAAGCGGTAAGGCGGGCGGCCAACCGAGATAGAAAACGACTGAGATCGTACAGGCCGCCCGCATCCGTATACGTGCCCGCATCGCCCGCACTATACGGATACGTGCACGCACCGCCCGCATCGCCGGCACCATCTATGTACGTGCCCGTACCGCCCGTACCATACGGATACATGCACGCACCGCCCGCACCACCATCCATATACATGCCTCTATCGCCCGCACCATCCGGATATGTGCTTGCACCATCCGGATATGTACCCGCATCATCCGGATACGTGCCCGCACCGCCCGCGCCACCCGGATTCATGCCCGCGCCTCCCGCACCAGCCGGATTTAAGCCCGCGACTCCCGCACCAGCCGGATTCATGCCGGCGCCTCTTGCACCAACCGGATACGTGCCCGCACCGACCGCACCATCTGGATACGCGCCAAGATATTCCAGATATCTATAATTTTTACTCTCTCTCTCTCTCTAAAGGTATCTCATCTGACTAAAATCAGAAACAATAGCATCAGGATCGAAGCACGCGAGGTGGATCTAGGAAAACTTAAAACCTCTCCTAGTCTGCATGAAGCCGGCCTTGAAGTAAAGGATGAGGTTAAATTAAATCCTCGGATTATCATCCATAACATTCCAGCGGAATTAACTGAGGACGAAATAAAGAGTCAGCTTGCTAAGCAGAATGAGGAGGGAACTGAGAAGGTCATCAAGGTGGTTTACAGATATCCACTTCATCCAGGCAAGCAGTATTCAAGCTGGATATTGGAAGTCCGTCCTAAAACGCGTCAGAAGTTTGTGTCGATGGAGCGAGTTTTCTTGGGCTGGTCAGCATGTAGAGTGGCAGATCATGTGAAGATCCTGCAGTGTTACAAGTGCCTCAGTTTTGGACATCTTGCCAAGAACTGCACTAATGATGCACATTGCGGGCATTGCTCGGAAAATCACGAAACAAGACAATGTAATAACCGAAATATAACTCCTAATTGTTTTAACTGTAAGTCGGCTAAAGAAAGTAATCAATCTCACACTGCATTTCATGTCAAGAAGTGTAGTATTCTTAAGCGCAAAATTACGGCAAAAATTCGCTTGATCAATTATGGATAGCTCTATCGTCTCAGAACCAATTAATAACTTACGCGTGTGTCACGTAAACTATCAGAGTCTTTTTGCTCACATAGATAAATTTTGAAATTATTTTTCTAATCATTTTTACCACGTAATATGTCTCTCGGAAACCTGGCTTAAGCCAGGTATCACCGACCTCATGATTCAACTTCCGAGTTACGTTCTAATGCGGTGTGATAGGACAGGCAAGAATGGGGTGGTGTCGTCGGGGCTTACATACATATGAGTCTTTCTGCAAGATTGCTGGCTACCTCAGACAACCAATATCAACGTCGTCCCGAATACATGTTTTTTGAAGTCTCTTGTTTTAGCCTCACTGAGATACTAATCGCGGTAGTATATAGGCCACCGAAGATCGGTTTTCTCAAGACATTTGAAGACAAATGTCTTGAACTTTTCTCTAATTTTCAAAACCTTATCATTATGGGAGATTTCAATAGCGACTTGTTGACAAACAACTTTGATACTAATCAAATACGAGAGTTCATAGAATCGAGCGACTTTTTTCTTGTCCCATTTCGAGCAACGCATCGCACAATTACGTCAAGCACGCTCCTTGATTTGTGTATTCTGAATAATGGAGAAAAATTGTGTGGATACGGTCAGCACCCCGTCCCTTTTCTCTCTGCGCACGATCTCATATTTGTCTGTTTACGAGCTCGTATTGCCAAACTGCCATGTGAAATAATAAAAAGACGCGATTTCCGTAAACTGCACAATGAATCGTTTCTAAGGGACCTGAATAACTGCGACTAGGGTAATTTTGTGGAGTCTAACAGTGAGGATGAAATGATAATTTCTAAATCGGAATTTATTGTCTGTGCTGGACTGCCATGCACCTATGCCAGAAAGAAATCAGAGATCTTCACCCGCACCTTGGCTCAACAATTATATAATTCAGAAAATGAAGGAACGGGATCGGGTTAGACCCGCATGGCGTAAACATAGGAAGCCTGAACTTCATAAATTATTTAAAAAGTTGCGGAATAAATTTCAGTCTCTTATTCGGGATGCCAAGGAAAATTATTATCAGACTGTTTTTTCTTTAAAGCGAGACACGGTCTCAACGTGGGGCGAATTAAAGCGCCTCGGGCTTGTAAGTTCCTCATCTGGAAAGGATCGCTGTAATTTTGACCTTGACGAGCTAAACGCTGCCTTTATCTTGCCGTCCTCGGCCGGTTCCGATATTGAATCCGGTGATCTAAATTGGGATCCGGACGCCTTGGACGTAGAGCGTTTTGATGATACCTGTTTCTTTTTCGCAGACATATCACCTAAAGCTTTAAGGGATGCAATATTTAAAGGAAGGTCTGAAGCAATGGGCATAGATAAAATTTCGACGAAATGCCTTAAAATTGCATTCCCTGTCCTGCTCCCTTATCTCTTGAAACTGTTTAATTTCTTGTTACAAAACTCGTGATATCCGGATGTCTGGAAATTGGCATTGATCAGACTTCTTCCGAAGGTCAAGTCCCCTATTTCTGTCACAGACTTCCGACCGATATCATTACTCTGCACCTTGTCTAAGGCACTGGAAAGGATAGTTTTCGACCAGGTCGTGGATTATCTCGAGACGAATAACCTTTTCGACAATTACCAATCTGCCTACCGAAAAGGGTATAGTACACAAACAGCCGTCCTTCGTGTGACGGATGATATGAGACGAGCTATAGATGAGAGAATGGTGACGGTTCTCTTTGATTTCTCGAAGGCTTTTGACCGGGTATGTCACGGAAAACTGCTTAACAAACTGAGAAAACTAAATTTCTCCAAATCAGCCATTTTGTGGTTTAAAAATTATCTAGAGGGTAGAAAACAGGCCGTTTACGATACTGATGGGCGCATCTCCGCGTGGAGGGACTCGAAACACGGGGTTCTTCAGGGATCCGTTTTGGGACCATTGTTATTTAGCTTGTATCTGTACAATTTCAATAAAACAATCAATCAATGCAAATACAGCTATTATGCGGATGACTTGCTTATATATTTGCATTGCACACCAGACGAAATTGACGAGGATATAATCACTGTGAACAATGAAATTGAGGCCATACGATCCTGGGCAGAATCTAATAGTTTACTCTTAAATTTCAAAACTAAATCAAAAACTAAAGCAATGGTGGTCGGGAGTGCGAGGTACTTGAATGCTGTGTCTTGGCAATGTAAATAACATTTTGGTGGGGAATAATATCGTTCCTTATTCAACGTCAATAAAATATCTAGGCATAATTATTACAAACACTCTGGACTGGAATGAGCATGTAAAAAACTGCGTGAAAAAAATGAACACTACATTGTATAGACTCAAAGTATGCAAGAAATTTTTACCAACAACAGCGCGAATAACACTAGTCATGAGCCTGATAAATCCGATCTTGGACTACGCCTGTTTAGTCTATAACGACCTCACTGTTGAGCAGAATCAGAAACTCCAGCGAGCGTACAACTCATGTATTCGAATGATTTTCAACGTAAGAAAAGATGCACACATAACGCCTTATTATGCTAAGCTAAAATAGCTCAAGGTTCATGATAGAAGAACCTATTTTCTGGGGACCTTGATGTATCGTACATTGAAAACTGAAAGTCCTAAATATCTATTGGATTTTTTCACACTCAGATCCTCACTCGACATCCGGACCACCAGGGTCTCGTACCAAATTATGGTTTTACCGAAATGCAGAACCGAGACATATAAAAATTCTTTTGCGTATAAAGCGTCTGAGCTTTGGAATGAGCTTCCTAAATCTATCAGGGAGAAACCGAATCAAGCGCTTTTCTGTGATGCCCTGTACAATCATTTATTAAGTCGCAATTAAGAATGCCAGATCTTAGTCAATTATTGCAATTAGTAATTTCTTGTTTTTCGTTGTCTCATTTTTTCCAGCCAATTATAGTTTGCTTATTTTTATTTTACTTTATTATTTTTGTTTTTTCTATTTAAATATTTATCTATATTCTTTTTATTTTTAGTATAATTTTAATTAATTTATCAATTTTTTGGTTTTAATTTTTGCGATTTTTTGTATGTACAATTATGTAAATATGTAATACTCATTTTCTACGGACGGAATGATCTTTATTATATGTATATTGTACACGGCTTAATGCTCTCAAGGGAGCAATCCCAGAGTATAAATCTCTCTCTCCTGCCTCCCCCTTCACCCTTCCCCTCTCTTCTCTCCCTCCCTCTCTCCCTCCCTTTCTCTCCCTCTCTCCCCCCCTCTCTTTTAATCTCGATTAATAAGAATAATCTTTATGAAAATTAATCACAATTTACAGCTATTTACAAACCAAGGATAGAGTTCAGTAGAACCAAATATGCATGTTAGTAAAATCGCTACTTCTACTAATTATTTCGACGTATAATGTAAAAATAAGATTCACAATTCTTGCTTTAGAAAAAATTTGCTTTCTTATAAATATAGACAAGCTGTCTTATATAATATAAATACATACTCATCGGCTATAAAAATCATGTGAATATTATTTTACTGTACAAAATAAATAATTGAAATAAAATTATATGCCATTATATATACATGTTTGATAATATAAATTGATAAAATCCATCAAATTTTTTTTCTCATTCGTACATTATAAATAGCTATAAATTGTAATCAACTGTCAAAAAATATTACTGCAAATATAGAAAAATTTTTAGTGTTTTATAGGTTTATCTACATGTATAAATGATAATAAAATATTGAATATAAATAAAATATTTTATTATTATTTGTACATATAGGTAAATCTATATAACACTAAAAATTTCTCTTTATTTGCAGTAATATTTTTTGACAATTGATTAAAATTTAGAGTTATATATGTACGAACGGGAAAAAAATTTGATATATTTTATCAATTTATATTATCAAACATGTGTATATAAAATAACATAATTTTAATTCAATTATTTATTTCGTACAGTACAATAATATTCACATGATTTTTATAGCTAATAAGTATGTATTAATAGTTTATAAAAGAGTTTGTCTATATTTGCAAAAAAGCAAATTTTTCCTGAAGCAAAATTTATTAATTTTATTATTATTACATCATACGTCGAAGTAATTCGTAGTAGTGATTTTACTAACATGCATATTTCATGTATAAATTCATCCTACTAAACTTTATTCTTGGTTCGTAAATAGCTGTAAACTGTGATCAATTGTCATAAAAATTATTCTTACTGAAAATGTGAAAAATACATAAATTGTATTATATAGGTGTATTTTTCATAACAAAACAGAGAGAGGGGGGTAGGGAGGGAGGGAGAGGGAGAGAGAAAGAGTGAGGGAGAGGGGGAGACGAAGAGAGAGAGAATTCAATTATTTATTTCGTACAGTACAATAATATTCACGGACTTCCGTTTCCGGTGGGCGAGTGAGAGTATTGTGGAAAGTGTGCTGTACGGAAGGTATAGAAAGAAAGGAGACAGGGAAGAGAGTGAGAGAGTGAGAGGTGTGTACGTGAAGAGTGAGGTGAGGGGAAAGCGGAGGAGTAAAGGTACGGGAGAAGGTGTTAGAAGTAGGGAGGCGAGAAAAGGTAGGGTAGAGCAGAGTAAGGTTAGGAAAAGATAGAGAGAGTCACGTGGTAGGAGAAGTGAAGAACCGGGAGTGAGAAATAGGTAGAGCGGCGACATACGGTAGGATAGGAGAGAGGGAAAGGAATATAGAAGTTAGGTAGAGAGGCGATCGCAGGGATAGAAGCAGTGACAGAGGCGTAGGGGGAATAGGCACGGATAATAGAAGAGGTAGAGAGATGACGGGATATTAAAGAATAGATCAGAAAGAATAGCAAGAAAGAAGAGATGGAGGATAAGTCAAAGAAGGAAGTTTTGAAGAGGGGGGAGGGGAGAAGGGGGAGCACGGGGAATATAGAAGATATGTGGAAAAGGAAAAGAGAAGAGATAGAGAGAGAGGCAGGAGAAAAAGGGAATGAAGAATTATGGGCGTTTATGGATGGGATAAGGGTTCAAAGGTCACCGGTGAGGGGAGCGGCAAAAGGGGGAGTAGGAGAGATGGAATGGTGGGGAGAAATGAAGGAGGAATGGAAAAAGGAATTAAAGGAATTAAAGGAAGTGAGGGAGGAAATGAGGAAGGAAATGTAGAAAGATACGGAGATGATAAGGGAGGTGTTAAGTGGGTACATGAAGGACCTAGGAGAGAAGATAGAGGGGATAGTGAGGAGACAGTTGGAGGAAAGGGAGGAGAGAGGGAGGGTGGAGAGAGAGGAAATGAGGGGAAGGGTGGAGGCCCTAGAGAATGAATGGCGAGAGATGAAACGTAGAGATAAAGGGGGAGAGAAAAAGGGAGAGAAAAAAGGAGGAAAAATGGAGGGGAGAATTAAAGGGATAGAAATAAAGATGGAGATAAAGGAAAGAGAGGAAGGAAGGAGGAATATAGTAGTAAGAGGAGTTAATGGGGGAAGAGAGGTGAGGGCGAGGGTGGAGGAGGTCTTAAAAGAGATAAAAATAGAGGCTAGAGTAGAGGTGGTGAGATGCATAGGAGGTAAAAAGGAAGGGAGGAAAGGGACGGCAATAGTGAAAATGGATGAAGTAGAGAGGAAGAAAGAAATTATGAGAAAGAGAAGGGAAATAAAGGACAGAGATATTAGGATAGATGATGACTTAACATGGAGGGAAAGAAGAATGAGATGGTTAATAGAGGATGTGGCAAGGAGAGAGAGAGAAAGAGGTAAGAGAGTGTGAGTAGGATATGGATACTAAAAATGCAAATAAATGGTAAATGGTGGAGATGGGATGAGGGAGAGGAAGACATAAAGGACAGAGAGGGAAGAGCGTGGAAGGATCAGGGGGAAGAATAGGAGTTGGAAAGGACAGAGAGGGTAGAGAGATAGTAGGAGGGGGAGAGGAGGAGAGGTCAGAACAGGAGAGGATTTGGGGAATAGCTTTTTAGAATAAAGCCGGCTAGGGGAATAAGGATAGAGACTTTTGGGAGAGGATAAGGAGATGAGAGGTGGTAGTAATGATGGAGGCATGGGTGGAAGCGAAAGGATGGGAGAAGGTCAAAGAAGGATTACCGAGGGAATTTATTTGGAGGGTGCAGATAACGAGGAGACAGAACAGGAAGGGAAGAGCAAGGGGAAGGATGCTGATGGGGGTGAAGAAGGGAGTAATAATAGAGGAGGAGGAGAAAGAAGAGGAGGGTAGAATGATGTTTAAAGTAAGGTTAGGAGGGGAAAGATGGAGGATAGTGGGGGTGTACGTGAATGGGGACATGGAAAAGAAACTGGAAGGTGTAAAGGGGTGGATGGAAGAAAGAGAAGAGGGAACGAAAACAATAATAGGAGGGGACTTTAATGCGAGAACGGGGGAAGAAGGGGGATGGATAGGAGAAGAGAAACAGAAGGGAGGGGAGAAAGGAAGAAGGTCAAAAGATAAGAAGGTAAATGTTGAGGGAAGAAGACTACTGGAGTGTATATAAAAGAGGGGGTGGTCAATACTAAACGGGAGCATAGGAGGGGATGAAGATTCGGAGTATACATACGTAGGAGGAAGGGGAGGAACGGTAATAGACTACATTCTAGGGGTTGAAGAGGTAAGGGAGAGGGTGGAGAGACTGGAAATAGGGGAGAAAGTGGAATTAGACCATCAACCAGTGATTGCATGGGTAAGGGGAAGGGTGGGGAGAGGGGAAGAGAGGCAGGGGAAAATAATGAAGAGGGGAGTATGGGATGAAGAAGGTAGAGAGACGTTTAGAAATAAGTTAGGAAATATCAGTGGAGAAAGGAAGGGGTTACAGGAAGAAGTGAAAGAAATAGGAGAGAGGATAAGGAAAATATTAGAAGAGGGGAGGGAAGAAAGGAGGAAAGAAAGAGGAAAGGGTTGGTGGGACGAGGAGTGTAGGGAGAAGAAAAAGGAGGTAAGAGCAGAATTGAGAAGATGGAGAAGAGAGGGAGGAATAGCGGATAAATATAGAAAGAAGAAAAGAGAGTATAAGGAATTGTGTTAAGATAAGAAAAAGCAAGAAAGAGAAAGGATGGTGAGAGAGGCTGGGGAAGCAAAGACAGAAGGAAGAGTATGGGAATTAGTGAGGAGGGAAAGAAGAAAAAGAAGGAGGGTAAATGAGGAAATAGGAATGGAGGAGTGGAAAGAGTATTTTATGGGACTGTTAGGAGGAGTAGAGGGAAGGATGGTAAGAGGGGAGAGGGGAAGAAGGGTAGAACAGGAAGAATCAGAATTGGAGAGGGAGGAAGTGAGGAGAGTGATATCAGGTCTGAGGGAGAGGAAAGCGATAGGGAAGGATGGGATTCCAAACGAGGTGTGGAAGTACGGAGGGGAGGAAGTGGAGAGATGGGCATGGGAGTGTGTAATAGGGTGGAAGGGGGAAGGATGGCCGGAGGAGTGGAAAGAGAGTGTAATTATTCCAATAGTAAAGAAAGGAAGGGGAGATGAGATAAAAGAATACAGAGGGGTAACCCTGATGCCGTCACTGTACAAGATTTACACGGCGGTATTAGGAGAAAGATTAAGGAGAGAAATAGAGGAGAAAGGAGTACTAGCGGGGAGTCAGGCGGGATTCAGGAGGGGAATGGGAACGGTGGACCTTTACGCCTTAAACTATATAATGAATAGACAGGTAGGAAGGAAAGGGGGCAAGGTGACGGCGGTGTTCGTAGATATAAAGGCGGCTTTTGACTCAGTGGACAGGGAGATCTTAGTGATGTCGCTGAGAGGGAGAGGAGTGAGGGAGGGGTTGATAGTAAGGATTAAGGAGATGTTGAGGGAAACGAGTAGAGTGAGAATAGGAGAAAGAATGGGAAAAGAATTCTGGACGGCGAGAGGGGTAAGACAGGGATGTCCTCTAAGACCGTGTCTGTTTAACATCCTAATGGCGGATTTAGAGGAATACATAGCAAAAGGAAGGTGGGGAGGGGTTAAACTGGGAGAAGGGAAGGTATACAATGGCATACGCAGACGATGTGGTGATGTTGGCAGAAGAGGAACAGGATATGAGTGATGCTGAGCAGACTGGAGGGGTACCTAGAAGGGAAAGGGTTGGAATTGAGTACAGAGAAGACGATGGTATTGAGGTTTAGGAGGGGAGGGGGAAAAGAAAGAAGGTGGAATGGAGATGGAAGGGAAAGAAAATAGAGGAGGTAAAGGAATTTAAATATTTGGGATATACTTTTCAGTGGAATGGTGGGCAAGAAGCGCACGTGAGGGAGAGAGGTAGGAGAGCGGCGGTAGTGATGAGGGAGATATGGGGAATAGGGAAGAGATTATGGGGGAGGGATTGGGAGAGAAGATTATGGTTGTACGACACACTAGTATGGACGATGATGGGGTACGGGGCTGAGGTATGGGGGTGGAAGGAGAGAAAAGAGATAGAGGGAATTCATGAAAGATTTATATAATTTGATTTATATAAGATGGACAATGGGAGTAGATAGGCGAACGCCAGGATATATGATAAGGGAGGAGGTGGGAAGAGAAATGATGAGAGGGAGGGCGAGGAAAAGGGCTTGGAAGTTTGAGAAACGGATGAAGGAAGGGAGGGGAGGAGAGATAGCGAGGAGGTGCTGGGAGGAAATGAAAGAAAAATGGAGGAGGAAAGATAATAGGGAACTGGGAACAGGAGAGGAAAGGATTTTTCAGAGAGAGAGGAGTGCAGGAAGGGGAGGAAGAGGAAATAGAGTATGAAATTCTAGAAGAGAGAGAGAGAGAGAGGAAAGGACAAGGTGAGGAAAGAGAGAGGACGATAGAAGAATAGAGATGTAATAAATGGTATAAGAGGGTTAGAGGAGAAGGAGTGCCGGAATATTTGAAAAAAGGATGGTCAGAGAACAGGTGGGGAAAAGTGATAAGGTTTAGGATGGGGAACGAAGTAAAGGAGGGACTTTACTGGGAGGAAGAAGAAAAGAGAGTATGCAGAGTGTGTGGAAGAGAGGAGGAGTCATGGGAACATGTATGGGAAGGATGCGTAAGGGGAGGAGAAGAAGCAAGGGAAAACTGGCAAAAGCAGTGGGTAGGATATTAGGGAGTGAAGGGGAGGGAGAGGAGTGGATGAAAGAGTTGGAAAAAGTGAGAGAAGGGGAGGAAGTGGAAGAGGAGAGGGAGGATGAGAGAGAGGAGTACGGAGAGAGAGTGATAGAGAAAGAGAGAGAGGAGGAGGAGGAGGACAGGAAAGAGAAAAGTAGGGTGAGAAATAATGAGAAGGAGGAGGGTAGAGAGGAAGACTGTGAGAGAGAATGAGAGAGATAGAGGGGAGATAGGGAGAGGGAGAGAGGGAGTGGGAGAGAGAGAGGAGAGAGAGAGAGAGTGGATGGAAAGTACAACGGAAGCGGAGGTCCGAATAGGATAAGGAAGTCGTTGTTGGGATAAGGATAGTTTAAGAAATAGAAATAGATTAAGATTAAGATTAGAATAAGAATTGTATAAGAATTGTATTAGAGAGGCGATAAGAAGGGTAAAGGAGAGAAAGAGAGAGCATACGGCGAGGCGAGCGGGGCGTATAGTCTGTTATAGTTTAAGTTGATAAATGAAGCGTAGAAAGTTGAGAGGAGACTGTATAGATTTGTAACCCCATAGGGGACAGTAAAGTTCTTACATACATACAATAATATTCACATGATTTTTATAGCTAATAAGTATGTATTAATAATTTATAAAAGAGTTTGTCTATATTTGCAAAAAAGCAAATTTTTCCTGAAGCAAAATTTATTAATTTTATTATTACATCATACGTCGAAGTAATTCGTAGTAGTGATTTTACTAACATGCATATTTCATGTATAAATTCATCCTACTAAACTTTATTCTTGGTTCGTAAATAGCTGTAAATTGCTGATCAATTGTCATAAATATTATGCAAATATGAAAAATACATAAATTGTATTATATAGGTGTATTTTTCATAACAAAACAGAGTGAGGAGGGTGGGAGGGAGGGAGAGGGTGGGAGGGAGGGAGAGGGAGGGAGTGAGGGAGAGGGGTGGGGGGAGACGAAGAGAGAGAGAAGCGCGAGTAAATGTGTAAGCGAATATGCGTGGAGCATGAAGCTGAGCGATACGTAATGAGCGACGAACGATTAGAAAGAGACAGAATGAGCGTACGATTGAGAAAACAAAGATGCGGGAGAGTGCAATAATTTAATACATGTATACTACTGTCACACGCATGAAAGAAACAAAGAGGCAGTACGATTTTGTCTGTCCTTGTCGGTTAAACAGATTGCAGTTCCATCTATCACGCTATCCGGTAACTAATCTTTGCTCTGTTTTACTCTTCGACATCGATTCCGCACGCGTTCGCACGTACGCTAAACAGTTCAATCACTAATCTTTTTAAACAGGCTTCTAAGCTCATTTCTAATACTTCAGTATTATTCTCTCATGTTATCCCGATTGCGAGCGCTATATCTTTTGCATGGACAAATTGCAAAACTTTTATATTAAATCAGTATTGTTACGACCTGACGCAAGAAGCGGATAACACAACTGTAATTATTAAACTTTTCTTTGGTTTTTACATGAGATTATAGCGTCCGCAGTTCTTTATTATTAGTACTTTAATTGTGGAAAAGGATTTATCAATCTGTATAACCAATAAAAAGATTAGCACTCGAACTCATATTTCGTGTTTTATCGATAAAACAGACGACTCCAGCATCACCTTAAATCTTTGGAAGTATCAGCTCTACACGACCATCAAGTAGCTGATAAATTTGTCAGTTTCAAATTATTTTGATTTTTTAACACATTCCATCTATGTGTTGATGCGCCACAAAACAAATACAATCGTTGCAAAAAACCAAAATAATTTTTAGAACAAATGCATTCATCAACGCTACATTCTCCGACCAAATTTAAAGAATGAGTAACACAAGGAACATACAATGCTAATTTATTTTGTTCTTTTAAACATGCTTGCAGGCCGGAGTATTTGCCAGACATATTACTGGCATTATCATACGTTTGCGCACGACAATCGGCTATATTAATATCATGTTCTTCAAGTAACTATAATATTTCGGTACTCAATAATTTGCCTTTATGGCTTGTAATTTGTAGAAAACAAAAAAATCGTTTATGAACATGATTATTGAAATAATATCGAAATATCATAGTTGATCTACGTGCGAAATGTCTGGAGTAGAATCGACAACGAGTCCCCAATACTTAGATTCTTTAATCTCGTTTCTAATCTGCGTTAGAATCTTTCTAGACAAAAATTCAATAAATTCTTCACAAATAGATTTTGATAAGTAAGAAACATTCTCTCGACCTTTATTTGCATACATATTTATATGCTGTTTCAAAAAAGGATCAAATTCGGCAATCAATTCTGTTTGAAAGTCAAACGCGATTTTAGATATTATCGACTTAATCGAACTTCTCGCATTCCGGGCAAACACATGGGCAAAGCTCGGTGTCGCGATCACGCGCCGAGAACCGCGTCACGCGCTTTTTCTTTTCGTCAGAGCGCCGAACGACACGTGTTCGACACGCGATCGATTATCAGCTCTATTGTCCGAAAAGACGAAAACACGAGGATCGCGCCACATTCCGCGATATATATACATACATGTGGATTAGGAGAGTCTTCCGGATTCCAAGGCACGGCAACCGAAGCCGTCAGTCTCAACGTAACGCTCGAACCGTGACATTCACCTGATCGATCGGCATGTGGCCGGTAATTCTTTCAATCTGTTCGACCATTTCTCGTGTCGTTCTTCGCTCGTGTCGTCTTTTCTCTTGTCGTGTGAAGCTTGTGTCGTGTGTTTAATGAATCATCGAGTTCCTGCGTGAACCGATGTATTTTTTCTCTCGAGCGATCGCGTCGTGATCGCTGCGACACAAGTGAATCTCGGTTCACGGACTTGCCGTCTCGCCTCGTCGCACGTCAGTGATTTCGTGATAATTGTGATAGTACAAATTATTCGCGCCACATAAGCAGCGAGTAATCAAATAATTAATCTAAGTATTCATTCATTTTTGTTATATTCGCGAGCTGATGATCGTATCTCCGTCGCGACCGTCCTCGGCCTCGCGATCAAGATCTCCGTCGGCCGCGATCAAGATCTCCGATCTTCAAGATATCCGACTCGCTTAAAGGCCGCTTTCTAAGGGACGGACCAGAAGATCTCCGTTCGCTAAATTGATACGGATCGTCGCTCGCGCCAGCTTGTGAATTGTTATAAAATAAATGTTCACTATAGACGACACGACAGTTCACATTTTCTCTTCCTTCACTGATCCTTCAGCGGATCTTCGGATTCGCGCAACCTACCGTCTTCGCGTTCAAATCTGGACGGATTCCGGCACCCTCTCGTCAATCTCTCTTTTTAAATTATTAATCGCGGGGGCCGATCTCCTCGATTCTCCTCTCCCCCGCGAACAAATTCTAATACGCCTAAGTAATTTGCATTATCTGATGCTCCAATCACTTCATTAGTACCACAAAATGGAAGAACTTTTTCGGGTAAAAATCGGATAGCGGCAAGGATTCTTTTTAATACTTCTGTCTAATATTTAATCTCGGATTGCATTTTATTAATCATACCTTTATCGACGTGTGCATTTTTTTGCATAAAATTAATCCAATCCACCCTACATCGATTATGTTCTTTACTACTTTCATGATTTAAATCGTTTTGTCGATTTTTTCAATTAGAGAATCCATTTTTTATAAACATGTCTTGATCCTTTGAAAATAACTTACAAATATAGCAAAATACGTTTCCAGTGGATTAAGAAAACATCAACCATTTTCGTTCACATCGTTCGCCATTTTTCAATTCTCTTTGAAAATACTCAGGAGAAAAATATCTATTTTGTTTTAAGTAGTTTCGTTTTGAAGATTTAAAAGTAGAGTTCTTATTCTGGAATATCGAGTATCCTGCATTTATATATTTTTCAAGCTGATTTTTGTCTAATTTTAGTGGCCATAATGCAGGATCTGTTTGTAAGGCATCTAAAAATAAATTAATAAATCCGTAGATTAAAAAAATGTATTGTCCCATTTTGAACTATTTTCATTAGTTAAACGATTTTTCCCGCAGACTAAATATGTAATTGTGGCATTGATTATTTAGAAGCACGACATCAATTTTACCAGCAAGACAATAAACCTATTAATCCACGATGATTACTAATTATAACAGATAACAGGTGATGAATTATATATATAATAAAATATACACTTACGGATTATATTTTAAAAAATTAACTTTTTTAAATATAAAAATATATAATTTTGTTGTGTCCATTATCCTAAAAATAATTAATTAATTCTGAAAATATATACCTGCATTCGTTTCTGTCGTTATGACTGAAGAACCTTCAGTTTCATTTGTATGACTGGATTCAGTTGAATCTTCTTCTTGGCCGACACAAACATTTTCAACATCATTACGATCATAGATGACTTCATTACTCTTTTGACAAGTATTTTCAGTATGCAATTGAACGTTGTTCCGTCTTGTTCTAACTACATGAAAGGGCGCCTGTTAATCACGTGTTTCGTGAGTGATTCCGCGCCGCTGTGTAGCTGTCGCGGATCCAGGATCAATTCGATAATCCTGGCGCCACCCTTGTCCGGTATTTCGAACCACGAGCGCTCCGCCCCGCGCCGGATGTCGTCAGCCTAGTATTTCGCGCATGATCCTGCCGATTAGCCAATATCGCGGTCGATTGATCGCGCTAGCAATCAATCATTGGCCGATAAGAATTCGCGAGCGCGGACTTCCGCCTTCTTCCCCGTGACGAGCGTTCGCATTATTCGAGAGTCTTGTACCGCAGCAAGAGGCACGTGTGAGCGTTAACAAATTTCGCAAAGTCGTCTTTCGGTCAAATCTCCGTCAATAGTTATCGGGCTTCGCTAGACGTGACAACATTGTCTCGCATCTTTGTCGCATTCTTATACATTAAGATAAGTCAGCAACGCGCGAGACTTAGCAATTTTATTCTGTGCCGGTTAACGACAAGTGCAAAACGGCGCAGCTCTGGCCGCGAGGATCAAATCGACCCTCGACCGAAGCTAAACATTCGCGAGATCTGCTTACGGAGTTATACGCGGTGCTCCGCTACTTATTGTGATCATTTAATTTAATCAAGGTGTCGTGCTATTCACGTACGGCCTTTTCACTCGCAGTCGTTCGCAAGGAACATTCTCGCCATTATCGTGCTCACGTGGCCCGTTACCACTCTGTACATTTTTGTTATTGACATTGTCGAGAATAAATTCTGTGTTGTCTAAACCACAGTGCCGAATTTAATCATTCACCTGTCTGCGCGCCGTCTCCCAATCGGAAGAGAATCTACCGCATTTTCACACAAACGTTAAGATTTTTTCATTTGCGATATTTTCATTTCCAGTCTTATTTTCATTGCAAGTAGGATAGTTTTCGATGTTTTCGTTTCCATAATCTACATTTTCGTTATACCGCTCTTTTAATTGTGAGTTTGATTGATTTGACGAAAAATATTCTGTCAATTTCGGAAGTTATTTTGAAATTGTTCTCTCTCTTTCTTCAGCTTCCTTTTTTGACCTCCACTATCAAATTTTCTCGACATTTTAAAATTTTATACTTAACGACAATTTGCACTGCACACTTTCCGCTTGAGCTCGACAAAGTGAAGAAGAAAGCGATTTCATGCACGATCGTTTTTTGTTTGCAGTCTACATGCGTTGACTTGTTAAAACCAAAGATCTCTATCGCGGCGTCTCTTTTTCCGCGAATCAAAACAAGCATTAACCGGCGCAGTGACACGCGTTGACACACGTATAGTGTCGTTGCGCTTTTCATTTGTTGAATTATACTGTTTAAGATGTTATTTGCTTCTAATAACAATTTAATTGAAATTTTGCAATTAGGTAAAACTGCATTTAAATAGTATACAAACCACCTTTACTTTTGAAATCATGTCTGATTTCATGTATTTTAAAATAAGAATGTAAAAAAATTTTTTTCCAAAAAATCGTAAAATAATTACAATAAAATAAATTATTTTTAAATGATGCTCAGATAAGGCCCTCTAGTAAGCAAGGCCCGGGGCTATAGCCCTCCTAGCCCTCCCCTTAATCCAGGCCTGACCATAGTAATTAGTCCGCGTGGTTCATTGATACATTTAAACCAAACTTGTCTTGCTTCTTTGTTGTAATATTCTTTAAAGAATTTGATTCCTTTCAATTCTCCTTCCCTCTTTAATCTTTTTTGTTTTTCTAAACATTTCTTCTTTAAAAATCGCGAACCAATCTTTAATCGGTACCTTTATTCTACAATTACTTTCTTCATCCGTGGCTTCTTTAACTAACTCGTCTGCCACCTCATTCTCTAGAATTCCTGAATGGCTTGGAATCCACCCTATTACTATTTTTGTTTTGTTACAATCCTCCTTACTATCTCTATTCCTAACAAAACTGTACATTTTTTCTTTTGTTTTGTATATGTATTTATTCTGATATACACTTAGTTTATTATTTTGAAGCGCTTTGCATGTACTCAGTGAATCCGTTAAAATTAATGCGTCTTTCTTAACTTTGTTTTCTAATAAATAACCTACCGCCTTTTCTACAGCTAGCACTTCCGCAGTAGAATAGATAGATTCCGCGTAGTATAGATAGAACTTCTATTACTAATACTAATTTTATATGCTATATCGCTTTTTCTATGGCAATTTTTATCCCTGTGCTCCTTTTGTTCTTTTGCTTGGACCCGTCAGTATACATAATCACGTGATCATCGGCTTCGACGTGTTTTCTTTCGACTTCTCGACGTTATCTTTTAATTGATTTTGAATATTTTGATCTTTGCTTGTAATGAATTTACTAATTGTTCTTTATTTTCTTTTTCAGGTAATACCGTATAGGTCTTCGCGGGATTCGCGGATAGAGGATTTCCTGTTATTTGAGTGTTTCTTAATTCGTAATTGTTTTTATATTGCGGAGGTTTTTGAGCAACCTGTGAAATTTCATTTAACGAAATAATAGGTATCGCGATTTCTACTTCGTGATCTAACGTGTTAATAAATCGAATGTATGCTTTATCATTTATACAAGTGACGAGGCAGTCTCCGGAGTAGACTCCTTCAGGTCCCTTTAGCGGAGGACAATGCCCGATTTTAATTCCTGGATTAGCTATGCGTATTGTAACGCCCATATTTGTTCTCGCGGGTATAACTACTGTCTCTTGATTTTTAAATGGAAAAGCACAATCGTGCCATGTGATAAATTTATTTGCGTAATTAATGCACGCATTTTGTTCACTGAAGAACGAAGATCCCAATATTCCTTGAGTGATTATGGGAAATTCGTCGGGTACTACGTGAAAGATTACCAACTGTCGTACCAAGCGTGTTGACGACGTCTTCAGTAATACCGGTGAGTTGAATAATTTCTTTATTGTTTATTTGAACATTATTATTAATGCAGCCTCTTTTAATCACGTTGGGCTGTGCTCCTGTGTCGAGCATGAAGGCGGTCGGTCCGCGAAAGGATATTGACTCGAGTTCGACAGCTGGTATTCTACCATCGTCTCCTCGTAAGACATGGAGACTCCTTGACTAGTCTCCATAGCGTTTATGGGACGGACGTTCCACTGACCTCGGGGCGTCCCGTTGGTCGAGGCCACGGTGGAGGTTCCCGAATTTACTGGTACATTATTACTATTATTACTCATATAATTATTATTACTATTATTATTGTTGCCGTTTGTGGGCTTATTGTTATTATAACTGCTATTGTTATTATAATATTGTCTTTTTCGACATTCATATATCAAATGTCCTATTTTCTTACAGAAACCGCAAATTTTTTGATTGCCGGATGCTACCGGATTCTTCGATGAGTCGCTCTGCATCGCGGTGGAGCCACGCTGTAATATCTGAGTCTGTGGAGCTGGAGCGGAATTATCTCGCGAAGTACGCGCATTTTTGTATCTTAGTTCCTCCCTTTGGAATCGCCTGTCTATAACAATTGTCTTAGAACAAGCGTCGTTAAGGCTGTTGTATCCTTCCGCGCGAAGTTCTGCTCGGTAATCGCGAGGAAGTCCCTCTAGAAATGCCTCTAACGCAAAAGATTCTATGGATGAAATCTCAATTTCGGACAACGGTCGGCCAAAACTTGTTTGATCGCCTTCAATTATAGCTGTCTTTAAATCCTTAATTCGCCCGATGTAATCTAAGACATGCTCGTTTGGTTTTTTGAATGTCATGCTCAACTGTCCGCGGTAATAGTTTGAACTTTTTCCAGACCCGAACGAACGTTTTAAACAATCTAGAAACTTTTCGACCGTAGGGTGTATTTCGTCCTCGACAGCTAGGTACGCGTGATGGGTTAATTTATTTCTTAACATGCGAACGAACATAGTTTCGTCTACCAGAGGTACTGTTTCCTTCGCGCGTTTACAGGCTCTCGCGAATTGCCAGACCGGTATATTGTGCCCATCGTATTTCGGTACGAGTTCGAGCGCGTCGCGTAAATACGACTTCGGATATGCGGACGGGTACGAAAATCCCGACAAATTTGTTGCAGGCGTAGCGGATTGTTGACTTAAATTCAACGTTGGTATGTGAGTTGGAGGCGATTGAATTGACGTAGTCGCGTGAGGTTCGGAAACATTACTCTTGGGCAAATAATTCACAAATGTCTGCATCATGTTTTCTAGCATCCGCGTGCGCTCCGTTAATTCTTTTTCTTTCTCCCGGATTTCTTTGATTGCTCTTCCATACGTAGCGCGTGCTCCCTTATGATCGCTATCGCTGTCTGAGTCATTTTTAATTAATTATTTAATTAATTATTTAATTAATTATTTATATATGAAAAATAATACAATATATATATTGATTATCCGCGGCGATTACGGCTGTATCGGTTATTATATGAATATTATTTAAAAAACTTATTATATAAATGCCGTTTTCACATTAGCTTTAGTATTACAAGTAATTTAATAATATATTCGTATAGAAGAACCTAAATATAAGAGTGATCTTCGAACGCGTAAATACGTATATATGTATATCGGCTGAATAATTTATTTAAAGGCCGGGCGTTTATAATTATTTATGAGGATTGTATCGATAATATTTGCAAATGAGTATGTATATACAAGGATAGGTCTAGAAGTAAATATATATGTGTATAGAAGAATTGATAGTATTTTGTTATATTTTCCTGAAAAGAAAGATTATATTATGTTATATTTTTATTTCACACACATAGGCATATAATTAGTAATCGAATGTGAGTTTTCTATTATATTTTGACTTCTCTTAATTTCAGAACTAAGTAGTATAATGAAAAGACAATGGTGTCTTTTATATCTCGGAATAGCTTCCCTAACGGATAAGGATATCCCTTTCTTTTTGAGACATCCCACCTGTTGTCACCAGTTTTGTTTAATGTCACGTCCAAGTGACATTAAATTTTGGGTTTTTGTTTTTTTTTCTCTTTTGTTTCAGGCAACGCGCAGGATTCACAACGGCCGAGCGGTAAACTATTGTGAACGAGCACAAGGCACCGGAAGATATAGGTAGGTTTTAGATATTATATAGATACTGTATAAGTTCTATATAGAAGGTTTGAATTTATTTATTCTAATGTTATTCTTATTTCCAGCCTCAACTTTAGCAGCAAGGTATAGGGGAGAAAAGATGTGGAACAAAATATAAGGTATGTATTAAATACTATAATTTTACTGATTCTATTATTTTATTTATTTTCTATGGTTGAAAATTCAATCTTAAGATAAATATATTTCGTATGTTAGTCTACTAACAACAATATATGTATATATTGTGATTTTAATTGTTCAAAGTAAAGGGAAGGTTAATGATATAGTTCTATATTGAAATGTTGGAATTTATTGTGTAATAAATTTACTATCTTATTTTCAGAGATCGACCCTAATTATTTAAAAAGGCTGCGACGGATTGGAAGGGCAAGGCTAAATCTTGACTGCTATTGAGTCTCAAAATCATATACGTAAACATTTACTGCACCTTATTACTGGGCCTTTAATTTAGAGAAAAGATTAAAGCTTGTGATATATTATTATAGGTTCAAATGTTCATTCAATAAATTCGAATCAAGAGGTCGGAGAAGATTCGAGAATCCTATGGAATAATACGCCCTTACGGACTGGAATCAGATCGCGAGAGGGGAAATCAATAACAAGGTAATTTATATGATTTATTATATGCATATGCGTGTGTGTGTTTCAATTAAATAATATCATTTAGCATCAGAATAATTTATTTCACATATGTATTTCATTCCGTATATAATTGGTTATTTTACTTAGTATTAAATTTTAATCACATAATTTTCATAGATAATTTCATTAATTTACGTGCGTATAGTTAATTGTGTCGTTGAATTATAAGCGGACACATTTTGTTCCGTTAGAGTAACTTTTCTGAATTCGTCATATAATAAGTATTTTATTTCAATACTCTTTATCTTAATCAGTTGTATAAACCAATTATATTCGTAGTTATTTGATATTGTTCACAAAATATATATATATATATATATTATTCATAGGGTTTATGTATATATTGGCATGTATATTATATATATATATATATAGGTTTATTAACATATGGGATATATTTTATTAATAATCAAAATAATTCATAATCATTCATATATATGTGTATTTAACATTTTCATGGTATCGTTCGAATTCATATACGTTTCAGTCTTGACTCATGAATTAATTATCTAAGAGTGTACTACAAGTGTGCATATATTTTTTGTATTTTCCTTTGTACGGATTACTTAGTCAATACAAACTTATTATTCCTTAGATCGGGTGTGAATTATACATTATTTTTCGTTTAGGACCTGTTATTCTTACATTTATACAGAATAATGTGTCTTACATTTATTCGGTCTTTCCTTTTTCATGATATGTGAATTCTCATGATAGCTATGTTCTTTATTCAAATTTGTCAATTAATTAACACAATGAAATAAATGCATGTATATAAGATACGGGATATTCACAGAAATAAAATAACATTTTCAGTTTGGTGGTTGTTCTAATCGTTTTATATATTATTTCTTCATACTTGAGAATTGTAGCGTAAATTGTGTACAAATGTTGTAAAATGCAATTGAAATTAGCAGTTACTCGAAAGAGAAAGAAATTTGTATGTAGATCTCATCAGTATTAACGTACAATCAATATCATTCAATAAAATTTAGAAAATAGATGTAGAAATTGATCACACTATATATGGATTATCTGTGCTCTTATATTTTCATTGGTCGATAATTTCTCAATTTATGGTAATAAACATTAAAACTGCCGATTAGAACAATCACTATATTAATTTTTAATCACCTCAATTGAGAATGTTAAACTTTATTATATTCGCTAGACCGTTATGTCCAGGACACTGTATATATGTATATATATGTGCACATATAATTATTCTTATCTTGTTTCATAGTTTATATAGCCCTATAATTAATTAAAAGGAGAAAAGTATATATAACTATTTTTGTTTATTGTAAAATTAATGTTTAATTTAGTTACAGGTTATGTTAGACAAATATTCACATATACACTATGATCAAAAAGTTCCAGGAATTTGTATTTTTAGATTACGCGCGCTTTACCGAATCGAATAATTTTTTTTTCTCGGATTTGTAAACCTTTCCCCGACACTTTTGTTAAATGTGAGCGCCATCTGTATCATTAGTAGTTGTTTGGCGTCTGTTTACATCGGTCCAGTTTTTGCACTTCGTCGCATTTCAAAATGGAAAAAAATATTGAACAAAGAGTTTGTTTGAAGTTTTGTGTTTCCAACGATATTTCTTGTGCCGATGCATTGAAAATGCTATAAAAAGCCTACGGAAACTCTGCTCTCTCGAAAACACGGGCATACGAGTGGTATTCGGCATTCAAAAAAGGGCTCAAAGAAGTTGAAGATGCACCTCGTAGTGGACGCCCTTCGACATCGACAACCGATGATAGCGTTGAAAAAGTTAAGGAAATCGTGCACGAAAATCGTCATGCAAGCCTCAAAGAGATAGCTGGTGAGCTCAACATCGCGTACGGATCGGCACAGCACATTGTGGTGGATATTTTGGGCATGAAACGCGTTGCAGCACGACTTGTGCCAAAAGACTTGAATTTCGTCCAAAAACAGTTCCGAAAGACAGTGGCTCAGGAGATGATTTCTGAGGCAACAGACGATCCTACCATGATGAAACGCATAATTACTGGCGACGAAACATGGGTTTACGAATATGATGTGGAAACCAGCCAACAATCATCCGAGTGGCGCTATGAAAATGAACCAAAGCCGAAGAAAGCGCGTCAAAGTCGATCAAAAATCAAGATTATGCTCACAGTTTTCTTTGATTATCGAGGCGTTGTTCATTATGAGTACCTGCCAACGGGTCAAACAATCAATAAGGAGTATTATCTGGGCATAATGAGGCGTTTGAGAGATGCTGTGCGTAGAAAACGACCGGAATTATGGAAAAACAATTCTTGGATTTTGCACCATGATAACGCTCCCTCTCACAAAGCACGCATTGTGGCCGACTATTTGACCAAACACGCAGTAAATACCATCCAACAAGCACCGTATTCTCCGGATATGGCACACTGCGACTTTTTCCTGTTCTCAAAACTTAAATTACCGCTTCGTGGAAAAAGATTTGCGAGCATAGATGAAATAAAAGAAAATGCGACGAGGGAGTTGAAAGCCATTCCTTCATCGGACTATGAAAAGTGTATGGATGAATGGGTTAAGCGTTGGCATATGTGCATCGCTTCAGATGGATGCTACTTTGAAGGCGATAAAATAAATGTACCCGAAAATTAACAAAAAATCTGTTTTATTTACCAATTCCCGGAACTTTTTGATCATAGTGTATATGTATATAAAAGTAGGCAAGAAAAAATAGAAAGTCTTAGAAATATTTATATATATGAATGTGCACGTATATATTTCGTCTGGTTGACTGTAGGTTACTCACTGCAATTAATATTAACAACCCTTTTTTTTTTGTTGCAGGGACGTTCCCTCAAGACAAGATTTGTCGAGTTAGTCACGTTCGGAGTGACTCTGCGTTTTGTAGGTGCGGCCAGATATTGCCCTCGCCTAATTATACAGAATATTAGGCCGATACAAATCCAGGTACTCGCTGATTTTATCGCTCAAGGCGCAGGAGTAATTCCTTGTCGAGCTACGCTCTTACTCGGACGACGTTTTAACGCAGACTGCCTGCTGCCCAAGAGTGATCATCGGCCACTTCGGCGTTGTTCGGCTAACTTCGATCGCCATCGGGCGCGTGCACGCTTCGAGTCAGCTCGAGATACAACGTGATCACGCTTGTTTACGCATTCCTTGAGCCGGCGAGTTAGAATAAGAATTTCGCTTTCAAAATTAAATTTAGAATTAAATATATTTTAGATTGAATATATTCCTTATTGTAAATATTTTACTATTGATTTTAAAAATTTTATAAAGATAAAGAAAATCATTTAAGGTTGATTAGTTTTAAGAAATAATGAAATTAAATTTTAATTTAATGTTCTTTCTATTAAGGCAAAAAAATTTCTTATATTAAAAATCTTAATTAACTTTTATCAATAATGAAATTTTATTCTCTGTCGAAATTCCGATTCTTACTCCTTTTCTTATTGGCTGTAAATTAAAGTAATTAACATTCCCATTGTACAATAAAATAATTATATAATTTATAATATTATTTTAAACATAGTTTTAAATCAATTGAATGCGTATTTTAGTATCTGAAAAGTGAAAAGCGAGCGAGAATATGAATATTCGCACTGGGATATGTTTTCGTATCGCCGATGATATCATCACATTGGCATCTCGGCCTCTTGTACCGTGAATTTGAAAGAGTGAATAAATTACAATTACTTTATATTTTAAATAACTATGTTACACTTGTTTAATATTCCTTATTTCCCACTATCCTTAAAATTCATTATTAATTTTTATGTAATTATTTCTGGTATTAGCGTCCTTAATTAATCGATACTGCGTTTTGTCAATTAATTATATCAATTAACAAAAGTTGAGTCGATCAATTGTAATGTATATGCATTCATTGAATTAGTAAGAATTAATTAAGATAAGTTTGAATATTTAATTAAAATATGCATTCAACCAATGAACTATAACCAAACAAAATTATTCAAAATAATAATTGCATTTCGATATAACACACGCACATGTGCATATATGCACGTATTAAGAGTAAATTACTGCAATTTATAACATAAATACATATGTATGCAGTTAGCGACCCTACTGAATATAATAACATACACATATACATTTGTTAAAGGTTTACACAGTCAATATTGCAAGAAAATATGCAGATCAATATGCAATGGCAGTATGATATAATATAGACACATAGATTTAATATAAATTATCAATATATAAGCATAAGTCAAAATAGCAATTTGTGTATAAGTATTTTTGAGTCACCCTGTATAGAGATGATTGTTTATGCCAATTTATGTTTAGGTAACTGGACAAAGTGATTCTATACCATAATTTGTTAACAGAAGTACTTTGATACAAGTTAGAATATAATATATTGATTTTTATATTATGTTAAAATGTCAAAAATCAGAGTTTTTCTATGCGATAGGTGAAAATGTCAAATTAATGTTAGGCGGTCTAAACAAGAAAATCTAGGAACTAGAAGAAAGGCAGAATATGCTGTAAAGAGAATTTTGGTCTAAACTATCATCGGAAGTCTACACGAGCTGTAACAAAAATGGTTGAAATCTGGTTTCCACAACTTTCGAAGCGTTGTATATTTAAAACTATTTTATGTGATTTTGTAAATTCACGTCTGAATGGTAATTCTAACGGTCCGGAGTGTTGGTATAGTGGCTCTGTACTAGGAAAACAAGACTCAACTATTGCATTCAAATATTTTGAGAGATATTAATTTTTATGTGTGAAAATGAGTCATTTTACTGAGTTTTTGAGAGAACGTGGGGGGTATGTTGATTTTTGTTCCAACAGTTCTTACTATTGCTTATACACGATTTTCTTGTAAAGAAATGTTCAAATCATTATAAAATATTAACTTGAGCTCGTTTGAATCAATGTAAATAAAAGTTTTGATTATTTGAAAGTGTATATATAGTGAATTTCGTAGTTCGTAGACCTTACCGTTTTTAATGAATTAGATGACGATTGGTATTAAAAAGTGGCCTAGAATAGTTTTATATCGTATCTGAATGCATACAGATGTAGTGCATTGTATACACCGGGTGTCGCGAAAGTGCCTATAGCGTTCATATCCCTTTCTTAACAATTTTATCAATGTAATTACGTTTCTTTAATGTTATTATTTTAATTCATATTAAATATAATTTAATTAAACTTGTATCTTGTTTTCATCGTTTTGTGTCTCACTATTTTTACACTATGAGCTTGTACTCTCATTTAGGTTGCAATTTGACAAACTAATGATTTCTCATGCGTATATACATATACATATATGTATGTGCATATATACTGAACTGTCTAATATACGCATGTATAAATGTATAAATGTGTTGTGACGTGACGTTTTGCACGTCCGTCACAAGGGCTGAGAAGCCCGGCCGGGATTGGTCGCGCGGGCCTCCGCTCTCTCGATTTAGGGAGAGAGAGCGCGGTATGAGCGCGGGATCGGACGCGATCCCGCGGTTGTCGTATATTTTTTCCTGGCGTTTTGTATTTGGCGAAAATTAGCGTAATGACGGTGGCAATCAGGCGGTCGACGGGATCTCATTCGGCGAGCGACCAGAAGAACAACGTTAACGTCGAGGACGAAGGGAGGCCAGCGCCGAAAGAGGGGAGCGCGCCCGGTAAGAATAACTGGATAATAATCGGAATTACTGCAATTAACAAACGAACCGAAGCTGCCGCCCGTTGTGTTTAATAATTACGCTTCACAGGCACGAAGGAAGCAATCGAAGGGAAGGCCACTCAAGCGCAAGGAGCGCGAGAGCCCTGAGGAGGAGCTACGGCACTGTATCCGAAGCGCGGACCCGAATTTCTTTGCAAGATGAAGCGCGATCGAAGAGGAAATCGATCGCAAGTACATCCGATTAATAAAGAACAAGGAGGGCCGGATACAACCATACGCTGCCGCAATTAGGGCTTCCCGAGGCCTGAGATTAATAAGAAGCGAGCGAAGGAAGACGGGGGCCCGGGATTAGAAGTGCGAAGGCCGCAAGGACCCGCAAGGCCGCGCCACAGCCCTGCGTAATTCGGGAGCGCCGCACGTGGCCTTATTACATATTAATGTGCCGGCGTGTCTCCTGCGGGCCTTCCGTTCGTCACTGTTCGGCGGACCAGCGACTTGAGCGGAGGCCCTCTTATCGAGAAGCGATTAGAAGGAAGTTCGAGAGTCCATACCGGTGAGACGGACGTCGACTACTTGTAAAGCTGCCAAATTGCAAGTAAGGTTCGGATGAGTCGCGCCCCTGAGTCATCGCTGTCGCAAGTAAGGTTTTCGTATCGTTATTTTATAAGATTGTACTTATTTCGAGTAATTGCGCAGTAGATCGGCGAGACGACTCATCCGAGCCGACGGATCCGCGTGAGTACTCTCTCTCCCGAGATCATTTGCCGCCGACAGTCAATATTTTGCGTCTTGTTAAATATTTAATTGTCCTTTTTTGCTATCGTGTGTGATCTTTGGTATTAGCGAGCTCGTACACGTAACCGCCTTGTATATTACGCGTCTGTAAAATCGTGCGTTCGTCTCGTATTGTGCCGTAACGGAAGTATATGTGTCGCGTAACAGTTAGTATCGTACTTCGTCGCTTCCGAACTATTGTGTAAATTCGGGATATTGACATTTTTCGCGTTATTAGCTTGAAACGTTCGTCGCTGTCTTACAGGCAGTTCATTCGGCGTATAATTCCGATCAGTAATACGAGTCGTACCGCGATATTGATTGAATATATCGACAAATATTATTGTCGCGGCGTATACGGCTGCTCTAAGCGCCTATTATCTCTTGTTTGACTTTGTGAGAATTCGGCAATTCCACGCGGGCGAGCGCAAGTTAATTGTCGGCTTACGAAGGAATTTTCCTCGCTGTCGAGGCCCGGATAAGCCTCGTGCTGCGGTAAAACTCTTCGGCGAAGAATTGACTTTCGGCTCGCGCGTGAAACCCGATACTCTTGCGCTCGGTCGCGAGAAGCCTTTCGGCCGACAAACAGCTGGCCACAATATCACGAACGGTATCTATTATTATTATTTCTTTTATATTATACTCTTTCTTTATATTTTCTTCTAATTTTTTTCAATTCAAGTATTCCTTTTGTCAATGTTTCTTTTCTATAGTAAAATTTTCTCTGTCATTATCAGTTCTCTTATAATTATTCTCTCACCTACGATTGGCTACATTATATTCTATTACAGTAATCTCTCTGTGCAATTTATTGGTGCCTATCTCGATTCTCTCCCGTCCCGTCCGCAAGAATCACCCCCTCTAACAATTCCGTTGACTGAATAGCCGCGTTTTGTCCGTCGCGATGACTGATTTAAGATTATTGACTTTCGTAAAGTTCGTTTTCGACGGTGCGAATTTTCGCGCCTGGCGCCCAACTTATTATATAATTGTTTCGTCTCAATTACCGTTCGGTTTACATACATCGCGCCGAAGGTGTGCCGGTAGTCATTACCAACGACCCTTTAACTAATTATATCTAGAATTATCCCCGAAAATAATCACGGTCACAGTGTATATGTATGTTTGTTGATTATTAGGCTTGTCGCTTTTCCTTAACTTCATGTATTCTATTCTATATATACGCACAGTAACTTATTGTTTTATACTTATCTCTAGAGAGTATAATATATATATACAATACTTTATTTACTTGTAATTTTTCCTCAAATATATGTCTATGTTATTGTTTTTTTTTTATGTTTCAGGTACAGCGATTGAGATTCGGATACTTCAACGCGAAAAGGTAAGTACTAAACAATATAAACTAATATTTTCTTTCTCTTTTTCAGGACTAACATAATCGATAGCAAGAGGGGTCTGGCTACTGTCGGTACGATTACGTGTCATTAATTAACAAAGGAAGGTAAGACTTTAAATAATTCTTTATAATTAAAGATTAGTTTTAACGATCCGGTCCGAATGTTTTCAGGTGCCGTTGTTGAATATATGTGCCTTCCTCGGAGCGTCGAGCGACGGTGAGGAGAGTCGGAGATGAAAAGGCGAAAAATTTTCCAGTCCGCGGACGGTGACTAGCGTCAGGCGTAGGCGCCGTACGTGACAATACACGTATAGCGAAAAAATGCACATACACGACTTTTTGTCGAAAATCCGTGAAAAATATGTTGACCAACCTCGAGCAAATAGCGTCGGAATACATGAGAAGCGAAAGAATGCACATACCCGTGTTTTTGTCGAAAATACGTGACAAATGATCAGAGATGTTGACCAACCTCGAGCAAATAGCGTCGGAATACGTGTAAAGCGAAAGAAATGCACATACACGTGTTTTTGTCGAAAATCCGTGAAAAATGATCTGATGTGAACCAACCTCGAGCAATTAGCGTCGGAATACGTGTAAAGCGAAAGCATGAACATACGCGTGTTTTTGTCAAAGATCCGTAAGAATAAACAGAAGTGAACCAAATACGAGCAAATAGCGTTAAAATGTACATGTACATCGAAACGTTGCATGTACAGGTGTTTTTGCCGAAAATCCGTAAAAAATGAAAAAAAGTGACCCAAATTCGAGCAAATACGAAAAAATAATCTCGGAATACATGTAAAACGACAAAATTAACTGTCCGGTGGTATCGCCCGTTGATGTAAGAAAAATTTCGTTGGGACTTAGAAAAATAATTGACCGGAGGTACCGCCCGCAACAAAATTTGAGAAATACATGTACAAAGGGGAAAAAATGAACATACACGTGTTTTTGTCGATAATCCGTGAAAAATGATCAGAGATGTGAACCAACTTCGAGCAAGTAGCGTCGGAATACACGTATAGCGAAAAAATGCACATACACGACTTTTTGTCGGAAATCCGTGAAAAATATGTTGACCAACCTCGAGCAAATAGCGTCAGAATACATGAGAAGCGAAAAAATGCACATACACGTGTTTTTGTCGAAAGTCCGTGAAAAATGATCAGAGATGTTGACCAACCTCGAGCAAATAGCGTCGGAATACGTGTAAAGCGAAATCATGGACATACGCGTGTTTTTGTCAAAGATCCGTAAGAATAAAAAGAAGTGAACCAAATACGAGCAAATAGCGTTAAAATACATGTACATCGAAACGTTGCACGTACAGGTGTTTTTGCCGAAAATCCGCAAAAAATGAAAAAAAGTGAACCAAATTCGAGCAAGTACGAAAAAATAATCTCGGAATACATGTAAAACGACAAAATTAACTATCCGGTGGTATCGCCCGTTGATGTAAGAAAAATTTCGTTGGGACTTAGAAAAATAATTGACCGGAAGTACCGCCCGCAACAAAATTTGAGAAATACATGTAAAGAGAAAAAATGAATATACACGTGTTTTTGTCGATAATCCGTGAAAAATGATCCGATGTAAACCAACTTCGAGCAAATAGCGTCGGAATACACGTATAGCGAAAAAATGCACATACCCGACTTTTTGTCGAAAATCCGTGAAAAATGATCAGACGCTGACCAACCTCGAGCATATGGCGTCGGAATACATGAAAAGCGAAAAAATGCACATACACGTGCTTTTGTCGAAAATACATGACAAATGATCAGATGTGGACTAACCTCGAGCAAGTAGCGTCGGAATACGTGTAAAGCGAGAAAATGCACATACACGTGTTTTTGTCGAAAATCCACGAAAAATGATCAGATGTGAACCAACCTTCTAGTCTCTCGCAACAAGTGTCGCAGTTCGCACGTGTCTACGGCCGGTATTCATAGACCGTTCTTATATTTAAGATCGTCTTATGTGTGGTCTTGGGTCGTCTTAAGATACCTTTCAATCAATCAAATGACCGCATAGCATCTCAAGACCGTACTTAAGACGATCTTAAATATAAGATCGGACTTAAATATAAGATGAATACCGGCCTACGTCTCGGATTCATTAACGGTTCTTTGTTCGGATCAATTGCACATTATCGTTAATTATCAATAATCTGTATCGAAAACTTCTCATTTGTGATTGCACATGGACAGTATTATTATCAAGAACAAATACCAGTGCGGGTCATCTGTTCGGTTATCAACGGTTTTCCTCTCATTGGAATTTCTTATCGTTTGGATTGGTCTCGATTAATTCTGATTTCTTCCTGCCAAAGACTCTAATGGTGGTTTCGTTTCTTAATTCCGAGATGATTGTTAATCTACGTTATACTGCAACCGGTTCCCTCTTGCTCACGCGATATTGTCTAATTTCACAGAATAACAATATGCAGTGACATAACAACGCCAAACAATGAACATCCGAGATGCACAATGGAAATAGACAATAAGACAAAGGATGAACAACACCAAAGGAAATGCGTAAACAACGAGGAATGAGGATAGACATCCCGTGTACATAGTTGTATATATTTAATATAATAGAGAATAAAATTATTAATAGCTAAAAAAGCATAAAACACAAAAATGTGTTCAAACACATAGGATTAAGATATTTAGTTTAGTTTTACGTTTAGAAAAAAAGAGAGATAGCATAATAATAAATATAGTAATCACGTACACAGTTTTCCACATGGCAATGCATTAATAAGTCAAAATTTATTCTAATTATTTATTCAAACAAAGGAGTATGGTTCTGCAAAGAGTGACTACACTTGCAAATCCATAAAGGAATTTCGGTTATGATTAATAATTTAAGTTTTCATATCTAATTTAAGTTACCAGAAATGATAGATCAGTACAATGAACACATATGGTTTAGTTTAGTTATTTGTACGAACACAATATGATCAAGAGACGCGGTAGCGTCTCGCTAAGTATATCTTTCGTTTCTTTTCAATATTTTACTACCAGACGCTACTGCGTATCATTTACAGGAACGAGGACGTTTTCACGAAAATAATTAAAAATGAATTGAAATATCTCGTACATCGAATCATCTTTTCAAGATATTTTACTACCAGAACTACCAGACGCTACTGCGTATCATTTACAGGAACGAGGACGTTTTCACGAAAATAATTAAAAATGAATTGAAATATCTCGTACATCGAATCATCTTTTCGAGAAAATGAACACATCAATCGAAAACATGGATTTTTCCGAATGTAATGATACCATAATGACACTGGTAGATACATTGGATGTAAAGATCTTAATATATATCATGCATTTTTCTGCCGAAAATGTGTCATTCAGATACGTCGTCGAACTTGTCCAGGTTCACAGATACACCGCTAGATGGCGCCACTGTCGCAAGCCGCCATATTTGTCCAGGTTCACTGATACACCGCTAGATGGCGCCACTGTCGCAAGACCCCATGGTTTTTTTCTAGGTTGCGTGCGCACGTTCCGCTTCCTCTTTCTCACCCGGTCTCTCTCTCTCTCTCTCTTTTTCTATCTCTCGCTCACTTACTCTCTCCCGCTCTCTCTCTCTCTCTCTCTCTCTCTCTCTCTCTCTCTCTCTCAGTACACATTCCGCATCCACTCCGCATCTATTCCGCATTCACTTCGCATCTATTCCGCATCTATTCCGCATCCATTCCGCATATATTCCGCAACTATTCCGCATCTATTCCGCATCATTCCACACTCATTACGCACTCATTCCGCATCCATTACACATCTCTTCCGCACCAATTCCGCATCTATTCCGCTTTAATTCCGCATCTATTCCGCATCTTTTCGCATCCATTCCGCATTTATTCTGCATCCATTCCGCATCCATTCTGCACCTAATCCGCATATATTCCGCATCTATTCCGAAACAATTCCGCATCCATTCCGCATCCATTCCGCATCTATTCCGCATTCATTGCGCATCTTTCGGCATTCATTCCGCATCCATTCCGCATCCATTCTGCATCTATTCCGCATCAATTCCACATCTATTCCAAATCTTTTCGCATTCATTCCGCATTTATTCTGCATCCATTCCGCATTCGATCTGCACCTATTCTGCATCTAATCCGCATACAATCCGCATCTATTCCGAACCAATTCCGCATCCATTCCGCATCTATTCCGAATTTATTGCGCATCTATCGGCATTCATTCCGGATTTATTCCGCATCTATTCCGCATCAATTCCGCATCAATTCCGCATTAATTTTGTAACGTGCCGCTTTCGCGAGACGGCTCGGTATAGCTAGCCGGGATCAGGGCTCGGAAAGGGCTACGAGACAACCAAACTTGATGTTAGGCAAAATTAATTTATTGAGTTTCGTTATGTGTGCATGTACAAGTGGTTATGTATACGTGTGTAAGATACAGTAGTGCATAAAGCGTGCGAGCGGTGTGTGTGGTTATACGTGTGAGCGGCGAGTACGTACAGCGTGTGTATGTATGCGCGGTGAGTACGTACAGTACGTGTATGTATTTGAACGGCGAGTATATACCGTGTGTGTACGTATGCGCGGTGAGTATGTACAGTATGTGTATGTATTTGAACGGCGAGTATATACAGTGTGTGTACGTATGCGCGGTGAGTATGTACAGTATGTGTATATGAGCGGCGAGGATGTACCGCGTGTGTACGTATGCGCGGTGAGTATGTACAGTATGTGTATGTATTTGAACGGCGAGTATATACAGTGTGTGTACGTATGCGCGGTGAGTATGTACAGTATGTGTATATGAGCGGCGAGGATGTACCGCGTGTGTACGTATGCGCAGTGAGTATGTACAGTGTGTGTCGTTATGCGAACGGCGAGTATGTACAGTGTGTGTACGTATGAGCGGCGAGGATGTCCCGCGTGTGTACGTATGCGCGGTATGTACAGTGTGTGTCGTTATTCGAACGGCGAGGATGTACAGTGTGTGTACATATGCGCGGTGAGTATGTACAGTATGTTGTGCATGCAACCGGCGTGCGTGCAGTGTGCGACGTCAGGTCGGATCGGACCGTGGGTGCAGCTCTTTATTGAGTCCGATCGTACAAATTAACCGACGGATTTAGATTTCGGTATCATTTTCGCTCTGGCATGCTTGTTGGGCCGGCGGTACGTGTTGACTTGTTTTTGTGGCGTTTAAAGCCCCGGCGCGTGTCGGCGGACGGTGATGGGCGCGCGGGGCTCGGGCGTGTGCGGGGCGCGAGAGCGCGCGGGGCGCGAGAGAGCGCGTGCCTTGAATACGCGTGAGGCACGTGAAGGCTAGACGCGGCGTTATCTACGCGAGTTTTGTTAGGCGGGTAATTAAGATGGTGTTTAGGATGCCTTCGGGATGCGGTGCCAGACGAGAGCACTCGTCAACGGCCGAGATCTCTTCGACCCGTAGAGATATGTCACCGCAAGGTGGGGTCGGATGGTGAATCCTCGAGTTGGCCGAGATCGCTTCGGCGGAGACTGAGGGCACTCAACCTCCTGGTTTTAACTCGGGTTTTCGGATAGCGAAGGAAAACTCTTCCTTGAGAGCTGCCGAGATCGCTTCGGCGGAGGCGGAGTTCGCTCGACCTCTTGTTCTCGTGAGAGCGTGTTCGGGATCAGTGCTAGGCGCTATGCGAGCTCTAGTTGATCGGGAACCGGAGTGTCTTTTACTCCGTTGGGCCGCTCTCTTTATACCCCGAAATTACCCGTTCGGGTAATTCCGGGAGTAATCGCGGGGCCCGATTGTTTCTGCGTTAATTGCCAAACGCTCGGTCGGATTCGGAGCCGTTCGGGCGGCCCCAGCGGGGTGCGGGCGGAACCGTCGCTCGGCGCTTTCCGACGGAGCTCGGAGCGGTTCGGTGTGCCGAGACGACGGCCCGGTATATCGCGGCCTGCGGTCGTTTAAAGGCCGCGGCCGTTACGTATCAAAGTTTAAAAGGGGCGCATAGCGCCGCTGCATCGTGCCCGGCTGATGTTCGCCGGGCCGCAGCCTTCCGGCGGATCGACGGCCGGGTAACGATCGTCAGGGGGGGATCGTTACAATTTCGCATTCAATCCGCATCTTTCCGCATTCATTCCGCATCCAATCCGCAACTATTCCGCATCAATTCCGCATCTATACACATCCACTTCGCATCCATTCCGCATCAATTCCGCATCTATACACATCCACTTCGCATCCATTCCGCATCTATTCCGCCTCAATTCCGCATCTTTCCGCACTCATTCCGCATCTACTCCGTACCAATTCCGCATCTAATCCGCTTTAATTCCGCATCTATTCCGCATCTTTCCGCATTTATTCCGCATCCATTCCGCATCCGTTCTGCACCTATTACGCACCTAATCCGCATACATTTCGCATCTATTACGAACCAATTCCGCATCCATTTCGCATCTTTCCGCATTTATTTTGCATCCATTCCGCATCTATTCCGCATCCATTCCGAAACTTTCCGCATACATTCCGCATCCATTCCGCATCCATTCCGCATCCATGACGCATCTATTCTGCACCAATTTAGCATTTATTCTGCATCCATTCCGCATCAATTCCAAATCCGTTCCGCATCTATTCCGCACCAATTCTCTCACTCCTCCGCGCTCTTTCTCTCTCTCTCTCTCCCGCTTTCTCCCTCTCTTTTTCCTGCTTTTTCTCTCTCTTTTGCTTTCTCTTTTTCTTTCTCCCACTTTCTCTCTCTCTCTCTCTCTCTCCCGTTTTTTCTCTCTCTCTCTTATCACACATATTAAGCGCCTATTCCACACCTATTTGAAACCTATTCCGCGTCTTTCCGCATTCATTCCGCATCCATTTAGCATCCATTACGCAACTATTCTGCACCAATTCAGCATTTACTTTGCATCCATTCCGCATCCATTCTACATTCATTCCGCATCTATTCCGCACCAATTCTCTTTCTCCTCCGCTCTCCCTCTCTCTCCCTCTCCCTCTCTCCCCCTTTCTTCCTCTCTCCCTCTCGCCCTCTCACCCTCGCCCTCCCTCACTACCGCTTTCTTTCTTTCTATCTCTCCCGCTTTCTATTTTTCTCTCTCTCCCACTTTCTCCTTTTCTCTCTCCCCCACTTTCTCTATCTTATTACACATACTAAGCGCCTATTTTACACCTATTCCAAATCTATTCTGCATCTTTCCGCATTCATTCCGCATTCATTACGCATTCATCCGCATCCAATCCGCATTTATTCCGAATCTTTCCGCATCCATTCCGCATCTATATTGCATCTTTCCGCATCCAAACCGCATTCATTCCACATCCGTTCTGCACCTATTCCGCACCTAATCCGCATACATTTCGCATCTAATCCGAACCAATTCCGCATCCATTCCGCATCTATATTGCATCTTTCCGCATCCATTCCGCATTCATTCCACATCCGTTCTGCACCTATTCCGCACCTAATCCGCATACATTTCGCATCTAATCCGAACCAATTCCGCATCCATTCCGCATCTATTCCGAACCAATTCCGCATGCACTCCGCATCTATTCCGCATCCATTCCACATCCATTCCGCAACTATTTCGCACCAATTCTCTCTCTGCTCTGCTCTCTCTCTTTCTCTCCCGCTTTCTGTCTCTCTAGCTTTCTCTCTCTCTTTATCTCCCGCTTTCAATCTCTCCCGCTATCTCATTCTCCCTCTTTCCTGCTTTCTCTCTCTCTCTCCCGCTTTCTCTCTCTCTCTCTCTCCCGCTTTCTCTCTCTCTTATTAAACATATTAAGCGCTTATTGCACACCTATTCCTCACCTATTCCGCACCTAATCTGCATACATTCCGCATCCATTCCGGATCTATTCCGAACAATTCCGCGTGCATTTCGCATCCATTCTGCATCCATTCCGCACCAATTCCGCATATATTCTGCATACATTCCGCATCTATTCCGCATCTATTCCGCACCTATTCCGAACCAATTCTGCATCTATTCCGCATCTATTCCGCATCTATTCCGCAACAATTCCGCGCCTAATCCGCATCCATTCAGCATTTATTCCGCATCTATTCCGCACCAATTCTATTTCTCTCCCGATTTCTCTTGCTCTCCCGCTTTCTCTCTCTCTCGCTTTTTCTCTCTCCTTCTCCTGCTCTCTCTCTCTCTCCCGCAATCTCTCTCCCGCTCTCTTTCCTGCTCACTCTCTTTTGCTCTCTCTCTCTCCCGCTCGCTCTCTCGTACTCTCTCTTTCTCTTCCTCTTTTTCATGCTCTCTCTCTCTCTCTCCCGCTCCCTCTCTCTCTGTACGCACGCATACATGCACGCACACGTACTTACGCTCGCACACATACGTAGGCACGCATACATGAACGCAAACGTACATACGCATGCATGCACACGTACGTGCACGCGCACTCATACATGCGCGCGCTCTTATGCGTGCGCGCGCATTTGCATTTGCATTTTGCTGTGTGTATATGTGCGTGCGTACGTACCTGTGCGTGAATGTGTGCGTGCGTACAGAGAGGGGGAGAGAAAGAGAGACAGTGTGTGAGAGAGAGAGAGAGTGAGTGAGTGAGTGGGAGAGAGAGCTGGGGGGAGGAAGAGAGAGGAAGAGAGAGAAAGCGAGAGAGAATAATTATATTCTTAATAAGATATAATATAAATATTGACAAATATGCAAAACATACCGAAAAACAAAGACAAACAGTGAGAACGAAAATGTTATCGCAATTATTGAAAGACATGGCGATAGTTGCACACATGCACGCACGCACGTATATATTTTTTAATGTCTTACTATACTTTGCAAAAATATGTGAAATCCGTCTAAAAGAGACATCACAGATGTAAAAAAAAGCGCTAAGTATATCTTTCTTTAGCTAAAATAGTTCTTTAGCTAAAATTTATATTTATAAATTATATTTTATCTTTATTAATAAACGGGAAAAGACTTAAAATATTAGCACCAAAAGGAAGTGAAATAAAAAAATCACTCTAAGTAAATTTAGAAAAATATAATGTATAATATTCAGATGAAATGTTTTTTTCCTATAATTAGAGTAAATCTATTTAATGTAATATGCAAAAAAATTAAAACTGCGAAATTTTGCATTCTTTTATCTATCTAATATTGCATTCTATTCTATTTGCAGAAGCAAATGAAATCCCTCCCCTCTCTCTCCCTCTCCCACCCTCCTCTCCCTCCCTCACCCTCTCCCTCCCTTTTTCCCTCTCTCTCCCTTTCACCCCTCTCTCACTCTCCCTCCCTCCCTCCCCCTCTATCTTATCCCTCTCCCTCTCCCTCCCTCTCCCCCTCTCTTTCCCTCTCCCTCTCCGTCCGCTCCCCCTCTCGCCCCCTCACCCCCTTTCTCTCTCTTTCTTCCCTCTCTCTCCCCTCTCTCTCCCCCTCTCTCTTTTTCACCCCATCTGCCTCTCTTCCTCTCTCTCTCTGTCTCTCTCTGCCTCTCTCTCTCTCTCTGCCTCTCTCTCTCTCTCCTCCTGTCTCTCTCTCTCCCCCTTTGTCTCTCTCTCTCCCCCTGTCTCGCTCTCTCTCCGGCTGTCTCTCTCGCTCCCTCTCTTTCTGCGCAAACATGCGTGAGAGTGAGAGGGAGATAGAAAGCGGGAGAAAGAAAGATAGAGTGAGAGATAGTGGTAGAGAGGGAGAGAAAGCAGGAGAAAGAGAGAAAATGATAGAGAGACAAAGCAGGAGAGAGAGAGAAAACGGGACAGCGTGGGAGAGTGAGTGAGAGCGGAAGAGAGAGAGCGGGAGAGAGAGCGGGAGAGAGAGAGAGCGGGAGAGAGAGCGGGAGAGAGAGAGCGGGAGAGAGAGAGCGGGAGAGAGAGAGAGCGAGAACAAATAGCAATAATATTCCACTTAAAAAATCTCATAGAGTAAAAAATACCCTAAATACATAACAAACATTTATTGTAAAAGTTTCCTGTTTATATATAATAAATATAAGTATATCTTTTGTCTTTTTCGTTTTATTAGGTACATGATTTGTTGACATATTCTAGGGTAAAGTCGTTTGTTGATGTGCGCTATCTCCCTTCTATCCAGCCTATCCCCTCCACATGCTGTAAGCATGCTGTTGCGTCTGCGATCTGGCAGCCTTGGGAAGGGTAATACTTTTACGCAGACTGTTCGACAGCGCAGAGTGATTCTCGATTTCGTTCTCAATAAATTGAGAAAAACTTTGATTTGCGATACATTCTGTTACAGTTAGTGCAGTGTTACAGTTACACAGTGTTTCAAATATTGGTGATTAGTGTCAAAAGATTAAGGTAATTTTTATTTCTTTAATTCTATTTTATATTTATCACAGAAAATATCTGAGGTTAACGTAATATTTCGCATTGAATTTAAAGTTGTATTATTTTCAATTTTATCGATTTCTTTCAAATGTCTTAATATTTATTTAATTTACAATAATCTTTAAAATTTTAGTAATTTTTAAGATTATTATACAAACGGGAATAGATAAATGCATTGACCCATAAATTTGCACGCGTATTGATGCATATTTGACATGCGTGCTTTGTTCCTAAATATTCACATTTGTTTCTAAATATTCAAAATTGTTGATTAATTATAAAATATAATTTTATGTATATTGATAATAAAATTGACATTATTGATAAAATTACTATTAATAATGATAAAGTAATAATTTTTTAATTAAATTTTATAACTTTTTATTTTTAAAGAGAAATTATAATTAAACACAAAGATAATTATTAAAGCATTTATTTTGTTATTTTATATATTAAAATATAGTTTTGAGTCATGAAAGAAATGCATTATATGACATATGACAAATTTTACATTTTACAAAAAAATATATATGTATATAAAAATAAAATGCGAAATGTTCCGTAAAATATTTTAAATTATATAAGAAATTTTTATCTAATATAAATTACGTTTTTATTTTTCATTTAGAAAGAAGGCAGATTGGTAGCAGGCAGTTAATAAAGCAGAGATTAAATCAAGTAAATTTAATTATTAAGTATTAATATAATTTAATAATATAAAGTATTAATAATATAATTTAATTATTATTATTATTTGGTTGAATAAATTAATTTTATAAATTAAATAAATTAAATTAAATTAAAAAATATCACGAGATAACAAAAGCAAAAATGGCAATAAAAGATATAATAAAATTATCAAATTACGACATAAATATTATAAAGCAAAATGCATGGTTGGAAGATACTCATATGGATGCATTTCATACGTTACTAAAACATTGCTCTTCTTTTTGTCTTCGTGATACATGGAGAATTCAATGTCCCGAAACAATAGAGCCTATTTCAGTTATACAAGATCATATACAAATCTTGCATAGCAGTACATCAAAATATGATGGTCACTGGGTATGTAGTTATTACGATACTAAAGTAATATATATATATGATTCATTGAATTATGAAAAACTACATACCCACCATGAAATATACTTAAAAAAATTGTATCCATTTTTTACTTTCAAGAAAAATAATATTAAATTTCCTAAAGTGCAACAACAACCAAATCAAAATGATTGTGGAGTGTTTGCAATTGCGTTTGCCGTATCATTATTATTTGGTTTAGAACCAGACACTATAAAGTATGAACATTCCTTGATGAGAAATCATTTGCTTAGAATTTTTGAAACTAATATAATTGAACATTTTCCGCAAGATTGTACTTGTGGCATTGCAAAAAATGTTCCACATTTAAGCGTAGTGGAACATAAAAGAGTAGATGCACGTCGAAAACGTATACAAAGGAAATATAAAAAACAACATCAGCTACGGATCGAAAAACATATGACATCAGAAAAAGACAAGTGTATAAAAGAAATTTTATCTAATAAAGATATGTCTGTTAAAGACATCACACGTGAAGAAGATAGGAGTGGAAAGAAATGTTTGTCTGCAAAAGACATCGTGTCTGTAAAAGACATCGCATTTGAAAATTATAAATGCAGAAAAGAATATCTGTCTGCAAAAGACATTGTGTCTGTAAAAGTCATCACACCTGAAGAAGATAGGAGTGGGAAGAAATGTTTGTCTGCAAAAGACATCGTGCCTGTAAAAGACATCGCATTTGAAAATTATAAAGGCAGAAAAGAATATGTGTCTGCAAAAGACATTGTGTCTGTAAAAGACATCACACCTGAAGACGGCAGATGTGGAAAAGAATGTTTGTCTGTAAAAGACATCACATCTAAGGAAGGCAGATATGGAAAGAAATATTTGTCTGCAAAAGACATTGTGTCTGAAAAAGACATAATATCTGAAGAAGGTAGATGTGGAAAGGAATGTTTGTCTGCAAAAGACATCGTGTCTGTAAAAGACATCGCACTTGAAAATTATAGGTACAGAAAAGAATATTTGTCTGAAGACATTGTGCCTGCAAAAAACATAACACCTGAAAAAGGTAGGTGTGGAAAGGAATGTTTGTCTGCAAAAGACATCGTGTCTGTAAAAGACATCACATATAAAAATTACAGGTGTCTCAAAGATCCTTTGTTTGTGAAAGATACGATATTTGAAAAATACTGGTGTAGAAAAAAAGCTTTGTCTGTGAAGAGCATCATATCTGAGAAAAACAAGTGTGGAAAGAAACATTTGTGTGTAATTAAGAGTAATAGTAAAAAAAATATTAAGCGTAAATTGTATGACGCAAATATTGTTAATTGCGGTGTTAAAAAACGTATGAAGTATTCGTTTGATATATTTAAAAAACGCGCAACAAAACGGAAAGCAAATATAATTTATTAGAAAATCGTACTATAAAACGTTTAAAATATGCAAATGATAAAGATGATGAGCGTGAAAAAACACGTAAATATTATGCTTTACACAAACATGATTATGAGAGATTGAAAAAATTTTATAATCCTAAAAATAAAGAATTATGTAATAAGAAATATTATAAAAACCACAAGAAATATATAAGAATAAAACAAAAGAATGGTTTAGCTAACAAGGTATGTTGGAAATATAAGTATATGTATTTAGAAGCAAATAACATTGGAATTTTGCAATCGATGGAAGTATATGTTAAAATTCTTTTAAAAAATATAGAAGGATCACGAATAGAAAAAAAAAGAATACGACAGAACGAATAATTAAATGGTGTATACATTCCAGGGAGAAATACATAATTATCTTAAGAAAGACATTAGCATTATTAAGAAAAAAAGCAGAAGTATGTTTAAGTCGCGCTAATAAATGTAAGGATGACATTATTTCCAATAATTATAATCAAGCTTTATGTGGATTAAGTAAACATACTGCTTCCACAGAATCATATTTTTATGAAAGCAGTTACAAGTACGTTAAATTTAAGGAATCATTAATAATAAATAAAAATGGGCAAGTAATTAATGTTTTACCAATAACAACGAAATATAAACGAAGAAAAACAATATCTTGGAAATGTGGATTTCTATGCAGAATAAATGATGCTATTATAATTGAACGATTTAAACAGTTTCTAACAACAGTATCCAAGTGTTCAAGAGTGAGAAATATTTCGACATTTATTAAATTAATAGGAACATGTTCATATAGACAATCGAATAAACTTGGTCATTCGCAAACATGTTACATTGATCCCAAGTTATGTAAATCTAAATTGTTGGTTTTGCATTTTTTGTCACCACATTATCCAAGAGTGAGGTATATACAAAGACTTACTTATCGCTTGACACATTATTACAATAAACTATTAAAATTGGACAAAGTTATACGTATTGGCGATGTGCAAGTTTTGGAGGAAATTGTTGATACTCTATGTGGGCAATGTATGTCTACCAATGTCATTAACGAGACAGTTATAAATTTAAATGAAGATGAAATACTATCAAAGTATTCGAAAGCATTCGCCGTATTGACAAAACGATCTATAGATACACCACAATTTGCATGTTTATCGTGTGAAAAACTTTGCTTTAAAAGAAATGTTGTTGATGTAGGAAAATTTAGAAAACCTTTATTAGGAGAACAATGGAAGAAATTAATAGATTATTTACAAAATAATTTAGAGAGTACATTATATATTTGCCAATACTGTTTGACGTATTTTCGAAAAGGCACTTTACCACCAAAATGTATTTTGAATAATTTACACGTTGACAAGACACCGGACGTAATAACAATGTTAAATGAATATGAAAAAATTTTGATACAAAGAGCAAAAGCTTTTCAAGTTGTGCAGAGAATGGGAACAGTATCAAAGAAAAATTTACCACAATCACATCTTCAAAAGAAAGTTAATGTCAGAACGTTTCATTTACCATTGCCAATAGATGAAACGATAAAAAAAATTTGTAAACCAACAGACGTAATAAATTGTGATCATGAATTATACATTTTAGTCCGTGGTGTGCCAACTAAATTTAAAATAATATGGGAAAATTTAGTAGATGTTAAAAAAGTTTATGAAGTATTAACATGGTTCAAAGAACACAATCCGTTATATGCACAAATTCAATTATCAAAATCACATGATGATCTATTGACTGACAAACTAAACGATATTGAATATCAATTGAACGATGATGTTCAGCATGTTGCATTATTGACACAGGTTACAGATCCAGACACACACACATATTATGAACAATTTACTATCTATCCAGTGTACGAAAAAAGAACAAATGAGAGTTCAACAGCGTTGTATCAAATGTTAAGAGTTGAAAATATTCCAATAGATAATCGAAATAAGACTTTAGATCTTTTATGTTTCCCCGATTTATATCCATTTGGGAAAAACGGTCAATGTGAACAGAGACCAATACATCTGTCAGACAACGAGTTTATTAAATCACGATTAATGTCAAAACATTCTCAATTCCGTTTAAATATACAGTATATATTTTATTTATTAAATGATACAAATATTCGACAATTAAATAGCGGTATTTATCATAAAATGAACATAACAAATTCCAGAGAACGATTTACAGCAAGAAGCTTCTTGAATGCAATAGCAAAAGATCAGTTAGAAGGAAACATAAATACAATCTTTTCAAGGCTTCGCAATACTGAGCAATATTGGCGTAAGCCTAGATGTGATCTAAGTTGCGTGATCCATTATTATGGACCAGCTACCTGGTTTTTAACTCTAAGTCCAAGCGAATGGTTGTGGTCACATATGATTGAATACATTCGAGATATAAATCCTAACATGTCCACGAAATCTGCAAATGAACTTATTGCATCTGATCCCGTGTCCGTATCTAGATATATGGAAAATAAATTTCACGCTATGCTCGATTTCATATGTTCGAGTGATCATCCGATCGGTGAAGTAACGCATTATTTTTGGAGACGTGAGTACCAAGGTAGAGGTACTCAACATTTTCATTTATTAATATGGATAAAAGACGCTCCTTTAATCGGCGAATCTTCTAATGAAGAAATTACTCAGTTTCTTCTGAAATATATAACATGTAAATTACCCGATAAAGATATTTCACCTTTATTATATCGAAGAGTTAATACTCATCAACGTCACGTTCATAATAATTACTGCTTACGATGTAAAAAAAGTAAAAAGGGTGTCACTCGTGTTTGCCGATTTGGATTTCCACGTCCGGTCACAAATAATCTAATTTTGAAAGATCTAGTATCGTCTATAGCAGGAAGAAAAACTTTAAAAGCAAAAAGCAGATTATACGATCTTCCACGAGAAGAAAAAGAAAAGAATATTAATGATTACAATGCTGTAATTCTAACTGCATGGGAAGGCAACATGGATATACAATTTATTGGTGAAAAATCAACTTTATTAAATTGGTATTGTACAAAATATACTACAAAATCCGAGTCTAGTTATGCAAATAATACATTCGAAGCAATTAATTCTACAAAATCAGTGCGTAGTTGTCTTTGGAACTTTGCAATGCGTAATTTAAATAACAGAGAGTGTGGTGCTTTAGAAGCATGCGACACACTTCTCGGTATATCACTATATGGAACGGATCCATGTACAACAATTAGATGGCTGGATGTTAATCAAATTAGAAGCCGAAAAGTAAAATCGCGAAAAGAAGTTGAATCGTTGGACGCAGATTCAACAGACATTTTTTGCAAATCAATAATTGATTATTACTATCCAACCAGACCGCAAGAACTCGAGTTGTTAAGTCTTTATAATTTTGCAAAATGGTATGATATTACAAAGAAAAAACCTGCCAACAATTTTTATATTTTGGAAGATGGCAGTAAATATCCGTGTTATATTAAAAGAAGACAGCGTGGATATCTGGTGAATCATTATAAATACAATGTTGAAATGCAACCAGAAAAATATTACTATTCGCTTTTATTATTATTCAAACCGTGGAGAGATTTATCAGAAATAAAATCAGAATATTCTACTTATGCAGAAGCATTTGTAAATGTATGTTCGCAAGTACCAGAAGCAGTATCTCATCATCAAAAAATTACTAATGATCAAAAACACTTGAGGGATATTAAAGAAAATATTGAAAATTACTTAAATGACATAGTAAAATTACGAGAGGAGAATAAGCAATCTAACAATGAAACAGAATTTCTTGCTTTCGAAGCAGGAAATGCTATGCAAGAATTTAGAGATGTCTTAGATAAAACAGATGAAACAAATATCGATGTGTCACGTGTTACATCCACAGAAGGATTACATTTGATAAATTTTGATCCAGGATCTGTAAAAGCTAATGAATTAGCTATTATTGAGTATAATCGTTTAAAGAACTTATATTGTCAAAATATAGAAAGCATTATTATAAAAAAAATCAATATAATAAAATTAAGGATCGATTATGGACAGTGCCTACATTTCTTACGGAACAAGAAATTTATGAAGAATCAACAAATCTTGAAAGTATTTCATTAACGTCCATTAAAGGCTTTACCAACGCAGATAATGTTTCCTGTTATGCAAATACCATTCTACAATGTATTATACACAATGCTGTTATTAGAAAATTATTATCAAAGTATGATGAAACAGACGTTATAAAGCTATTAATTAATGATTATATCGGTGACAAAAATGTATTGAACTGTATGAGTATAAGACAATTTCTTGGTGATCCGTTTTCACTTAACGTCCAACAAGACGCAGCAGAATTTTTAACAGCGCTGTGTGCAAAAATTACGATTCTTAGAGATATCATTGAACACGACTTGTCTACAACAATCCATTGCAAAAAATGCAATTACACAAACGTTAATAAGCAAAAAAATTTAATAGCTACACTTACTATTCCGACATTTCTAAAGCAGAGCGTAGATATGGAATATTTAATGAAACACAATTTTTCTCATTGGACACCTGTCGAAGGAATATGTGAAAACTGTAAAGAAAACAGTCAATTGCTTATTAAATATGATATATGTTCTTTTAAAGAAATAATTGTGATACAATTAATGTTATTTTCATCAAATGATAAAGGATTACATTTGATAAATTTTGATCCAGGATCTGTAAAAGCTAATGAATTAGCTATTATTGAGTACAATCGTTTAAAGAACTTATATTGTCATATCTAGAATTATGTGCATATCTAGAATTATAAAGAAATGTAATATTAAAGGTCTTTCAACTGCTAAAATATCTATTGGAACAAATTTTTATAAAGTTGTCAGTGCAATATTTCATGATGGAAATAATTTACATGAAGGTCATTACACAAACATGTTAAGAGACTATAAAAGTAATAAATCAAAATGGTTTTATGTTAACGATGAATCCATTTCATACAAACAATGGCCACGAGGTAGTAAAAATTTATATATATTGTTTTTAGAACAATGTAAGTAACTTTAATATCTGTTACAGTAATATTCTCACATATCAGTAGTATTAATGTAAATAAATATGTAAATATATGTATAAAACAGAAAATTCAATAGAATAATATTTATCTATAAATCTTCAAATTATAATAATAAATATCCTTTATGGATATAAACACACATGGTGCTCGATACAAAAATTTAAACATTCAAATAACTTGTTAGGTATATTGTTAACGAAATCATAATTGATCGAAATCATGCATTGATAAGATTAATCTCATTTTAAGAAAACAATCAGTTTACAACATATTACACACATAAAATTATGGAATTATATCTATGGTATTACAAATAAAGAAAGGAGGGGTGTCAATAAGGCCGTTTTTTGGCCCACGTCAGAATCACTCCAAACCGTGGCATTTTCTTCCTGCCGATGTATCTCACAACCTCCTAGAACCGTTTGCTGTCCGAGCAATTAGAGGCTGAGAACGGGCAACTTGAAATTTCAAAAATCAATGGGGTTTTTCACATAGTGGTAGTGCCGGTCTCATTTTAGCATGTCATTGTTCAGCTTTCATCACTATATTTTCTCAAAAACTACTAGAATATGTGCTGCTTTAAATACGAAAAGAAGCTCATCTGACCTTCATGCATTCAAGATAGAATCAAGCCTGGTATTTTGAACGGATTGCCATATTACTGAACAATCATGAAATAGCATCCCTTGCGATGAATCGGACGATACTACTATAAGCCCAAACTTGATTTTAAGGGATTAGATCATTTTGCGAATGCAATGTATATTCGAAATCACATATTGTGAAAAAATATTTGAATTCCAAACCTTAGTGAGGAGATGTGAAAAATATTTTCCGGAACGGACCTCTTTTTCATGGAATGCAATGCTCAGCTTCGCGGAGCATTGGTATCTTCATCCAGGTTATTGTGTTTTCTGCTGCATAGTATGTACGACAAATAATCAATCGTTCCATTTTCATTAACAATTCATGCATTCCCAAAGCGAGAACAGTACTGTGCACTATCTACGCTTCCAGTAGCTTTGTTCTTTTGTTTTTCTCCCCGTCATTTGTCTTCACGAAATCAGTACCCAACGCATTAATTCTTCACCTCATTCAATCAATAGTTTCTCATCAACGATAAAAGCAAACCTAGAGCTCAAACAGTATTGTGCACTTTTCATCTGACCAGTAGTTTAGTTGTTCTGTCTCCTTCCCGGCATTTGTTCCTCTCAACAAATTCAACAATCGACTTGGATACACAGTTGTCTTTTTAGTGTGTTTTTGAACTGGAAGCATTGTAAGTGAACTGTCATCGCATTATTTTCATCGCGCTTTTGCTTAAATGAATCGTCTTTATCAACGATCAGCGCATTTTTAGAGCATAAACAGTATGCGCTAATCTTCTTCAGTAGCTTAGTTTCTCGTTTTCACTACTTTTCATCGCTCATTACCATTTTTTTGTTACTATTACGTTAATATCCATTATCCGATTGCATTATAAGCAATCGTACAAGCAACACTTCAAGTACTATCAGTACTGAATCTGTTGCTACAAATGATACTCCTCAGTGCTCCAACATCTCAGAATCAAGCAACATCCCTTCTTCGGTGAAGATAAGAGTCAGCATCCAGGGCTGCACAGCATCCGGAACGAGATGCATCGTATGTAAGAAGGCTAAGAAACTGACTCGTATCTCTCCTATGGCGAGAACACAAATATTCATAGACAGAGGTATACTTATTCCGCCAAATGCTCGATGTTGTATGAGACACTTGGAAAATGATTTTCTCAGTAAAACAGCAACAAATGATATCGAAGTAAAGTCAAACTATTCGATTCTAGACGATAAAACTCTTTGTGGGTTGTTAAAAAACTTGCGTTCAGTTGCTTCTCGGAAAGAATTTAATTTTGATTATCCACCTGCACTTACTGATGACGATTATTATAATCTGACCGGGTTGAAGAAAGATCAATTCGACTCCGTTCTTGCTTCAATCTCTGGTCATATTAGATCTACATCTGGACGTTCTCCTCGGACTTGTCTTGCCTTGCTTTTGACGAAACTACGTACTGGTCTTTCCCTTTCAGTTTTGTCTACCTTATTCGCTCTCCAAAAAAGGAGAGTAGGTAGGGCGATAGCTGCAGCTCGTACTGCTCTTCTTTCAATGTTTGTCCCGAACTTTTTGGGAACAAATCATATCTCTCGAGAAGATTTCATCACGAAGCATACGAGAACCATGGCTAAAACGCTCTTCGCGGGTGGAGAGGATGTCTGTATCCTTATAGCCGACGGTACTTATATGTATATAGAGAAAAGTTTTAACTACAAGTTCCAGAGACAAACTTTCTCACTCCACAAAGGACGTCCGCTAGTAAAACCCATGATTCTCATAAGTTCAACAGGATACATCTTAGAAGTTTTCGGACCTTACTTTGCGGATGGTAAAAATAATGATGCAAGTATTTTGACCAGCATAATGCGATCTGACGCGAATAGCCTCCGATCTTGGTTGAAACCTAACGATGTTTTCGTGATGGACCGTGGTTTCAGAGATTGCCTCGAGATGCTGGAAGATCTAGGTCTCATAACTAAAATGCCCCATTTCCTCCGAAAGGTTCGCAACATACTACATCTGAAGCCAGTGAATCACGTCTCGTGACTAAAGTACGTTGGGTGATAGAGGCGGTTAACGGTCTCCTTAAGAAGTGGAAAGCATTAGATCATGTATTCCCAAATTCTCAGATATCGTATGTGGGAGATTACGTGCGCATTGTATCCGCTCTTTGCTTTCATACCACCGAGAACTAGTGACGATCCAAATGATACAATCATTGCTGAGCGTATGTTGCGTCTAACGCAAATGCCGAACCTCCTCCAGGAAAGAGTTGAAAGAAAAGGTTGGTCCAGGAAAAGAGTGATGTGGCAACCCATAGTTGCGGATTCACTCCCGGATTTCCCTCAATTGACCTTACACGAGTTGACTCATCTGACCATTGGCTCATATCAATTGAAGCAAGCGCAATCTTATACAGAGGAGCACACAGCTGGAGATGGGATGTATCAACTGTTCGTCCATAGGCAAGAGAGAAATATCTTACGTCTCCAAATACGGTCGCGCCACACATCATCGAAGGTGTATAACTTGTGGATTGAATATAGTCAAGGAATCAATCCTATCATATCCTGGTACTGCCAATGCAAGGTCGGTGCTAGAACCGTTGGTTGTTGTGCACATGTCGCATCCGTCCTTTGGTATTTGGGATATTCAAGACACTCTGAAAGACTTCAAGAACGATCATCCCAATCCTACGCACAATACATCCAAGATGCAGCTGAGAACATTTCAGACTGGTCTGACAATGAGTCAGGTGGAGATGGCGACCAATCTAATGGCGAATAATCTTCTAATTGAAGATTCTCCGGCGCCTACTCCCAATTCCTCAATCACTGACTGTTCACTTTCTCATTATGAATTTGGAGAATATTGTAACGGTATTATCCGCGAGGCTGGACTTTTCGTATTTAAAGCAGCACATACTCTAGTAGTTTTTGAGAAAATATAGTGATGGAAGCTCAACAATGACATGCTGAAATGAGACCGGCACTACCACTATGTGAAAAACTCCATTGATTTTTAAGATTTCAAGTTGCCCGTTCTCAGCCTCTAATTGCTTGGACAGCAAACGGTTCTAGGAGGTTGTGAGATACATCGGCAGGAAGAAAATGCCACAGTTTGGAGTGATTCTAACGTGGGCCAAAAAACGGCCTTATTGACACCCCTCCTTTACATACAAATAAAATAAAATTTATATAAAAGAAAATAGTGTATTTATATATATACATATAATAAAATAATAATACATATCCCATAATATGTATATGCTAATCGTGTGCAATTTAATTTTAATGTATTGTATTATTATTGTTTCAAGAAAGCGAATGATTTTTATAACATTAATATTTAAGAGATTAATATTAAAATTTTAACTGTTAATATTATAATACTAATCTTGCTATATATTATGTAGAGAAATAATAAATTCAATATTAAACATGGATGTCAATATTCAAAGCTGTAGTAGCATTGCTCTATACAATTTATCTGAAGTATTCTGATGTAATTCGTTTTGTTTTAATAAACACATGAATACATTCTATGGCATAAATATTTTCATTTTAAGTAAAATTCTAAAATGTAAATAAAAAAAATAACAAAAGTATGAACCTGCACTAGACATATTTTACAATTCGACAAAATATTTGTAATAATAAACATTTTATGGCATGAACATTAGTACTTGATGCAAAAATATAAACATTAATATGTTTCTAGTTGTAAGATATTGACAAAATTAGGTTGGAAATTGATCTCATTTTACAAAGAACAGTGAGTTTATAATATATTAAAATTGAATTATATAATATGTATATCTCATTTTAAGAAGAACAGTTAGTTTTTAATATATTAAAATTGAATTATATAATATGTATACGCGAATAAAATTAATAATTTATATTATAATATTCCGTAAGATATTATTTGTGAAATTAATATAAAAAATATAACTTAGTTAATATTAATACTAATCTTTCACTTTACAGAAGCAGAGATATAAGCGTATATATTATTTATTATATGTATATATATGTATATAGATATATATAATATTATATATACTGGGTGTCCCAGAATTGATAGTAAAAAAGGGGGGCATATTCTACAGGTCAAAATAAGGTAGAATTGTCCTATGAACATGGGTCCGGAAACGAACCTCCTCTGAGCTACAGCCCTCCAAAGTTTCCTGAAAGAACTCGATTTTTCTGCATATTGTCTAAACTTGTGCTTTGAATTTTATGAAAATTGATACATATACGCATTTTTGTGCGTTTTATTCATTTTTGGTGTCAAAATTTTCCAAAAAATTTCGAAATCGGGGTTTTAAGGAAGGGGCAGCTACATTTCAATGTGCCAAAACTTAGGTGTAGATGCAATAAATTTGAAATTAACATTTTATGACAGGAAATAAAAAAATTAACATTTTTCGACTCTGAGTTTTTTCATACGACGAACCGTTTTCGAGATAATATTTCGAAAAACTTTGGAGGGCTGTAGTTTAGAGGGGTTGTGTTTCCGGACCCATGTTTATAGGACAATTTTACCTTATTTTGACCTGTAGAATATGCCCCCTTTTTCACTATCAATTCTGGGTCACCCTATATATATAATTTATATACAGGATGTCCCAGAATGATCGGGACTAATCTCGTGTGCAAATAGAGCGGACTAAACTGAGTCGAAAAGTCCTCTACCATTTTGCAATTTTCGCAATAGTTAACGAATTATTAATGATTAAAAATCGCCGTATTAGCCCGGCCTATCGCCAAATACAAGCGCGCATGCAAACAGATGATTGGATTCCCTTGACGCATCTTTCGCTCTTTCTATTATGTATTTTTTCAAAAGAAGTCCCTAGCGTGCGATCTCATACGCGACCGCTGCCGCTTAAGATCGTCCAATAAATCGTCGAACGATCCGTCGGATACGTCCATATCTGGAAAGATAAACAAAAATAAAGGGAAAAGAAATGTCATCCTAACTATATAACCTAGAAATTTTTTTAATATTCATCCATCTTCGTACTATCTTCATGCTGCTCCTCGTTCTCCTCGTCCTTTAGCTGCTCCTCCTCTTCCTCGTCCTTTTCCTGCTCCATCTCCTCCATCTCCTCCTCTATCTCCTCCTCCATCTCCTCCTCTATCTCCTCCTCCATCTCCTCCTCCCTCCATCTCCTCCTCCACGTCCTCCTCCACCTCCACCTCCACCTCCAGCTTTACCTCTTTTCCGTCTCCCTCCGGCGCCGCCGCCGCTGCCGCCTCCACCGCCGCCGCCGCTGCCGCCTCCACCGCCATTGCCTCTTCTTCCTCCCACACCGCCACCTAAATTCTTAAATTTTCCTCCCTCCTCACCCTATTTTCCCGGTCCTCTAATACCAACAACACGGGAATTTCCTCTTTCGCGTGCGAAGGCATCGTCTCTGTAACGGTTATTCAAAAAAAATTAAGCAAAAAGATAAAAGTTTAATCTTATTTAAACCTGTTATTCTCAACTTACAACTCTTCTCGTCTTCTGCGCGCTGTTCTCGCTGCTGTAACTAAAAAACAAAATTATTAATCGCGATATATACATTTCGTGTTCAAAGTCCCGTAACTCGTTAACGGTACGAGATACGGTATCGCCGTCGGCCTCGTCTCGTAGATCTCGATGCGATCTACGAGAAAGGTCCTTTGGTCGAACCTCGTATCTCTAACCGTTTACGAGTTACGGGACTTTGAAAAAAAAAATTTAATCCAAAAATCGACCTTCACGGGTTCCTTATCTGCCAATGGAGCTGCCTCGAAATACTGGGATACAAAGCCGATTTTCCGCCCGGCCATCTAGACTTTTGTAAATTTGAAACCGAGCGAGATACGTCCTCCAACCAAAGGAACTTTTTTATACATCGAATAAAACTATGTCGAACGCGAGCCACCCTCGCCATCTAGCAACCCCCGTTAAGGTGGTGCATGCTCGCGTCTCGTAAACGGCGCTGGATAAAAATATTTAATTGTTCCCCTCGTTAAAGGCTCCTTGAATGCCTTCGAAATCACCTCTTACGCTTTCACCCCTGCAACCCTTAAGGGAGTTGGTATCTCCTAAACGATGCTACATATGAATACGATACCAGTGCCGCCGTATAGGACTCTTCGAACGCCTTTGAATATATCTCTTACGCTTTCACCCCCTTCAACCCTTAAGGGAGTGAATGCTCTTATTTCGTAAACGGTGCGATCTATCGATACGGGACCGACGGCGTCTAATAGCACTCCGCGAACCCTACTGATAAGGCATAATGCACTTTTTCTTTACGGCTCGCGGTTTACGAGTAATTTTGTAAAAACTTTCGATAACTCCGAAACTATTAATCCTCCAACAATCTGCTTTTGGCAAGAAATTTCTAATTTTTGGGCACAATGATTCTTCCTGGTCCAGATCCTTAATCTACGTAAACTAAAAATAGGCATCGCAAAAATCGAAAAAACTTTGAATTTTGATATCTCCGAAACTATTGGTCCTACGACAATCAACTTTTGGGAGGTATTTGCTAATTCACGGCCCCAACAATCCTTCCGGGTCACCTTCCTTAATCACCGTAAAAAAACGCGAAAAAAATATTCTCCAAATTTCTCGAAACTCAAGGTACCGACGCAGGAACGACCCCGAAATACGAATCACGCAAATGCACTTCAAATATCGAAAAAAATAAAAAAAATAAAGTGTTCAAAAATTCTCCAAATTCGACGTACCGACGCAGGATCGTTCCCATAATACGAAACATGCAAATAAAGTTCAAATTTCGCAGAATAAAAAAAGAAATAAAAAGTGTTCCCACATTTTCCAAATTTGACGTACCGACGCAGGATCGTCCCCGTAATACGAAACACGCAAATAAAATTCAAATTTTGCAAAATAATAAAAAAGAAACAAAAAGTTTTCCAAAATTCTCCAAATTCGACATACTGATGCAGGAACGTCCCCGTAATACGAATCACGCAAATGCACTTGAAATTTCGCAAAATAAAAAAGAAATAAGAAGTGCTAAAAAATTCTCCAAATTCGATGTATCGACGCGCAGGATCGTCCCCGAAACACAAAACACGCAGATAAACTTCAAATTTCGCAAAAAAAAAAGAATAAATATAAAGTGTTCTAAATTTCTCCAAATTCGGCGTACTATTCACCATACCCTACCTAGAATTTAATCGTGCGAGTGTAAGCCGGAGCCCCGTTAGCCGTCGATAGAGAGACCCCTTCGACGTTGCCCAATTCTCACAGCGTGGAGGTGGGGACGGGACGGCGCGTGAGCCTTTTCAGCTCTTTCGAGAATCGTGTGTATGTATGTGTGTGCGTGCGTGTGTGTGCGCGCGCGTGTCGTGTGTGAGCGCGCGGGTCTGTGTGTGAGCGCGCGGGTGTGTTAGTGTGTGTCTGTGTGTTAGTGTGTGTTTGTCTTTCTTTTTTTCCTTTGTTTGGTTGTTTTAAATTTTTTTATTTTTTATTCTTTTAATTTTTTAAATTTTATTTCGCACGAGCGACATTTCCTTATATCTGCCCGTTAAATCTCAAACGGAAATCCTCCCACATTATTGAATTGACCGAGACCGTATCGGCCTCGGACACATTCCTCCTCTCGGCCGCTTCTACCACCTCTTTCTCTTCCTCCTGCTCCTGCTCCTGCTCCGCCGCCGCCTCTTCTTCCTCGGATACCGTCCTCTTGTCCTCTCTATCTTCCTCGTCCATCGAGAACGCGATCCTGTACCGAGACGGGGAGGAGCTCGATGGCAACTCTGAGCGACCGCCGCCGCCGCTAACGTCGGTGTCGAACGCGTATCGGAACCACGCGATCTCCAAATCGTTCTCGTCGCATCGTTCCATTTTCTGAAACGAATAGAATTTAATATCTACTACGACTTTCTTTATGGATTTTAAGGGGTTGTTCCGATTGCTCGCACAGTCCCACCGATTGGACACAACCACTTGCGGTAATCGATGCGTAAGGTACTTTTCAGACCGATACTTGAAACACTGATCTCTCACGATTGTGAGCGATCGAAACCCGTACAACTTTTTTTTACTTACTTCATCCGACGACATATACGGGATCAGTCCGACGAATGCTTTGTATTCGTCTATCTCCCTTTTCTCTCTCTCTTTCCTCTCTCTTCTCGCTCTCCTCCTTCTCGCACGCTTTTTTCTCACGGCCCTGTAGCTCGGCCTTGGAGCGGCGACCACCCCCTCCTCGCTCGAGTAGGTGCAAGTATAATGAAGCCTCCGAGGAGGAGGTAACCTCTTCTCCCAGCTGGAGTTTGAGGAAGAGGGGGAGGAGCTGCTCCCTTTTGGACCTTGAGACATCTGTAGACGTAACGTAAAATTAAAACAAAAATTATGATGGAAGCCTAATTTGCCCTTCAAAGCCCGGCGTAACTCGTAAACGAGAGTACGAGAGATCGGGGTGCCAAATCCTTCTCGTACAACTCGTCTCGAGATGTACGAGAAAGGTCCTTCGGTCGAACCTTGTATCTCTCACCGTTTACGAATTACGGAACTTTAAACAACGCTAAACCTATAAGTAACGTTGACTTACCTCTATCGCCTTTTCTATCCTCGTCGTCGTCGTTGTTGTCGTCTTTAAAAAGACGGTTGCTGCACTTAGTAATATCCTGCAAAAGTAAAAAACAAGATTGCAAAATGATTAGTAATTTTTCTTTCATCTCTTTCCTTCAGAGTTCCGTAACACGCAAACGGTGAACGATAGGGTATCGCCGTCGGTCCCGTCTCGTAGATCTCGACGAGATCTACGAAAAAGGTTCGTGGTCGAACCTCGTATCTGTAACCGTTTACGAAAATTGCAAAATAGTAAAGGACTTTCCTTTTCAGTTTACTGCGCTCTACCCGTTCACGAGCATTGGTCCGTTTGATACCGGACAACCTGTATATATAATATCTTATTTCAATTATGTATTGAGTTTAAGAAACAACATATATTTTCAAATTAGTCAAATGTGAGATTGAATCAAGTAAATATTATATCTTGATATTATTATATATATTTATTATTTTATATAATATTAACTTATTCTTACAAAGTATTTTGTTAGTTATCGCGAATGTTTAATTGAATGAATTATGGAATTATTGGCATTAATCAGATATTTTTAAAAGTATTAATATTATGTCTATATAATTTTATATATTTTTGAGTAAAATAACAATTTCTTCTAATTAAATCAATATATATTTTTATTTAATACATATTTATTACTTATTATATATTCATATATGTATATTATTCACTTATATTAATTACTTATATATACTTTTTCTTGTTACAAACTAAATAAAACGTTATTTGTCATATATATTACCTGTTAAAAAGTATTATCTGTCAAAATATTAAATATTATCTGTCATATATATCTTTATATATATCACATATCACATATCAAGAGGTAGTGTCTCGTGCCAAGTACAAGCGCAGCAACAGCGAGACACTCCGGGTATCTATACGCGAGTCGGATAGTTTGAGAGTACTTTAGATTATCAAATCTGAATAAAGGCTGGACTGAGCGAATTCTTAATAAGCTTAATAGATAGCTTGGGTTCGAATTATATAAGAAAAGTGTCTTTACTTTCGTTCTACATGTTGTATAAACAGACTTATTACGACGCAAAGTCGAAATGTGGAATTTTCATTTTAAGAAACGTCACCACCTTCGTCGCCCTACATGTACTATACACATACACTACACATGCAATGAAATATAGTGGTATCACGCTACACGCATATACACGTACACAACACGTGCAACATGCAAACATGTATTAGTTTTGTACTGTTCACGCGCTCGACAGAAGATTGCGCTAGCGGCGCTCTAAGATTTGACAACAAAGTGACAAGTAAGTAAATAATAAAAAAAAGTTAATACGGTAATATGCTACGTAATGTCTACTATAGCATGAATTTTGATATTTTAATTATTAATTTCTAAAAAATTAATGGTTCGATAGGACGACGATTAACCATAGTTATACATGTAATGCGGCTATATAATATAATAGTAATAAAATAGTAGGCATACTCTCGTGAGTGTTGTCATGTAATTATACTGTTACGTCCAGACTCGGAAAAGGTAGTCGAACGGAAGGCCGTAACTTACCGTTTCTCGAAAGGTGCTTTCCGGCACGTGCCTAGAGTCCAGCGAATTTTTGGGCCCGAACAGGTAAACAACTGGGAAGGTCGTTATTACTCTGTTCGTAGGGCATTCACTCGGTGGTTCCTTTTCGGTAAGAGAATCTAATCTCTTTTACGCAAGACGGGGACCTTGTGCGATTTCAGAATGAGGAGATGAGAGCGGGATTAATTAAATGAAATAAAATTTCTTTTAAACATTGTAATTTATTCTAAATTGATTAAATGAGAAATTTTATGAACATAAAAGGCTTTGCTTATAATATGTGATTAACATATAATTAAAAAAATCGACGAAGTACCGAGACGTATGTAAATAGGATCGTGTGTGTATTAGTGTGTATGTGTTTTATTTCCGCGGGTGTTACAATGGTTCGGCGGTCATCGGTCAGAAAGCTCTGGGATAAATTCTATTATTAAATTTAAATTTCTGACTGGTTAATACAATTGTTATTTAATTAGGCAAATAAATACAATTAAATTGTGTGTATGGGGATTCAAGTAATTTCTTCTATGATGACTGAGGATGGGGTATGAAAGTATTCTTTAAAGGTTTCGATAGGAAGTGCGAATGGATATGGAGAAAATCGAGTATACCACGGGAGGAGGGTCCCACAAGGATATAACCTTGCCACGAATTCGAGCTCTTCGAAATCGATCGAATCAGGCCCAAATGAGATGGTTCCCTCTGGTAAGGGTAATTCCAGGATAGGGAATCTTTGTGCTAGGTACTCGAAGCATCCGATATCGCTTATCTGTTTGATGCGAGCTCGAGCCTCCTGGTTAAAATCGGGGGTTTCGTCATCTATGCAGATTGTTTCGATATCGGCGTTGGGTTCAGGAGGTTGAGGGGTTGGAGGAGAAGGAGAGTCGGCAAGAGTAATTACTGGCGGAAAGTATGATGATGTGTGTGAGTCGATTGGCTGATAATTGTCTAGACGATCGGTATTATAATTGTTAATATTATTCAGTAAATTATTATAGCTAGTTGACTGGCTATCATCTAGGTTGTAGTGATTAGATAAATTGTCGCAGTCGATACTAAAATAATTATTATATTGATGATTGGCTAAATTGATGCCGTGGTTATCTGAATTATGATAACGAGTATGTGGGTTATCATAATAATCTGTATATTTATTGGGTTGGTTGTCGTAGTAATTATTAGAATCGCAATAAAAATGACCGTTGACAGTTAAGTCTAGAGCCACCGCTTGAGCCCGAGCCAATTCCTTCCTTAAGCGACGGTTACGCCGATTCCGCGAATATTTCGCGACGTTTCGCGAATTTCGCTAAATGGGCTTCACTACCAGGAAGACAGTTGGTAATTATTAGGGGAAGCCGAATATTTTATTTAGAGAACAGCTCTTGGATTTAGATAAGCAACAATTTTTTCAGTTGATTAATGTTAGTATATACAGGGTGTCTCACCAAAAGTGGCCACCCCCTTTTATCTTTTAAACTAAAAGAGATAGATTATAACAAATATATATCAAATTAAATGGTTCAAACCGAACTCTATTCTGAGCATAGTGGTTGCTTATAAAAGCTTTTTGTGTTAACGAACGGAGAGGTAAGCATAATTTTTTTATAATAGTATAGATATTTCGTTATAATAAAAGTTGTAGCGCTGTTTGAAGCGAATACAACGATGTATGATTTAATGTAAATATTTCACATAGTATATGAGTTTTACCGGCTCGAAGTTTCGTAGGCGACGTCTACCTTTTCACTTTCGGTTCTGCGATATGGCCAACTTCTGACCCGTATGTTAGAAATTGACGTATGTCATGTTGTCATTTTATCATAATACTCAGTGTACGAAAAATAAACGCTCATAAATCAATGAAATTATGGAACCTTTAATAAATTATAATAAAAATACATTTATAATATACTGTAGTTTTTAAAAATTATAGAATACTTTTCAATGGTAATTATATAATTAAAATGTTAATTATTATTATTAATTACTTATTATTTATACATTATCGTGTTATTTATACAACTACTGGTTTATCAAACGTAAACTTTAATAAATTATAAAACCAATAATTTTTAAAAAATGTGTGCGATTTTAATACTTTCTAATAATTAATAATTTAATTAAATTATTAAATTTAATAAAAAGTGTATTATTTATTTTTATTTTGTAATTTTAATTTTTTAAACTTAATTGTGAACAGTCATTTTTTTAATAAATTGCACAAAGTTTACTATTTTATCATTCATTTATTTTTTAAACATGAAAGATAGAAGTAGTGATATTTTTTAAACATGAAAGATAGATGTAGTGTATTTACAATAGAATTTTAATTTTAATGTAGATGTTCAAAATGTGCAACGTTTTCATCTAAGCACCATTGGAATCTGCGGATCAATGAAATTTGTACATTATGCAGTTCTTCTGCATTAATCAAGGTAAAAGCGTCAATAATTCGTTGACGCATGTCCTCTTGTATGGTGGGAGCTGTGGCATAGATTAAATCCTTTATCCTGCCCCAAAGGAAAAAATCTAATGGCGTTAAATCTGGCGATCTTGCCGGCCATGCAATTGGTCCGCCTAATCCTATCCATGCACGCGGAAAATTTTGATTCAATATATTTACACAATTTCTAACTCGATGAGCCGGTGCGCCAGCCTGTTGATACCACATATGCGCACGTATATCAAGAGGAACATCTTCCTGCAGGATCGGTAAGATGTTCGTCAAGAAATTTGCATATTTGAGTCCATTCAGAGTGGCGTCCAAAAAATACCAATTACATTATTGCCAACAATTTCACACCACACATTTAAATTCCACTGGTACTGAGGAGGAATTTCGCGAAGCCAATGAGGATTTTCTGTAGCCCAATATCGACAATTATGTTTATTCATCTCGCTTGTATTCGAAAATGTCGCTTCGTCTGTAAATAATACCCGTTGAAAAAAGTCTTACCAATCCTGCTGGAAGATGTTCTTCTTGATATACGTGCGCATATATGGTATCAACAGGATGGCGCACCGGCTCATCGAGTTAGAAATTGTGTAAATATATAAAAGTGATTTAATAAATTTGACCTGACTGGCCAATACAAATACTTCTACACAACGTTTCGCTCCTTGGGTAAGGGCCCTTATCGAGTGTTTCTATAAAAATAACGAAAAAATTTTTTTTGTAAATTTACAATAAGAAACGAACCGCGTTGTGTAAATAAATTGAATCAAAATTTTCCGCGTGCATGGATAGGATTAGGCGGATCAATTGCATAGCCGGCAAGATCGCCAGATTTAACACCATTAGATTTTTCCTTTGGGGCAGGTGTCACGTCCAAGTGACATTAAATTTTGGGTTTTTGTTTTTTTTTCTCTTTTGTTTCAGGCAACGCGCAGGATTCACAACGGCCGAGCGGTAAACTATTGTGAACGAGCACAAGGCACCGGAAGATATAGGTAGGTTTTAGATATTATATAGATACTGTATAAGTTCTATATAGAAGGTTTGAATTTATTTATTCTAATGTTATTCTTATTTTCTGCCTCAACTTTAGCAGCAAGGTATAGGGGAGAAAAGATGTGGAACAAAATATAATGTATGTATTAAATACTATAATTTTACTGATTCTATTATTTAATTTATTTTCTATGGTTGAAAATTCAATCTTAAGATAAATATATTTCGTATGTTAGTCTACTAACAACAATATATGTATATATTGTGATTTTAATTGTTCAAAGTAAAGGGAAGGTTAATGATATAGTTCTATATTGAAATGTTGGAATTTATTGTGTAACTAATAAATTTACTATCTTATTTTCAGAGATCGACCCTAATTATTTAAAAAGGCTGCGACGGATTGGAAGGGCAAGGCTAAATCTTGACTGCTATTGAGTCTCAAAATCAGATACGTAAACATTTACTGCACCTTATTACTGGGCCTTTAATTTAGAGAAAAGATTAAAGCTTGTGATATATTATTATAGGTTCAAATGTTCATTCAATAAATTCGAATCAAGAGGTCGGAGAAGATTCGAGAATCCTATGGAATAATACGCCCTTACGGACTGGAATCAGATCGCGAGAGGGGAAATCAATAACAAGGTAATTTATATGATTTATTATATGCATATGCGTGTGTGTGTTTCAATTAAATAATATCATTTAGCATCAGAATAATTTATTTCACATATGTATATCATTCCGTATATAATTGGTTATTTTACTTAGTATTAAATTTTAATCACATAATTTTCATAGATAATTTCATTAATTTACGTGCGTATAGTTAATCGTGTCGTTGAATTATAAGCGGACACATTTTGTTCCGTTAGAGTAACTTTTCTGAATTCGTCATATAATAAGTATTTTATTTCAATACTCTTTATCTTAATCAGTTGTATAAATCAATTATATTCGTAGTTATTTGATATTGTTCACAAAATATATATATATACATATATATATATATATAGGTTTATTAACACATGAGATATATTTTATTAATAATCAAAATAATTCATAATCATTCATATATATGTGTATTTAACATTTTCATGGTATCGTGCGAATTCACATACGTTTCAGTCTTGACTCATGAATTAATTATCTAAGAGTGTACTACAAGTGTGCATATATTTCTTTTTGTATTTTCCTTTGTACGGATTACTTAGTCAATACAAACTTATTATTCCTTAGATCGGGTGTGAATTATACATTATTTTTCGTTTAGGACCTGTTATTCTTACATTTATACAGAATAATGTGTCTTACATTTATTCGGTCTTTCCTTTTTCATGATATGTGAATTCTCATGATAGCTATGTTCTTTATTCAAATTTGTCAATTAATTAACACAATGAAATAAATGCATGTATATAAGATACGGGATATTCACAGAAATAAAATAACATTTTCAGTTTGGTGGTTGTTCTAATCGTTTTATATATTATTTCTTCATACTTGAGAATTGTAGCGTAAATTGTGTACAAATGTTGTAAAATGCAATTGAAATTAGCAGTTACTCGAAAGAGAAAGAAATTTGTATGTAGATCTCATCAGTATTAACGTACAATCAATATCATTCAATAAAATTTAGAAAATAGATGTAGAAATTGATCACACTATATATGGATTATCTGTGCTCTTATATTTTCATTGGTCGATAATTTCTCAATTTATGGTAATAAACATTAAAACTGCCGATTAGAACAATCACTATATTAATTTTTAATCACCTCAATTGAGAATGTTAAACTTTATTATATTCGCTAGACCGTGTATGTCCAGGACACTGTATATATGTATATATATGTGCACATATAATTATTCTTATCTTGTTTCATAGTTTATATAGCCCTATAATTAATTAAAAGGAGAAAAGTATATATAACTATTTTTGTTTATTGTAAAATTAATGTTTAATTTAGTTACAGGTTATGTTAGACAAATATTCATATATATATATATATATATATATATATATATATATATATAAGTGGGCAAGAAAAAATAGAAAGTCTTAGAAATATTTATATATATGAATGTGCACGTATATATTTCGTCTGGTTGACTGTAGGTTACTCACTGCGATTAATATTAACAACCCTTTTTTTTTGTTGCAGGGACGTTCCCTCAAGACAAGATTTGTCGAGTTAGTCACGTTCGGAGTGACTCTGCGTTTTGTAGGTGCGGCCAGATATTGCCCTCGGCTAATTATACAGAATATTAGGCCGATACAAATCTAGGTACTCGCTGATTTTATCGTTCAAGGCGCAGGAGTAATTCCTTGTCGAGTTACGCTCTTACTCGGACGACGTTTTAACGCAGACTGCCTGCTGCCCAAGAGTGATCATCGGCCACTTCGGCGTTGTTCGGCTAACTTCGATCGCCTTCGGGCGCGTGCACGCTTCGAGTCAGCTCGAAATACAATGTGATCACGCTTGTTTACGCATTCCTTGAGCCGGCGAGTTAGAATAAGAATTTCGCTTTCAAAATTAAATTTAGAATTAAATATATTTTAGATTGAATATATTCCTTATTGTAAATATTTTACTATCGATTTTGAAAATTTTATAAAGATAAAGAAAATCATTTAAGGTTGATTAGTTTTAAGAAATAATGAAATTAAATTTTAATTTAATGTTCTTTCTATTAATGCAGTGCTGGGATCTAGTTGCAACTTTCGGCCCGATTCCGAGACGCACGCCTCTTACTCCCCACTCACCGCTCGCGCCTTAGCAACGCAGCGCCGGCCGCTCGTAACTAAGGAGCGCGACACATAGTCTCAGGAACGTGTGTACCTATCAATATATATTGAAATATGAATATATTTAAATACATTTCAATTAAAGAAGACACTCCTGCTGCATAATTATACATAAAAACTATATTTTAAAAATTATAAAAATTATAAAAAATATAAAAATTATAAAAAATATAAAAAACTATACTTATAATATTATTAAGAGACAATAGATTTCCACATCACCTATGAGGTACTATTATTGATGCGTTTTTTTTTAAGTGGTTTCCCCAGTAGGCCTATTCCACTAAAGAGGACGACAACAACAATGATTCGTGTGGAAAGAAAAATTTTATAAAAGTTAATATAAAGCTGATAAAAAAAAGTAATGCAAGCTAATACAAAAATACAGAATAAATATTAATTCGATTTTCTAAGCCGTTTACATGAATTTACAAGAGACGCAATATCTACGGGAATATTAGAAGAAGAAGTTCGCATCAGCGAAGATAAAGATGCATCGCTCAAGGAAGAACGTTTGTCGGTTTTAGTATATTTCAATTTAGAAAAGGAACATTCGCACAAATATGTGGACCCAAACATTGAGAAAATTCGAAGCCCGAAATTTACAAGTTTTGGATAATTTGATGCATCTAAAATCTTAAAAAAGTCTATCCCTTTTTCCGGCCGCGTTTTGAGAGATAAATCACTTTGCAAATCGCAAAGTTCTTCTTGAAACTCTAAATTTTGTTCCTCAATTGGAACTGTGAGAGGATTCTCAAAAAGAATAAGATCTTTTCTAAGCGTTTCAAAATCACTGAAACGCGTATCAAACTGAGCTATTATCGAATCGATTATGTGGAGATGTTTCTTAAAATCACAATCTTTGCCATGTTCTGTAAAGAGAATCTGGCAAGATGGATAAAAATGAAATATATCGCTTTCCAAATGATTTTTTGGTACTACTAATTTTCTGCGGAAGGAGTCAATATGACTTACTAATTGAGAAATGGTTTGATTTGCCTTTTGCAGCTTCAGATTTAAATGATTTAAATGAGAAGTTAAATCAGCAATGAAAGCAAGTTCGGAAAGAAAATCTAAATTTTTAAAAAAGGACTTAAAATCGTCACATTTTGCAAGAGACATTTCTTGCAAGAAAATGAAGATTTCTTTTCTTAGCGCAAAAAAATTCTCTAAGCATTTACCGGCACTGAGCCACCTAACCTCGCAATATAAAGGTATATCTTTATAAACTGCGTTATGTTCTTCCAGAAAGGATTGGAATTTTCTATGATTAAGAAATTTGTGACCGCCTTTAATTGCATTAATAATTTTCGCGACAGTTTGCATTGCGGTGCACAGTTTAACTGCTTTTCCACATAATGCTTCCTGATGGATGATGCAATGTATAAGAGGGAACTTTAAATCTCGCTGCTTTATTTGGCCGAAGAATCCCGTTTTCGAACCAGTCATCGCTTTTGCGCCATCAGTAACGATAGCCGAACATTTGGAAAAATCGGTATTTAATTTTTGAAGGATTTGTTCAACGGCTCTGAAAATATCTAAACCGGTTGTTGTGTCATGTAATGGTACGAAATTTAAGAGCTCCTCGACACATGAAAAATCGTTTTGTACGATTCGAGCAAAAATACTCAACTGGCTCACATGTCGATTATCGGTGCTTTCGTCCAGACACAACGAAAAATACGAGCACGTTGCTAATAAATATTTTAATTTTTCTTCTATGGAAGAAGCGATGACATTAATTCTCGATGCTACAGTTTTTTTACTTAATGGAATACTCGAAGCCTCTGAAAAAGTTAACGAATTTCCGAATAATTTTACGGCTTCGATAAGGCATTCTTTTATAAATTCACCTTCCGTAAACGGCTTAGAATGTTTAGCAATTAATCGCGATATAGCATACGAAGCAGTAACTGCTTTTACAGAAGATGAAGCATTATTATCGACTTCAAAAATTGGATTACAACCTTCTTGATATACTAATTTTAGTCCTTCTATTAAATTAAACTTTTCTTCATCTACATATTTTGAATACTTTTTGAAATGTTTTCTTATGTAATGTTTCTCAATCACAAATTTTTTAACAACAGATGGTTGATAACCGCAGAGAAGACAAATAGTTTTATTAGAAATGCATGCAAAGAAACTATCTTCCCACACTTTATCATAATGTTGTACGTACCTCTGTTCATCAGCCATCCTTTGATGAAAAGATTAATTCGGATGAAAGTCAAGTATGCACAGGAAACACTAAAAAATCTCTCTGTATAATAAAACAAGACGTTTCACAAGAAAATGATAAATTGTTTATATGCGCCACCCGTTATTCCGCGCGTTTGTCGATTGTTTTAAATCTTCTTTTGTTTCTTAACCTAACGGTTGTTAAACGTCTCGTGCAAAGTGTCTCGTGCAAAGTGTCTTGTGCAAAGCGTCTTGTTTTAAATTAAAATTTAAAATACAGTGAGATTTGTTTATTTCCTGTGCATACTTGACTTTCATACGCACAGTAACTTATTGTTTTATACTTATCTCTAGAGAGTATAATATATATATACAATATTTTATTTACTTGTAATTTTTCCTCAAATATATGTCTATGTTATTGTTTTTTTTTTATGTTTCAGGTACAGCGATTGAGATTCGGATACTTCAACGCGAAAAGGTAAGTACTAAACAATATAAACTAATATTTTCTTTCTCTTTTTCAGGACTAACATAATCGATAGCAAGAGGGGTCTGGCTACTGTCGGTACGATTACGTGTCATTAATTAACAAAGGAAGGTAAGACTTTAAATAATTCTTTATAATTAAAGATTAGTTTTAACGATCCGGTCCGAATGTTTTCAGGTGCCGTTGTTGAATATATGTGCCTTCCTCGGAGCGTCGAGCGACGATGAGGAGAGTCGGAGATGAAAAGGCGAAAAATTTTCCAGTCCGCGGACGGTGACTAGCGTCAGGCGTAGGCGCCGTACGTGACACAGGATAAAGGATTTAATCTACGCCACGGCTCCCACCACACAAGAGGACATGCGTCAACGAATTATTGACGCTTTTACCTTGATTAATGCAGAAAAACTGCTTAATGTATAAAATTTCATTAATCCGCAGATTCCAATGATGCTTAGATGAAAACGGCGCACATTTTGAACTACATTAAAATTAAAATTCTATTGTAAATACACTAGATCTATCTTTCATGTTTAAAAAATATCACTACTCTATCTTTCATGTTTAAAAAATAAATGAATGATAAAATAGTAAACTTTGTGCAATTTATTAAAAAAAATGACTCTGTCCGCAATTAAGTATAAAAAATAAAAATTACAAAATAAAAATAAATAATACACTTTTTATTAAATTTATTAATTTAATTAAATTATTAATTATTAGAAAGTATTAAAAACGCAAACATTTTTTATAAATTATTGGTTTTATAATTTATTAAAGTTTACGTTTGATAAACCAGAAGTTGTATAAATAACATGATAATGCATAAATAATAATTAATTAATAATAATAATTAACATTTTAATTAAATTATTACCATTGGAAAGTATTCTATTATTTTTTAAAACTACATTTTATTATAAATATATTTTTATTATAATTTATTATAGGTTCCATAATTTCATTGATTTATGAGCTTTCATTTGTCGTACACTGAGTATTATGATCAAATGACAACATGACATACGTCAATCTCTAACACACAGGTCAGAAGTTGGCCATTTCGCAGGGCCGAAAGTGAAAAGGAAGACGTCGCCCGCGAAACTTCGAGCCCGTAAAACTCGTATACTATGTAAAATATTTACATTAAATCATACATCGTTGTATTCGCTTCAAACAGCGCTACAACTTTTATTATAATGAAATATCTACATTATTATAAAAAAATTATGCATACCTCTCCGTTCGTTAACACAGAAAGTTTTTGTAAGCAACCACTATGCTCAGAATAGAATTCGGTTTGAACCATTTAATTTGATATATATTTGTTATGGTCTATCTCTTTTAAGTTTAAAAGATAAAAGGAGGTGGCCACTTTTGGTGGGACACCTTGTATATACATATATACAGGGTGTCCGGTATCAATCGGATCAACGCTCGTGAGCGGGTAGAGCGCAGTAAACTGAAAAGAAAAGTCCTTTACTATTTTGCTAAATTCGCAATAGTTATTGCGTTATTAATTAAAATATTTGAGCTAATGAGCGCGTGGAAAGCGGTGGGCCGGAATCGGTAGGCATGTATGATGGCTTACTTTTTTACGTCTCTTAACAACGGAAGCATCATTTAAACGAGAGGTGGAGTCACGCAGCGAGCGACGAGCGACGCGTGATATTTGTTGCTAAGAGATATAAACAAATAAGCCATACCTTACATGTCTACCGATTCCGGCCTACCATTTCCCACGCGCTCATTAGCTGAGATATTTTAATTAATAACGCAATAACTATTGCAAATTTAACAAAATGGTACAGGACTTTTCTTTTCAGTTTACTGCGCTCTACCTGCTCACGAGCGTTGGTCCGTTTGATATAAAACACCCTGTATAATAATGTCTATATTTCTATACAGATGGGAACAGTCAGGATGATAGTTCTAAATGGAAAGGAAGGCAGGTCATGAGTCCGCGTAGCTATAGACCTGGAGGTTCGAAAAACGACGGACGGGAGATGTAGTTGAATCGCGAGTCTTCGCCGCTATAACGCAGGAAACTCATCAACGATGTGTGTCGTGAGTTTTCGCTGCAATAAGCAGGAAACTCGTCAACGATGTATGTGTGTGAGGAGGAAATTTTAAAGGCTGATGGAGACCAAGGATGATTGTGAGGTTGGAAATTGATTTGATGGGGGAGATTGAGATTTGACAATAAACGATGAAATGATAAAAGTTTAAGTTAAAGATCCAAGAGCTACTCTGAGGAAAGCGAATATCAGGGTTATACAGTTTCGGACGACTTACTACTTATGAGGGCGTTGACGTGAAAAGGTTGACCTTTTATCTAAAGGTGAGCTCGGTCTCTGCGGTGATGTTCCCTGTGAGGCTCTGTGTCGCTGTTGGTCAGGTTCGATGGCGTTGATCGTCGTGAGCTTCGCAATTGTTCTTGGGAGCACTGTCACCACTGCACTCACTCGCGGACGATTGTTACAGAGTGTATACTCTGAATCTTTTCGAGATGTAAACTGTGGATCTGAATGCTGCGCTCTGCGAGAACCTCGGTTTATATTTCGTTTTTGGTACACGCCCTCCGCTTAGTCATTCGAAATTTTAACGAATTAGAATTCTTAATTATTCTTCTCACGAATTTTAGTTACCCCCTCCGTGGGGTAAGTTAGAAAGATGTGACGAGTCGGAGGGTTTGTTTTAGTTTCTACGAATCGGAGAGCGTCTTCCAAAAATGAGAAATTCTAAGAATTACGGCTTCGGTGACAGCGTTTGTTCGCCGTAATTTATGTTTAATTAAGGAAGCGCGTGATGCACCCGCTAATGAAGAGGGATTGATTTTTACTACCCTCTTGAGACAGCGATTATGCGTATGTCGCGTCTACTGTCCGAGTGCGCGTGCAGCTTTCGGGCGCCAACCCGAGGTTATCGGTGTCCGTCTTTTGTTTTGTTATAATTTATTGACGATCTCTGCCGTGGGAAAGTGTCAGTTTGTCCATACTTTTACTTTGAGCTGTCAATAAGTCGCCACTATAATATAGACAGAGTGTCACAGAATATCTCTGGAATCTTATTTTTATGGCTTCTTCCCTTTCTTCTTAATTTTTGCTCCAGATTCTGTCTCGTAAAAATGTCACGGTGTCTATATCTCTATGAGTTTATTATGTCCGCGTGTTTATTTCCTAATCGTTCTGGCGCCTACGCGGCTCACTTCTCATAATAAATTCAAAGAAATTTTGACTTTTACGATTTTTTAAAAGTTGCACGCGCTCTCAAATCGTGGGAAAGAAAAGAATCGTGGAGTCCACAGGACGTAACAATACTTTACAGTAATATAATAAAGCCAGTGGCGAATAATAAAATATTTGTTGCACGATGCACTATACAGCAACAGTATAAAGCCAGTGGCGGACAACCTGACACGATGTCCCGTAGAGAGGCTGTTATGTTTGCTTTTTTACGTTAATTAGCTTGTACATAATGTATAAGGTAATTATATAAGTGGCGAAACAATGTTCTGTAGAGAGGTATCTCCAGTGCTACATTAATTGGCTTGTATATATTGTATAAGGAAATTGTGTTTGTGTAAAAACAATTATCGCGTTTCATGATCATAAAATGTTATCACTTGATATAATTTTTCCAAGTATTTGCGCAAGAATATGTTAATCCAATATTGGCTGGATATTAGCATTTTGGCTGTCCAATTTGAATAACAAGTTTGTCTCGACGTTGAAGCATGTTCCTCAATATTTAAGTATTAATCTCATCGTTGATACCTGCTGCTATTCCAAAAACGCAATATAACATTTTATTTACGAAAAGAAAATATGACAAAGAAGAGCATATAATGTAATTAAATATTATATCATTTCCAGTACAATGTTCACAAGATTCGACATTGTGTGATTGATACCAATGTGAAAACGTAACATTTAATAAATCATTTAGATTATAACTTTTCTTCAAATTATATTAACAGGAATCGAAATAGCAATATTATTATTAACACTAATTTTTGTGTATTACCACAAGTTTTGCATCGTTTAGCAGAAGTTACTTGATGTTCTATCAAATTTCTTATACAATCATATTTTTGGCAAAGAGTTGTAATAAAATCAGATGCACTTCATGAATGATGTTTCATATTCAGCATTATTCGGGAACTGAGAAGAAATATTTAGGTAAATCGCCAATAATTTGTCTTTATTACCTTTACTTTTAAAAATAGATTTATATAACTCACTTTTTTTGCTTTATGAATAAGAACTAGATAAGAACCCACGATTATTCATCATTGGATTTAGAAGCATATATTGTCAATAATAAATGTATTAATGACACATTGATTTGTAATTATCCATTATTTTTACAATAACAGTAGCAATGAAGGTTGAAAGATTTGGATATCTATAATAAGCAAAGATAACCGTCATATTTTGGATGGAATATGATGCGGATGGTGGCGGGTTCTTTGCTATTTATTTAAAGATTCATTTAAAGATTTATTTAAAAATGTTTAACATATACTATAAAAAAGAATGATATAATCCTTAAAAACTTACCTCTTTAAAAAAGGTAAAAAAAGGCGCCAAGTTAAGAAAAACTGTTATATTTGTTTACAAAATAGTGTTATTTTATCCTACAAAAATAATGATAGTAGGTATAATAGGCCGTTTCTAATCCAGGTCCTCCGAGGAGAGAGCGGGGTGCGGGGGTATCTCTGTGGGCGCGGGGGCTGACGTCATGCGGGCGGGGGACGCTCGGTTTCGACGAAAGGTAGGGGGGGATCCTGAACGTGATATTCGGCTGTTCATATTTGTAAACAAATAGCGCTCTAATCGACGAAATTATCTTTTTTTTTTTTGATATTTTTTATGAAAATTTATGAGGGATCTTGGGCCCGACGCTGCGGTTATCGACGAACGTGTCAGGGTATAGGTTTTCGTAGGTGTAAACAAAAGTCTTCGCAAGGAGAAGGATAGGAGAGAGGAACAAGAGAATGAACCAATTTTATATTATAATAATTGTTTTATTTTAAAAATGTGGGTATGTGTTTATTACAATGTGTGTGTGTCTTAATAATGAGAGTATAAAAAAATATAAAAATATATAATATAAAATATAAAAATATTCCGGGGGGGGACCTCTGTAACAAAAATTTTTATTAATATTGAATAAAATTTAAATTAATTAATAAACTAATTTAATATAAATTTAAAAGAATACTTACAGTTCCAATTTTCCTCCTCATCATACGGCTCGAGGCCGAACAGTTTTTTTAGATGGAAAATATCATTGTACGTCCATGGATAATTATTGCAATAATCTCGACAACTTGGGGTGTCGCCCCATAGGGCGTCGATAACATCCTTCTCACAACGGCGGCACCACCTCACATAGCGTCGATGTAAATATAATTGGAATTCGACATCCTCAACCAACTAAAATAACAATTATTATAAATATATATAACACACGATAGTACTTACGCGATTGTTCAGCAAGCTAAAAACATAATTTATATAGCCAGACATATTTGACATTTTTAATTAGTATACTTTTAATTTTAAGCACTTTTACTCTCTAACTGCACTGTGCAACGGTTTGAGACTTTGTGAGAGCACAATGAGTGGACAGCCTCTCGGAAAAAAGATTTTAAAGTAGGGATGTATATCAGAAAGAGAAGAAAACTAGAGAAGAAAAACAAAAGTAACCATGTTTTACAGGTAGCGCAGCATCTCCGCACAGTACCCTAACTCTATGGTTATTTTCCCGTCCGATTTATCTCTCAGCGGGCCGCACTCGTCGCGCGACAGAGATAGCGCGAAGGAGAGGAGGAGGAGAGAGATGAGAGGAATTATTTTCTAAAATGAAATAAGCATTTTAAATATTAATATAAATGTTTAGTTTAATTTTTATGTAGACGTATCAGCGCCGATGTTCGGCAGCTTTGTGCCCTTGCTCCTCTGCCCAGCGACAAAAAAAATCCAGCGATAAGGGATGGGGATTATTTTTCTGAGATGCAATAAAACGTTCGATACACATCATATAAATACAGAGAGAAGAAAAGATTAGACGAAATATAAGGTGGATGGAAGCGCGTCAAATCGTAGTACGTGTTTGAAAGCGCGTCAAACCATAGTACATGATTTGAAAGCGCATGCATCGGTGAAAAAGTATAGCGGTTACTTTGTTGTGTCAGAAAGTGTTGCTTGGGTGAAGAATGGAAATTAATAATTTCGAAGCAATATCGGATGAGTCGTCTGACGAAGATCACGCGTTGTCGAATGACAGTGATTATATTAGTGATCGCAGTGAGGACCTTACAGATTATGACGATAAGATAGTGCCTAATTCGCAAATCCTTGCGCTAAATGGACGTACAAAAGTTTGCGCCATATACTTTTATTATTCTACGGGTGGTGCTTTAGCTTTATGTGCTTCGTGTATGATCTCTGTTCAAGACTTCGAGCACATGTATGCTGTTCGGAAGCATATGATTAAATTATACGATGCAGTGGATGGTCGATACTGTGCAAATTGTAGGGATTCATTGTATATAATATTTCCGTGTAATATGTGTCCAATTTGTACACATTTGTAAAAAAACATTAAAAACATGGAAAACATCGAGCAGACTAAACGCGACCTGTTGTCCCGCCAAGTCGCCACGTTGGCCGAATATTTTGCATGGCTGCAGCGATGCGACGAGTTTATCGAACAGCTCGAAGAACGCAGCCGTGTCAAGCGTCCGCGATTCTCGATCGGAAATAGACAATCTTTGGTTGCTAGAATCGCGCGACTCGAGACTGCAAAGACACGATTGCAGACAAAGTTTATACCTAGTGGTGGTAATTACAGTGGTGACAATAACGCGGGAAGACTCGTTTGGCAGGAGATACCGCGTTTGAAAACCGTATACTGACCGGTGCGGTAATAAACAATAATTATATCGAACCTCGACAATTTCTCGAGAATGCCAAAGACATTGTGCTCGAACACGTGCAGAAAGTGATGCAAGAACACATTAATGTGAAAGTAAATACCGTATTTAATGGTGAGTTTGTGTCGGGTGATAAGAACGCCAACAAAAGTATCAATACGAGAAACTATGAACTCTTCCACACATCCGATTTACGCGAGTGGTACGAGTGCCGCATCATCGAGCCCACTCTAACATCGCTCGAAGAATTCCAGGAACGCGATAGCGGGTGGGCTTTGTCGCGGATAATCGATTTAACTATTAATATAAACAAATATGATCCAATGCACGCGGGATGTTATGTTAAATTACCGCGAGAAATAACGATGAAAAGAGCGGTGATAAACGTGCAATCTAAAGACAATGCGTGTTTCGCGTGGGCGGTGGTCGCTGCTGTCTACCCCGCTGAAAGTCACGCGGAACGGGAATCATCGTACCCGCATTATACAACAGTGCTGAATCTCCAGAACATTGAGTTTCCAGTGACTGTAAATCAAATTAAAAAATTTGAACGTGTAAATAACATTTCGATAAATGTATATAGTATTGAAAAAGAGAATAACATTGTCCCGATACATCTCGGTGAAGAGAAGAAAGAAAAGCATGTCAACCTGCTGTACGTGCAAGATCCGCGAGACAACAGGGTTGGATATTTCGCGTGGATCAAGAATCTATCACGGCTTGTCAGTTCACAATTGAGCAAAAAAAACCACATGAAATATATCTGTGATCGGTATGTATATTTTAATAAGAATGTAATATATAAATTCTAAAAATCTTTGAATAAAAGATAAAATTGTGATTTTTTTGCAGATGTTTGCACTATTTCGGATACGAAGAAAAGTTGCAGTCACACATGGTTGACTGTGGGTAGATGAACGACTGCGCTATCCGGTTACCGAGCGATGAGAACAAGTGGCTCGCGTTCAACAACTTTAATCGGAAAGAGCGGCTTCCATTCATCGTATATGCCGACTTGGAATGCATTTTGGCGAAGACGGATAAGGAGGAAGAAGAAAAAAATTTATATCAGCATCACAAGGTATTTAGTATCGCGTATTATGTACATTGTTCATACGACGACTCGTTATCCGCGTATCATTCTTGTCGTAGCGCCGATTGCGTTTCGTGGTTCGCTGAAGAATTAAAAAATTTAGCACTGCGTGTAAAAAATATTTTAACAACAAATGTCCCCATGGTAAATTTGACATCGGATGAGTGGGAAAAATTTCACAGCGCGACGCATTGTCACATTTGCGAAAAACCGTTCGAGCAAGACGATACACGCGTACGCGATCATTGCCATCTGACTGGACGATACAGGGGTCCCGCGCACTCAAATTGTAATCTAAATTATAAAGAATCATTTTTTATTCCAATAGTATTTCACAATTTATCCGGTTATGACGCGCATTTTATTATCAAGGAAATAGCTACAGCGTTCGAAGGGTATATCGAATTACTACCGATAACGAAAAAAAAATATATTTCATTCACAAAATCTGTTAAACTTGCAGACGATGAGAATCATATTAAATTACGTTTCATCGATTCGTATAAATTTCTTACAACCAGTCTTGACAAATTAGCATCGTTTTTGAATAAAGATAAACTCCAAATTTTAAAATCGCAATTTCAAAATTTATCGACAGAAGATTTCAATTTATTAACACGGAAGGGCGTCTTTCCGTACGAATATATTGACTGTGTCGATAGGTTGCAGGATACGTGTTTACCACCGCGCGAGTCATTTTACAGTTCCTTGACCGGTGATACAGTATCCGAGAGCGATTACGCGCACGCCGAGAATGTTTGGCAACGATTCTCCATTCGAACGCTAGGCAAGTATAGCGATCTGTATTTAAAAATTGATGTCTTGTTATTAGCAGATATTTTTGAAAATTTCCGCGATAATTGTATTAAAAGTTATGGTCTCGACCCCGCGTATTACTATACTCTTCCCGGATACACGTGGGATGCTATGCTAAAACATACGAAAATTACGTTCGAATTACTTACAGACATCGATATGGTCATGTTTATCGAACGCGGTATACGCGGCGGACTGAGTCAATGTTCAAACAGATACGCGCACGCTCATAACAAGTACATGCAATCGTACGACCCATCGAAACCATCATCGTATCTTATATATTATGATGTAAATAATTTGTACGGATGGGCAATGTGTCAGCCATTGCCTTATGCCGATTTTCGATGGGTCGACGACATATCTAATTTTGACATATCATCTATCGCTCCCGATTCGCATATAGGCTATATCCTCGAAGTAGATTTAGAATATCCGCAGCATCTTCACGACACGCACACTGACCTACCGTTTTGCCCAACACGCGACAAGCCACCTGGTAAGCGGAAGGCCAAGCTCCTCGCGACTCTGTACGATAAGAAGTGTTACGTCATACACTATCGCAACCTGCAGCAATGTACGCGTTACGGTCTTCGCGTTACAAAAATACATCGCGTATTACAACTCACTTCACTCAATCCACATGGCTCCGCGATTACATTGAACTTAACACACAATTTAGAACACTAGCTAAAAATGATTTTGAAAAAAATTTATATAAATTGATGAATAATGCGGTATTTGGAAAAACAATGGAAAATGTGCGTAATCGTGTCGATGTAAAATTATTGACAAAGTGGGACGGACGATACGGAGCAGAGGCAATGATAGCGTAACCAAATTTTCACAGTATAAGCGTCTTTTCAGAAAATTTAATTGCCGTAGAATTACGGAAACTTGAAGTGAAATTCTATAAACCAGTCTATGTCGGCATGTGCATACTCGATATTTCCAAAACATGTTTGTACGAATTTCATCAGGAGTATATGTTACCGCTTTATCGTGACAAATGTCGGATAATGTACCGACACAGATAGTCTAATATACCATATTAAATGCGAAGACGTATATGAAAATTTGAAACAAGATATTGCCAAATTTGATACGAGCGATTACGCTGCGGATAATGCGTACGGTATACCGCTTGTGAATGAAAAAGTACCGGGTCTAATGAAGGATGAAAATAACGGTGCGGTAATGACCGAATTTGTAGAGCTCAGAACAAAAATGTACGCTTTGCGAGTAAATGACAAAAATGATACAAAAAAAAGTAAAAGGTGTTAAGAGTAACGTTGTCGCGAGAACGATAACATTTGACGATTATACACGGTGCCTGAATGATGTAATTGAAATGACGCGACAGCAGTCTTGTATAAGATCAAAATTGCATAAAGTATACACCATTCGCGAAACGAAAATTGCTCTGAGTCTGTACGACGACAAGCGGTATATCGTACCTGATTCGACCAACACATTACCATGGGGACACTATAAGATATAAATGTAATTACATAACATTATTAGTAACATTAATAACACGTACCATGCGGTGACTAAAGCCACCCCATCCAAGCTCATGTTGGGCTACGACCATCGCAACCACGCTGACCATGTAATAGCGGAGTTCATTAAGTCACTGATAGGGATAGACTGTGATCTAGAAACAGAAAGACAATCTAGTCGTGACTCTGCGATACAAGCAACTGATATAATTAGGAATTATAATAAAATTTATAAAGATACGCATAGTGTTAAACCAACTGTATATAAGGAGGGGGAATATGTCATGGTTAGAGACGATAGAAATAAAATAGGCGTTAGTTCTAAGCCCAAGCCTCATTACAAGGGGCCCTATCTTGTTGCAAAATCTTTGGGATGTAATAGATACGTTATAAAAGACATACCTGGATTTAATATTAAGCAGAAACCGATGGATACGATACTATCCTCAGACCGTATCAAGCCATGGATCAGAATAGTCCCACCTGTAAATACACAAGATTAGTTTAAGAAAATAGCATAAGCAACCTAAGATAAGAAAATAATATTGGATTTATTCTATAATTGTTAATTGTTTAAAAAAAACGCATAGATTAAGGCTCTAGCGACGTGAAAGCATATGTTCCGATACGTACCTGAAATGTACAACTCGCAGAAACGCAACAATGATGTAACCGTCACTTTCACTGCCATTGTTAATAATATTGTACGCAATAAAACTTCGGGGCGAAGTTTGCGCAGGCTGGCCGAACTGAAAGCAGCGCGCATGTTCGTGCGCGATATCTGTTGCGCAGAGGCAAGGCCTCTCAGAGACCGCCTCTGATATCAAATAATATAGTTTTTTTTATAAAGAATAAATAGCCTCAAGATATTTTAGAATTCATATGTATGACTTGCATAGATTTCTTTATATATATAATTTTATTCACATCAGAATTGTTTTAAAAAATCGAAAGAACTATATGCATTATAAAAAATTGTAAAAAATAAAGTATAATTTCAACAATTTTTTTTAGCATTCCAAAAAAATAGCTGAACAGTTGGATCGCAATCAGAAAGCAGTATTTGATTGTGAGTTGGTCAATGTGTCATTTTTGCAGAAAACACCGCACAATAAATTATTATCAAAAGATTCAACTTCTTGTAAAAAACATATGCCACAAAATTTTAGACCTTTAAGAGATCAGAGACTCTACTCAACTCTCAGATCACCTTCAACAGATTCAATGTCTTCGATAGACTCAAAATTTTTATATGATCCTCATGATTCAATATCGACAGAAGAAGATGAGCTGAATGACACACAGCCACAAAATAGAAATTTATCTGAAGTAGATATGTACAAATGTAATTATTCAAATCTGGATGACTCACAAAGTACAGAAAATTTATTTAAAGAAACAGAAATGTACAATAGATCGAAACGCAAACCTAATTATTCCATTAAAGACTATGCTCCCTATGATGTGGATGATTCGTTGCAAAGTGATGAAGACTCTGAAAAGGACAAATATAATAAAGATACAGAATCCACAACATCAAAGTGCAAACCATATTCGATGAAAGATGGTGCTGTTAGAAGTAGAGCTATGTCGTATAGATGAGGCTATGTCAAACGCCGTCGTATAGATGAGGAAAGAGAAATGGAGCGTACAAAAGAAATAACAGAATTAAGAAAAACATTTCAAAAAAATAATGAGATCCAAGAAAAAAGGAACCAACTACTAAAAGATTTTATTGAGGAATTAAGAGTTTCAAAAAATAAAGTATAATATAATATTTTTTTCCTTACTTCTGTTATTTCTGTGGAAGTTTTTAAGACGAAAATGTGATATTTTTTTCTGGCTTAATTTTGCTCGCATGCGCACAAAGATTTTTATGTTTCTTTTTGTTTTCACAAGATTCAATTTTTTTGTTTTTTCTTAAAATATAGATATTTCTATAAAAGATATCTTTTTATATATAGGTGCTAAATTTTAAATGTAACAAGCCAAATATCAAATCAAAGCTCCAATGTCATCTATATTATCTTGTATAAAATTATACAGTACACAAGCTGTTGTACGATTTTTTACAATCGTATACTTTCTTACCGGCTCAACTGTTGATTGCATAGATGACAATGTCGGTCCAAAATTTTTTTAAATTATTTTATTTTGATTTCCAGATATTATGTATAAAACTTAGCACCCTATATATAGCATATAGATGAAACCAAAGTATATAGCTGTTTATTAAAAATGTTTTTTGTTTATTTAGTTTATTAAAAAGTTAAATGCTTTTTGTTTAAAAGAAAGATATGTATAAAATGTTTTATGTTAAAAATGAATAAATTAATATGTATATCTGTCATATAAAAAATAGATTTATTTGTAATAAATATTTTTTTTATATGACAATTTTTTTTTATTTATTTGTTCTATTTATACGTACATAAATAAAGTATTACTATTATATTGTACACTTATTTTATAATTAGCAGTTTGTATTCTACACTCTGTCAGAATAATAAAAAATAAAACGGAAAACAAAGAATATTGTGTAAATCTAAATGATTCAGTCATAAAGTATAAGAAATCTGAAAAATATAGATCTTGTCAGCATGCGATACAAACATCATTTTATCTTTTTCAGTTCTAGTGAACAACGAAGACAGAATGATTGTTTGCTAGAAGGTTCCAGTAGAGATGGATGGTCGTAAAGGCACATAGAACGATATTCATAATCCAATCTTATATTTAAGATCGACTTAAGATCTTCATTCAACTAATGAAGTGATGCGATCATTTCGTTGGTTGATTAAGATCTTAAAATAATCTTAAATAAGAGATCAGACTATGAATACCGTCTATAATATTAAGTAAACTAGAGATCTACATTAATATATTATTGATGTGATAACACACGCATAATATTTTCACGCTTTTGAGCGGCAATCATCTGTGGACGTTCTTCGTTTTCTACATTTGCATCATTATTTTCTGCTTCTATTTCTTCAATTCCGTCATTAATGTCATCATAATCTATATCGTCTTGTATAAAATTATACAGTACACAAGCTGCTGCAATCATTTTTGTCCCCAGATTAAAATCTGTAATATCCATATACTTTCGTTAAGCGTCGAAATTTTCCTTTTAGAAGACCAAAAGTTCGCTCAATTACTGATCGCATTGAACTGAGTTTGGTATTGTATCGCGATTGAGCATTCGTTAAATGCCCTGTATCTCTAAATGGTGTCATTACATTCATCATTAATGGATACGCAGAATCTCCAAGTATGTGTTCTTCAGGTAATAATAAAGGATTTTTTTATTTATTATACGTTGATAAATTGGACTGTTTCTAAGTACGCGTGCATCATGCACTCTTCCAGGTAAACCTATGAAGCAATCGATAAACTTAGTACGATGATCACAAATGCCTGTAATAAAAAATAGTTAATTCTAAATATATTATAAAAATTAATTCTTTAATTAAATATGTATATAATGTAAATACATCTTATATATTTTTGTAAAAATAATACCTTGTAATATAATTGAATGAAAACCTTTTCTGTTGTAATAATCGTGAGCATTACCTTTTAGTTGTTTGCACGGAATGTGACAACCATCAATTGCTCCTACGATTCCTGGAAATCCATTTGATCTTTGCTCAAATGCCTATACATTAAAAAAAATGTCAATATATGATAGTATTTAAGAAAAAATTGTTTTAGATCCTTAAACTCCTGCTGAAAATAGTTCTACACTTAATGGTATCATTGTACGCATTCGATGACCCATCAGAGCTGTCCAACATGACAAATACCGTTATTGTTATACTCAGAAGTTATCCAAAGTATATAGAAGTCTGTGATTTTAGTATATTCTATCTAGATACTGAAAATGATCGACATAATATGAACACAGCAGCTTACAATACGAACACCATTTTTATATGTACATACAGTAATATATATATGTAGACTGCTATGCTTATATCATGACAATCATTTTCCACATCTAGAATATACTAAAATACTTTTCTAATGACATACAGACATCTTCTGAGCATAACAATAACGTATTTGTCATGTTGGGCAGCTCTGATGAGTCGAATATTTTCAGCGGAGATTTAAGGATCTAAAAAAACTATTTTTTCTTAAATACATTAGCATCTAAAATTATATAGAAATTATAACTAGGCGCTAATAGTCCAAAACCACCTATAAAATAGGCAAAGTTCTTAAATTTAAATATTTAAAATTTTATTCAAATTTGATTTTATATATATATTTTTTAAAGTGCTTTTTTTAAAGTCTCAACTTTTTCTAAATAGTTATTTGTTTATTTTATATGAGTATCCAATGGTTGATATTAAGCATATGGATATATATATATATAAACTACTTACATCTATACACGTGTCTTTGTAAACTTTATTTGGCCATTGTATGTATTGTGGCATTAAGTCGGCAAGTATATCAACAATTTCTTTAAAAATATTATGTCCTGAACTTGTTGGTATATTAAATCTATCTCCTGCTGCTAAAAAAGTGACTGGTCTACTTAATATCTATATTGTAAATATTTTTTTTTTCAATTGGTGCATAATCATTTGCATGCTCTGCTAGATGATTTCCAATAACAGTTACTAATTTCTGTAAATAAACATAGAGATACATAACATAATTAACAAACTACTAATATAAAGTATAATTATTTCAAGAAAATGTACAAAACATGATATAAATCAATGTAAATATACATTGCATTATAAATTTAAAATTATAATTTTGTTAATAGTTTTAGTTTACATACTTACTTCACAAGTTGCTCTATTCATCCTGAACATTTCTTTAAATTGGTCTCCTGTAAATCTCGGAATTATTTTTTCATAATATTTTCTATTGCGATGTTTTATTATTGCACGACATCTATTACGTCTATCGGGTCCTATTAAATTTTCTATTATATTTTCAAAATTATTTATGCCTATTCCGTCATCCATCACAAATAATATTAATTCCATTTTTCATACAACAATATAGCTACTAAATATGCAAATATTTTGGCGAACTAACCTAACTTTATTTGTTTATTATTGTACTTTGGAGGCGACCATCTTTGCAATCATGAGCGCATCATTCAGCGGAAAACTCATAGCGGAGTTCGATTCATCAGAAACAGATGTCTCAACTGTTGAGTCCGCTGAATGCAGCCATTGTATGTCGCGCTGACTCGAAGCGTGCACGCGCCCGAAGGCGATCGAAGTTAGCCGAACAACGCCGAAGTGGCCGATGATCATGCTTGGGCGGCAGGCAGTCTGCGTTAAAACGTCGTCCGAGTAAGAGCGTAGCTCGACAAGGAATTACTCCTGCGCCTTGAACGATAAAATCAGCGAGTATCTGGATTTGTATCGGTCTAATATTCTGTATAATTAGACGAGGGCAATATCTGGCCGCACCCACAAAACGAAGAGTCACTCCGAACGTGACTAACTCGACAAATCTTGCCTTGAGGGAACGTCCCTGCAACAAAAAAAAAAGGTTGTGAATATTAATCGCAGTGAGTAACCTACAGTCAACCAGACGAAATATATACGTGCACATTCATATATATAAATATTTCTAAGACTTCCTATTTTTCCCTGCCCACTTTTATATATATATGTGAATACCTGTCTAACATAACCTGTAACTAAATTAAACATTAATTTTACATAAATATAAAAATAGATATATATACTTTTCTCCTTTTAATTAATTATAGGGCTATATAAACTATGAAACAAGATAAGATTAATTATATGTGCACATATATATATACATATATACAGTGTCCTGGACATACATGGTCTAGCGAATATAATAAAGTTTAACACTCCCAATTAAGGTGATTAAAAATTAATATAGTGATTGTTTTAATCGGTAGCTTTAATGTTTATTACGATCAATTGAGAAATTATCGACCAATGAAAATATAAGAGCACGGATAATCCATATATAGTGTGATCAATTTCTACATCTATTTTCTTAATTTTATTGAATGATATTGATTGTACGTTAATACTGATGAGATCTACATACAAATTTCTTTCTCTTTCGAATAACTAATAATTTCAATTGCATTTTACAACATTTGTACACAATTTTATGCTACAATTCTCAAGTATGAAGAAATAATATATAAAACGATTAGAACAACCACCAAACTGAAAATGTTATTTTATTTCTGTGAATATCCCGTATCTTATATACACGCATTTATTTCATTGTGTTAATTAATTGACAATTTAAATAAAGAATATAGCTATCATGAGAATTTACATATCATGAAAAAGGAAAGACTGAATAAATGTAAGACACATTATTCTGTATAAATGTAAGAATAACAGGTGCTAAACGAAATATAATGTACAATTCACACCCGATCTAAGGGATAATAAGATTGTATTGACTAAGCAATCCGTACAAAGGAAAATACAAAAATATATGCACACTTGTAGTACACTCTTAGATAATTAATTCATGAGTCAAGACTGAAACGTATGTGAATTCGCACGATACCATGAAAATGTTAAATACACATATATATGAATGTTTATGAATTATTTTGATTATTAATAAAATATATCTCATGTGTTAATAAACCTATATATATATATATATATAATATACATGCCAATATACAGTGCCTACCAAAAGTTCCGGGCCACCTAAATAATTTTTGAATGGTTTGAAATATTGGATTGAAATTTATAGGGATACAATGGGATCACAAAGTCTATTATTTAACCACAAAAACACCCACCTCCACACCCCCGGGGGCCGGGGGGAGGGGGGAGCAAAAAATCTTAAACGGCATGTGGGGGTGAGTGAGGGCTCGTTCGAAAGGGCTTTCCGAGACGAAAACAGCGCGAGGTCGCCGAGGTCTCTACGATTTTTTTTCGCAGAATATTATGATCATTTGGACATTTCTATTGACATTTTGCGATAGCGAGGGCCCACTGCGACAACAGAAGAAAGATAAGGCTTCACGCGGGCACTCGCGTTCCTGAGTGTGTGTGTGTGTGTGCGCGCGCACACACACACACAACTAACACACACTCACACACACACTTACACACACACTCACACACACACTCAGGAACGCGCGTGCCCGCGTGAAGCCTTATCTTTCTTCTTTTGTCGCAGTGGGCCCTCGCTATCGCAAAATCTCAATAGAAATGTTCAAATGATCATAACTCTGCGAACAAAAATCGTAGAGATCTCGGCGACCTCGCGTTGTTTTCGTCTCGGAAAGCCCTTTCGAACGAGCCCTCACTCAACCCCAAATGCCATTTAAGATTTTTTGCTGCCCTCTTACCCCCGTTCCCCGGTGGTGTGGAGGTGGGTGTTTTTGTGGTTAAATAATAGACTTTGTGATCCCATTGTATCCCTATAAATTTCAATCCAATATTTCAAACCATTCAAAAATTATTTAGGTGGCCCGGAACTTTTGGTAGGCACTATATACATACACCCTATGAATAATATATATATATATTTTGTGAACAATATCAAATAATTACGAATATAATTGGTTTATGCAACTGATTAAGATAAAGAGTATTGAAATAAAATACTTATTATATGACGAATTCAGAAAAGTTACTCTAACGGAACAAAATGTGTCCGCTTATAATTCAACGACACGATTAACTGTACGCACGTAAATTAATGAAATTATCTATGAAAATTATGTGATTAAAATTTAATACTAAGTAAAATAACCAATTATATACGGAATGATATACATATGTGAAATAAATTATTCTGATGCTAAATGATATTATTTAATTGAAACACACACACGCATATGCATATAATAAATCACATAAATTACTTTGTTATTGATTTCCCCTCTCGCGATCTGATTCCAGTCCGTAAGGGCGTATTATTCCATAGGATTCTCGAATCTTCTCCGACCTCTTGATTCGAATTTATTGAATGAACATTTGAACCTATAATAATATATCACAAGCTTTAATCTTTTCTCTAAATTAAGGGCCCAGTAATAAGGTGCAGTAAATGTTTACGTATCTGATTTTGAGACTCAATAGCAGTCAAGATTTAGCCTTGCCCTTCCAATCCGTCGCAGCCTTTTTAAATAATTAGGGTCGATCTCTGAAAATAAGATAGTAAATTAATTAGTTACACAATAAATTCCAAAATTTCAATATAGAACTATATCATTAACCTTCCCTTTACTTTGAACAATTAAAATCACAATATATACATATATTGTTGTTAGTAGACTAACATACGAAATATATTTATCTTAAGATTGAATTTTCAACCATAGAAAATAAATAAAATAATAGAATCAGTAAAATTATAGTATTTAATACATACCTTATATTTTGTTCCACATCTTTTCTCCCCTATACCTTGCTGCTAAAGTTGAGGCTGAAAATAAGAATAACATTAGAATAAATAAATTCAAACCTTCTATATAGAACTTATACAGTATCTATATAATATCTAAAACCTACCTATATCTTCCGGTGCCTTGTTCTCGTTCACAATAGTTTACCGCTCGGCCGTTGTGAATCCTGCGCGTTGCCTGAAACAAAACAGAAAAAAAACCCAAAATTTAATGTCACTTGGACGTGACAACCTCTGGATCATAGTGCCGACTTTCGGCCGTCGAGGCTGCGGTGGTATTGCCGGTGCCGGTGGTAGTTTTTCGGGCCTAGGATGCGGCGGTAATGCTTCGTCCCAGTATTCTGGGTCGCCCAAAAGTTCGTTGATTGCGTCAATTATGTCTACTTGTTTGGACATGATTTCGGCGAGTGATCCGTGGGTTTCTCGTCCTAATCCTCGTCACTTTCGGCTGCTGGCTCCGGGTTTGGAGGTGGAAGCTCGTCCTCGTCTTCATCTCGGTTGTTATTATTTTTGTTTTCTCGTGCCGGTTTTAAATGTACGGTGGGTATGTTTGTAACATTTTCCGTTCTTGCTCCGTAAATCCACGATCACGGGCGATATTACCTGACGGACTTTGAGAGGGCCGGTAAATTTAGGCGCGAGTTTCGCGTTAAAGTCGTCGACTTTTCTCGATAGCAGGTGGTCGCGCTTCCATACCCATTCGCCGATTTGCGGACGCCATGGTCGGCGGCGTAAATTATAGTGCTTTTCCTGTCTTTGAAAAGCCCGTGCTCCGTATTAGCTCGTACGCTTCCTCCACTCGTCGGCGTATTTCGCTGGGCTCGGTGGCGGTGGTGGTTTTTTCGTCGGCGTGCGGAGTGGCGAGCTCGCGCCCGTGATTTAAATACGCGGGCGTGTATCCGGTGGCGTCATTCACGGCCGTGTTGTAGGCGAACTGTAATGCGGGCAAATGTTCGTCCCCGTTCTTATGATCGCCCTCGACATATTGACTTATCATTGTTTTGATGGTGCGGTTTGTTCTCTCGACCGGGTTGCATTGCGGCGTGTACGCCGGAGTCGCGCGGTGTCGGATACCGAATTCGGCCAATCTCTGCGTGAATGCGGCGGAAGTGAACTGTGTGCCGTTGTCGGAGAGCACAATGTCCTGGCGACCGTGACCCAATATAATTATCTCGGTTATGGCCTTGGCGGTGTACTTGGCGGTCGCCTGCCGCAGGGGTACTAATTCTACCCACTTCGTGAAACGATCTTGGAGGACGTATAGCCATGTGTGTCCTTGACGGGAGCGTGGCAGAGGCCCTACGAGGACGATTGTGACATGCTCCCATGGGCGCTGCACGTTGGTTGCGTGCATTATCCTGCCGGCGCGGTTTGGTCGACCTTGTGTGCTTGGCAGTTGTCGCAGGCTCGTACGTAGTTGGATCTCGCGGAACATCCCGGGCCAGTAATATCTTTCGGCGTCTCGTGCTATCGTTTTTGCGATGCCGAGGTGTCCGGCGGTCGGTGCGTCGTGGTGGCGTTGGATGGTCTGGAGGCGTTGGTTTCGGGGAACGCATGCCCTCCATTGTTGTTCCACTGGATGTTCCTTGAAGTCCAGGCTATGTAATACGTGGCGGAGGAGTCGTCCTTCTTCGATACGGTAGTCTGGGTATGCGGCGGGTTTTCGGTTTACCGCGTCGTACAAACGTCGGTACCATCGGCATTGGAGCGGTTTCGCGGCGCAAATTTCCAGTTGCCGGGAGAGCGCGTCGGCCACGCGATTAAGGGCACCTCATCGGTACTTCACTTCGAAATCATATTGCTGGAGCTCAAACAACCACCGAGACGCCCGGTGGCAGCCTCTAGTCTTTGTAACCACTTCAGAGATTGATGGTCTGTAATTACAATGAAGCTGTATCCTTCGAGGTAGCCCTTCATCCGTCGGATACCCCACACGATCGCGAGGCATTCTAATTCGGTGGCGCTATAGTTTTTTTCGGCCCCGTTTAAGGTACGGTTGGCGTATGCGATCACGCGCTCGCCCTCGTAGTCCTGGGTGAGGACCGCTCCGAGTCCGTCGGTACTCGCGTCGGTCTGTAGGGCGAAGGGTCGCGAAAAATCCGAGCAGGCGAGCACGGGCGCGGAAATAAGGGTACTTTTTAGTACGCGGAAGGCTTCGTTTTCCGCTTCACCCCAAGACCATCGCGCGCTCTTCTTGGTGAGCTTCGTAAGTGGGGCGGCGATTTTCGAGAAATCGGCTATGAACCGCCGGTACCACGATGCCATACATAAAAATTGGTGAACTTGTTTGACCGACGTCGGTTCCGGCCAATTCGCTACGGCGCTAACCTTCTCCGGGTCGGTACGTATTCCGTTTCGGTCGATGACGTGCCCGAGATATTTGAGTTGCTCGACACAGAACCGACATTTCTCGGGATTGAGGCGGAGGCGCGCCTCACGGGGTCGGCGGAACACCTCGGCGAGAAGCTTGACATGTTCCTCGAAGTTCCGGCTGATGATGATGATATCATCCAGATACACGAAGACGTGCGGTTCGAGAGCCGGTCCCAGGATGCTATCTAGGAGCCGTTGGAAAGTGGCTGGCGCGGAATGCAATCCGAAGGGCATTACGGTAGGAAAAGTCCTCTTCCCGGAATTGTAACCGCGGTGATCGGACAGCTTTCAAGGTCTAAAGGCACCTGCCAATGTCCATTTTTCAGGTCGAGCGTTGTCAGGTAGCGTGCTCCCCGCAGTTTGTTGAGAGTCGCCGTCACCTGGGGTAGTGGATAGGCGTCCTTGACGGTCACGTCGTTTACCCGGCGGAAATCTATGCAGAAGTGGTGTTTGCCATCCTTTCTCTTGACGATGACCACGGGCGAGCTCCAGGCACTGTGCGACGGCTCGATTACGCCTGCCGCTTCCATATCCTCGACTTCCCGATCGCCTGCATGGCCGGATTTCGTGGTCGGTAGTGCTGCTGGGCGTGGCATCCCGGAGGCGAATATAATGCTGGGCCAACGTGGTCGGTCCGTGCACGGCCTTGAATTTGGCCAATTCGGCTCGCAGAAATCCTTGCAGCTGCCTCTGTTCACGCGGAGTGCACGTGGTTAGTCCGCCAGTCACTCTGCACCTAGGGGCGACCCGATTCTTCGGTTGCCACGGTGGCGGTGATATGTGGATTCCATTGCGCCCCCAGAGATCGGCGCCGATGAGTACCTGGCTTTCCAATGATGGCAGGATCGCGAATTCGTGCCGGTATATCTGGCGGTCGATCCGGAACAGTAGAATGACCGTTCCGGGCGTCTCGGCGGTAGCGCCGTTTGCCAGCTGGACTTGTCCCTCGTGGGCTTGGATGGAACACCCCCCTCTTGCCGTAGTTGTCCGGCGGTCTGGTCGTTGACGAATGAGATTTCCGAGCCGGTGTCGAGGAGTGCGGAGTAGCGGCGATTGTGCACTTGGACGTCTAAATGCGGTCGCGGCGTGTAACTTATGCGGGGCTCGGGATACTGCTTTCGGCCGCCGTGTCCCCGGCCCGCTGCGCGTTTCTCGGCGCCGGGTGACAGTCCTTCGTCAGGACCCCGTCACGTCCGCACTGGGAGCCGAACTTTTTGACAGGGCGTTTACAGTCGAACCGCGTATGTCCCCGCTGTTTACACCGCCAGCAGCATTCTGTCCGGTTGTAGGTGGCGGCCACGGTTGGTTTTGTAGCGTCGGTCCGGTCGGTTTTTCGTGCGTCGCGTCGTTGTTGCTCGATTTCTTCGTACTCTGATGCCCGTGCTTGCAGTTCCGCAAGACTGGCCGCCTTGTCGTGCCGCACATAAAATTTGTATTCCGGGTTCATGTTGTCGTAAAGCCGGTCAAGCTGCTCGCCGCGGGTGAACCCCCCGGCGTGGCGCATTAATGTTAACAGGTCGGTCGCGTATTTGGCGAATTTCTCGCCCGGTTTTTGTCGTCGGTCGGCGGCTTCCCGTCGTAAGGCGGCCTGGTACCGGCGGGGCAGGTACTGTGCGCGAACGCCCGCTCGAAGTCCCCCCAGTTGTACCAGTCGTCTCGGTTAATTGCGGTGTCACAGCAATGCGTCGCCCTTCAGGAGCTCCGGTAACCCCTTGAGTATCTGGCCGTCAGAGAGTCCGTAGGCAGCCTTTAACTCGTCCACCCGTTCTAGGAAGGAAAGGGGGTCGCGCCCGTCGAATTGGCATCCCCATTTGCGCATTTAGTTAATCGACTTGACGTCGTCTAAACCCGGGCCGGTTGGCGGTCGTGGTTGCGGTGTTGGTATGATAAGAGTAATGGAGGTGCGCGGGGTATCGCGAGCGTCCGTGAATGCCTCGGTACTCGGGCCTGCCCTGGCGGTCGGCTCGATATTCGTGGTTACTTCCGGGTGTTCGTCGAGGTACGTTCGGACTCGCTTGCGGAGGTCGTCGAGTTTCCCGGTCGTGTCGATCCCTTGGCGGGCGGCAAATTCCGCGAGGTCGCTTTTAGGTAGTTCGTATATCCACACCTTCATATTGTGCATGCACTTTTCTCGTTCGTCTGTCTTGCGCGGTGCGGTCAAGTCAGGTCCCTGTTCTGGCGCCAATGAAACGTTGCTCTTTCGCGAGTTCTGCGCGGATTCGCTCGGTCGGGATCAGGGCTCGTGAAAGGGTTTAGCAAGACAGCAGACGTGATGTAGATTAAAAGAGAAAATTTATTTAAAATAAATGGTAGAGTGCATGTACATGTATGAGTCGTGAATATTTACAAATGCTTGAATCGATTGTGTAAGGTGCGTGTGTATTCCGGTGTGTGCGAGTATAAATGTGTAGGCGGTGTGTGTAGATATATTCTGTGCATGCGTGTGTATGTACGGCGCGTTGTATAAAGTTTCGGTGAATGTGCGTGTTTAAATGTGCAGACGAAACGTATATAATGTTCCGGTGTATGCGTGTATCAATGTATATATAGAGTACGTGTATATGGATTCGGTATGTCTGTGTATATAAATGTATATTCGATGCGTGTATGACGGTTTAAAGTCCCGGCGTATTTATGGTCGCGGGGTGCGGGAGTGCGCGAGAGCGCGTGGCGCGCGAGAGCGTGGGGCGCGCGAGAGCGCGGGGCGCAAACGTATTGTTCGTCGCGGACGCTGTTTGATTTTCGGTCGCGTATTTTATTCGTGCTCTGGTGGTAGGATGCACTAGGATGCAACGCTTGACGAGATCGCTCGTCGGTGGCAGAGATCTCTCTACCCGCTGAGTTTTTAAGATCGTTGCAGGTGTTTGTCGGATCTTTATCGAAAGTGTCGAGATCTCTCGACTGAGACTGAGTTCGCTCAACCTCTGTACTTTCGGTTTAGGGTTGTCAGGAGAACTCTTGCAAGATGTGCCGCGATCACACGGCGGAGACTGAGTTTGCTAAACCTTCTTTCTCTTGAGAGCGTATTCGGGATCGGATGCCAGGTACTGTACAAGCGAGATCTGGAACGGAGTCTTTCTCGGTGTCGGATCGCCCTTTTTATACCGAAAAATTACCCGTTCGGGTAATTTCGGCGAGATTCGTTGGGCCCGATTGTTTCGCCTAATACTAGTAATTATCGCCGAATTATTTCGGCGACGTTCGGGTGGTGCGGCAGGGACCGTTGCTCTGCGGTTTCCGTCAGGATTCGGAGCGGTTCGGAAGCGCCGAGACAACGGCCCTGACGGCGGCCGTATAACGGCTCGATTCGGTCGCAATATTGAATTAATTAAAAAGGGCGTATAGCGCCGCTGAATTTGCCCGGCTGTTGTTCGCCGGGCGGCAGCCTTCCGCCGGATCGAGGCCGGGTACAACGATCGCTCAGGGGGGATCGTTACAAAGTTTTTCACGAAAACTCTGGCGCGTGTACTTGGCGCCTTTTTTTACTTTTCTTTAAAGATAAATTTTTAGGGATTATATCATTCATTTTGTAGTATTTGGTAATCACAATGTGCGTGCGTGCGGGCGGGCGGGTGGTCACGGGCAGGTTGGCGGCACGGGCGGGTGGTCGGCCACGGGCGGGCGGGCGCGGGCGGGCACGGGCCGGCGGGCGGACATGGGTGGGTACGGGCGGGCGGGCGGTCACTTCAGGGGTGGGCGGGCTGGCACGGGCGGGCGGGCTTTCACGGGCGGGCGTGCGATCACGGGCGTGCGGGCGTTCACAGGCGGGCGGGCGGCACGGGCGGGCGGGCGGGCGTGTATACGTGCTTGCGTTTGAACCGTTTATGAAGATTTAAGGGTTTCTTAAGGGGATTACATTTAAATTTTATTTTTTTATAGTGCCGCATAACAATGTTTCGGAAAATTTTAAATTATATTTTTATACGTGTATCGATAGGTATTAGAGCGACTGACTTTTATGAGCATTACTTTATATCCAATACAACTGATATGGAATTAGTCAGTATAGATTGCGATAAGGTAATCAATTACAATAGTACATTATAATTAGTTAATATTTTTATAAGATACAGAATTTCCGAATTTTGTCAGTATTAGAGAATAAAAAGTTATCTATTAATTTTTTAAATATTACCGGAATGTATGAAATTTCTCCCACTTTATATTAATTGTTTTTGAATCAATTTGTTTATTTGTTATAAGGTTTATGTTTATTAGGAGCTTATATGACGATTGATGATATAATAATTATTACATATTAAAGTATACACACAAAATTTATTATAAACATATAGAATATATTTATATCTTTCTCTCATTTATAACAAAAATATATTATAGATTCTCTTACTTATAAAATAAATAAAACATCTCATTTTAAAAGTAGTTTACGCTATGCATAAAAGAACAAAACATCACATTTTATTTAAAAATATTCTATATGTTTATGATAAGATACACATACAATTCTTTTAATTTAATGTTTTTACTAATGCATTTGTATTTTTATTAATCTAGTGTGAACTATCCCAAGAAGGACTCCCAGCACCCACTGGGTTAATAGAAAAATAAAAGTGCAAACATTCACCTAGTGCGAACTATCCCGAAAGGACTCCTAGCACCCGGGTTAATAAAAATCTAAAGTTTTATCATTTCGTTTAACTTCTAACGCTATTATAATTTACTCTGTGTGTTTGTGTATTATCTACTGCGTGTGTATTATCTATTTGCCAACCTATTAATAGGTTGGAGTGGTATTGCAAAAAAATGTACACGTTATTTTAAATATGCACGATCTTATTGAAAATCTTTTAGAGATAGACGAAGCAATAAGTCACGAAGTCTCCACGCTGAAAGCACACGACTTTGTGTTAAAATTTATTATAATGTTACGTTTTTGCGATCTGTTATTTTCGACCAGTTATACTTGTTCTTCGGAAAAGCTGCGAAGCGCTTACCTTAACAACGGGGATTGTTGATCAACAACGCCGGAAAGATTCAATCCTGAGCTCTTGGCTCGGATTACCGTATTCAATTTTTCTATTACAATATTTTGTGCATTCTGTTATTGTTTCTTGTAATTGTTCTCGTTATAAATATAATTACGTTCTTCAAAAAGTGTCCGTTTATTACGTGTGCGCGAGTGTGAAAGAGAGACTGGCGGGTGGGTTGAAAGCAGTCTGCGAGGACGTTACATTTTGGGGGGGGGGCTCGTTTGGGATTTGAACGGCAAAGAAACGAGGAATAGATAAAATTGCAACAACGGCGCATACTCCAAGGATAACGCGTTCGCAATTCCCGTCGATGACATCTGATACAGATACGTTGCGCGTAATTTTGCAAGAGCTTGGTCAGCTCCGAGAAGAGCGGAGTATGGAGCAAGAGCAAATGCAGACGGAGTTACGGCAGAAGAACGAGATGCTGCACCGTTTAGAGCAGGAAATTAATCAAATATGTCGCTTTAATAATGTTATACCCGAAAGCGATTGTGAAATTCCGATACGAAATGAATCATGCGCGTCCGCGAACGTAAATTTGGGCTATAAATTGAAACCAGATACTTTCGATGGAACAGAGTTATTAAGAGAATTTTTTACTCAATTAATAAATGAATGGAGGATTCAAAATTAGTCGCGTTAGCGTCTAGTTTAAGAGGAAAAGCGCGATCGGTGCTTGATTGTGTTAAGGAAATAGACATTAAAATTTGAGGACTTGAAATCTAGATTGGAATGGCGTTTTGGCGAGGGACATTTGTTAAGAACGTACTATACTCAATTTACAAATCGACGACAGAAATATGGAGCAGTATTGACTACTCTGGGAGGAGATGTATAACGATTGGCGCAATTGGCTTATTCCGAATGCTCAGAAGAAATTCGCGAAAAGATAGCATGTTCACAATTGATTAACGCCATTAATGATGGATTCATTACAAGAACTTTACAATTGGAGGGAACTTTCTTAAAAGTAGAAATAGAGAGGGCTATGGCAATCAGGGTCATAAATGAAAACAGTTGTCAGGAAAATAGAGATCGAGAATAAGAAAGATAAAATAGAAGTTGGCACTGCGGAGCCGTTGGACATTACCGTTCAGATTGTCCGGAAATTTCAAATGGAAAAGAGAAGAACTAAAATTGGTCGGATTCAGCGGGGCGGTTGTACAGTAAATGCTCCGAAAAAGAGAAAATGGATTAAAAAATTATAGAATAAGTAAAATTGAGAAAGAAAATGATTATTTTTCTTATCAGGAAAAGATTGATGGACAACCCTGTAAATTTTAAATTTACCGGCTCAGATGTTTCGATTATTAATGAGCAATTATTAAAAGAACCCAAGTAAAGCGTTTTTTTTTGTGAAAGAAAGATAAAATATTGATTCATCCGAGGCCCGAATTTAATAAAATATAAAAAACTAAACAATTATTCTGGCAGAGTTGATTTTGTTTCGCCGGATTTCTTTCTGTGAAATCTGTAATGTGAGAAACCTTGTAAGAACATCGGAAAAAATATCGTTCTAAAGAAATCTTCCAAAAATCTTAAGAAGACTACTTTGCTCGCGGTTTTGTGCCGCGGTTTTTCCGTGAGACTCAGGGCAAATGCCGAGGTAGGGATTTGGGGAATCCTTGTGGACAATGGGACCACGGAAGTTTCTCCTCCCCCCCCTCCGAAGAACAGAATCCAGGAGGCGGGTGAAAGGACGTTCTACAGTTGGACGTCATTGCAGAATCGCGTACAGGATGGTAGCAGTAGACTTCTTTTCTTCAAGGAGAGTGTTGGGATCTTTTCCTGGAATTAACATCTTGGAAACTGGCCATTTCCTGGAGGATGTCAATTGGAAGATAACCAGTTTCGGCTCTAAAGAAGAAGAGAGATATTAAGATCTACAACAGTGCTGAGAAGATCTCGAGGAAGTCCAAATATCCCATAGAATTGTCGGAACGATAATTTAATAGAGGGGAAGCAATGTTACGTCCTTGCGATCTATTGTTATTTGTGACCCGTTATACTTGTTCTTTGGAAAGCTGCGAAGCGCTCTTCTTAACAACGGGGATTGTTGATCAACAACGCCGCAGAAATTCAACCCTGAGCTCTTGGCTCGGATTGACGTGTTCAATATTTCTATTACAATATTATGTGCATTCTATTATTGTTTCTTGTAACAGTTCTCGTTATAAAGTTAGTTATGTTCTTTAAAAAGTGTCCGTTTATTGCGTGTGCGAGGGTGTGAAAGAGAGACTGGCGGGAGGGTTGAAAGCAGTCTGCGATGACGTTACAATATATACATATTGTATATACATATATATGTATTGTGACCGTAATTATTTTATAAGATAACTAAAAGATATAGTTAATTGAAGGGTCGTTGGTGGTGACTTACGGCACACTTTCGGGGCGATATACGGAAGACCGACCGTTAAATTAAAAGAGAAAACGACACGTGTAGTTGGGCACCAGGCGCGAAAATCCGTGCCGCGGGATAACTTTACTGAAACAAAAAATCTCGAATCGGTTATAATCGCGACGGAAAAATCCTCCTAACTCATTACTTCCTACCTCTCCATCGCATCCTCCATTCCCCATTTTTCCTGATTCCTCTCGTCCCCTTCCATCACCTCTTCCACTCATAAGATTCTCATTTTCCTCCGCCCTTACTACCTTCTCCAAAAATCACCGCCACACCACACACACGTCACCTTACTTCAACCGCCATCTTTCCTTATCCGTGAATCTCTCTTTTGTTTTTTTAATACGTCCTTTCTTGAACATGATTTTGTGCATATATCGCATTTATATTTTTCAGTTTCGTTTTTTTTATGGATGTGTGACGTCCCGGGCTGTTTCAACGGTTATGAGCGGACACGCCGACGGAGGGGTTGTCGTTATCGCGCGGGCCGAGCGGTAAGCGGGCGATGTGGGTGCAACCGCGATGACGTGCCGTTGGTGAACCCGGACGAACACTTGTATTTTGAGGATAATATTAATGAAAGAATGCGAGATATGTATTAAATAGTCAATTTATTTAGTCTATAGTGATCACTTCGGGTCTTTTTCTAATAACAATTTTTATCGTCGGAGGAACAATTTCGATCTTAATTATACGTGGCTTCTGCCTGATTTTTATGTTTTCGTAGACGACTTCGCACTCTACTTCCGGAGCTGCGTGACCAGTGAGCCGGTCGAAGTCTTCCAGCAAGTCCGCGATTTTAAGTATTTGGTTATGAAATTTAAGTATTTATTTTGTTGAATGATATTGGTATATCGTGTAACGGATACACTGTTTAAGATTTTTCAGGTCAACGAGAGAGTGGAGGAATAAGCGCGCCCCGAGAAAAGCGAGCCAGGATAGGTTTTTAGTACGCCCCGGAGAAAGCGCCCTGGAGAGAATGGAGTCGATGCGCCCCGAGAAAAGCGCTCGTTGAAGGTATCGGTATTGTGTTGAGTGTATCCTTTAAATATATACCAACATATATATATATTTATATGTATAGTTCTTTATGATTTATAATTATTATTATAGAAGCTCGATGGTTTTAGAGAGGAGGAGGTTGTCAGGAGGTTCCCTTGAATTTTTAAATAGGAATAATAATTTTTGGAATACTCACTGTGACTAGCAGTAGCTGAAGGTTCACACCAAAAATATTCAATATATATATTTTCCGAATTGGTTTACAACGCATACCTTTTATTGTAGCGGAGACTTAGTATAAATAATGCTGATTAATACTAGATTTGATCTGATCTAGACTGAATTGATTCTGATTGACTGACTGATACTGAGACTGAGACTGAAACTGAATCTGAATCTGAATTGAGATTAATACTGTCTTGAATACCGAATGGAATTGAGATTAATACTGTTTTGAATACCGAATGGAATTGAGATTAATACTGTTTTGAATACCGAATGGAATTGAGTCTGATTTGGTAAGCTGAACATTGTGAAGAGCGCTTAACGTAAGCTCGTGTTCTGCCTAGTGAATTTGGGGAAATCTATAATTACTGAACTTAGTATAGCTAAATGCATCCAGTGCTTGACAGATTTCTTTTGATACGCGTGTGAGCTTTAAATGTGCTTATTAATTGACTTTTTAATTAATAATTGTAACGAGTATCGCGATTGTTCGTTGCAAAAGAGTGAAAGAGAGAGATGAAGAACTCGTGTGACGGTGTGTGATTCCAGCTGTCTTGTGATGTTGAAAAATCAGTGACGGACGGTGGCGGAAGTCAAGTGGAGGCGCCGTACGTTACACGCGCATCACATTGAGAGCAAATCCGGAGCACGATTCGAGGGGGAGTGTTGGTGTTACGTCGGTAAACACGGCCATAGGCCGTCGATAACGTCTCATGCCTCCGTCGGAGCGCTAATACAACGCCGCGATCGTGGCGACACTTCCGACTTCCGTCTGGTCACTTCCTTCTTCTTGTTCGTCGCGGCTCGCGCACGTCTTATATGTATACGTCGTCTATCTTTTGACTGTGTAAATTCCGCTCTAATAAAGCATAATTATACTGTCGCGACGTGTCAAGAACCTTCTTGTGTCGTTCCTCGCCCAACACGCTTTACTGCAATTATTCGAAAAATACTGAAGAAAAAATGCTACAACATACAATGATAGGATAAAAATATTCCCAGTAATGCGATATTAGATGATTACATTTATCCAAGTTTATAACAAGTATTGTTAGGCCTCGCGCAAGTCTTGCGTGAGTCTCGCTGACTATATAGTCTTTCGTAGCAATCGTCACATTTTCGACGCACGGCAATCTGTATGAACGGTGTAATGAAACCTGACTAATGTAATTACGAGAAATAACGCAAATGCCGACGGTTCATACTATTATTACTGTTATTCATCAATTCATTGAGTTATTAGGTTTTATGGGTTATGCAATATATATACACACACACAATCATTATTCTGAAAGCTGAATGTGTGAAATCATCTGTGATCGCGTGATAAAATATCCATCTTTGAGGTCTCCTGGAGCTAAAATACTGCTTTAAAGAGAGTTGTTGCCATAAGAACTTTTGATCAGGATGATATGAACAACATTTTCCCGAAGTTTCAGACAAATTCGCCGAGAACCCATTTCCATAGGTTTTTGTGCGGGGTCCTTTATATTTTTGAATTCAAGATTTTTGAAAGAAAGCCAACAAACAGAACATTGCAGCAACATTGTAGCAATGTTCTATGTTTGCTGGCTTTCTTTCAAAAATCTTGAATTCAGAAATATAAAGGACCCCGCACAAAAACCTATGGAAATGGGTTCTCGGCGAATTTGTCTGAAACTTCGGGAAAATGTTGTTCATGTCATCCTGATCAAAAGTTCTCATGGCAGCAACTCTCTTTAAAGCAGTATTTTAGCTCCAGGAGACCTCAAAGATGGATATTTTATCACGCGATCACAGATGATTTCACCCATTCAGCTTTCAGATTAATGATTGAGTGTGTGTATATTGCATAACCCATAAAATCTGCCGCAATGTTGCTGCAATGTTCTGTTTGCTGGGAAGCTATAAAAAGATATTCTGTATCTTTTTATCGAACTTGTTTTCTGACATTCGCGTGCTTCAATGAGTAGTTTCGGACGAGAAACGTAAATGTAAGTACGTTGTGTATTCTGGTCCTTCTTAATTCTGCAATGATAACGCCAGATCTACAATCTTGTTTAAATAGTGAATTATAATATAAAAATGCGTTAATAGTTTATTATAATATAAAAATACTCACCAACGTGAGAAGGACTAATGAACTGCTTACGATGAGCAAACGAAAGCTGAGAGTGGCGGTGGGACTACTCACAGGTCACTCCTCCCTCCTCAGAGTTCAATCTTGGCCTCGCATAGCAAAGGGAATGCCGCTTATGTGGGGATGAGAGGGAAGATAGTGTACACTTATTGTGTAATTGTTCGTCACTCCTACATAAGAGATACAGAATCTGGGGGAGAATGTTTTTAAATTTCCCAGACCTTGAAACAGCAAGGTTGGTGGATCTATTAAGCCTGGTGCTAAGCTTTAGGCTAGCTCGGAACAGACTAGCTAACTACCAGAGTAAGGAGATACTATAGATGACTTCGATCTAGGTTTCGTCAGGGACCGCACTGGTACCACTCACTAGTGCTTTACTGCTACTACTACTACTACTGCTTTTCTAAATTTAGAGGTCAACGTTGTATATATGATCTAACAGACTCTTAATAAACAAATATTCAAAACTGTTGAAAAATTAGCTTGAGGTGTTCGCGGATCAGGGTTGCGAAATGAACACGGAGTCGAATGCGAAGAAGCAGATATAATATATTTGTAAGTACAAAGAACAACGTAAATTGTTTGCGCGTGAAAACACGTCGTCGCGGCAGGACGTCTATCGAGAGAGAGAGAGAGAGAGAGAGAGAGAGAGAGAGAGAGAGAGAGAGAGAGAGAGAGTGCTCCTGTCGTGAGCACGTAGTTACAGCGTGTTGTTGTCGCGTTAGTCATCTGGTGTCTTGTCTGTCAGATGTCATTACGCGTACGATTTCATGCTCCATATTCAACAAAGGTGATTTGAAAAGTTAATGTAACAATACAATGTATTTTTTATCTTACATTTATAAACAATAAAACTGAAAAATAGTATTAATATTTTAATAGTAAAAAAAATATTACATTATGTCTCTATGTAGATAACGCAGAAACGCATTTTTATATTATAATTCATCAGAAGTTTAGCCTGACGACTGCTTTGTGATGTCTCCCACCTGACCAGATGCTCTCTGCTCAGGTGGGACCTAATAGTTTTCTTTCCGCGAAAGAAATTTCCGCCACCGGACCAGTTGGTGCTTTACTTGCTCTTTCTTTGGCCAGTAGGTCTGCAATTTCGTTCCCGGGTATACCTTGATGCTCAGGAACCCAAATTAAGATGACCTTGTCAGCTCTGCTAAGGTTTTCCAGCGCCAGCATACAATCCCAGACTAAAGATGATACGGTAGTTGTTTTAGCTAGCGCCAGAATAGGTGCTTTACTGTCTGAGCAGATATTTTTTTTCCTCTCTATGCTGTTTTTGGTCAGAAGATGTTCCGTGCACCTTAGGATAGCCAATATCTCAGCCAAAAAGACTGGAATGGCTTCCCATAGGAGTTCTCTCCCTATAGTCATTTCTTGGTCCATAGATTGTCTATGTCTGTTAGACATCTTGCTCCAAAGCAGTGATTAATGCCTGATCCATCGGTGAACCACGGATCCACGCTAGGATTGTTAATCTTTCCTGAATCAAGCCATTCCTCTCTTGTTGGTATCCATGTATGAAAATGTTTTACCAGCTGGTATTTCTTCAAGATTCTATGTTGCCTCCGTGTAAAAGGGTTCTTTTGGAGGAGGCCGAGCTTTGTGTGCCCTAGACCCGTGTCCTTCCATTCTCCCAAACACTTCAGCCTGTATGCTGTACACCTGGCTGCATTGACTACAGCAAGGTCCAGGGGATGTATGCAGAGTGCAATTTCTAGCGTCTCTGTGAGTGTGGTTTTCATAGCCTCTACTGTGGCCCTTAGGTAGCTACCTTGTAGGCTTTGCAGAAGGTTCTTCGTTTCCATCTTATCTGTTCTGGGCCACCAGATCACTGATGCATAAAGCAGTCTTGGGAGTAACATCGCTTTGTATAACCATGCAGCTACCTTGGCACTGATGCCCCAAGATTTGCTCATGGCTCTTCTACACATCTACATGGATGAGTAGAACTTCTTCCTTCTCTCGGTAAGATGTGTTTTCCAGTTAAGCTTGGGGTCTAGTATTAAGCCCAAATACTTGATTGAGTCCGTAAAAGAAATTTTAAAAGCTTTAAAGTCTCGATAGATTTAGGTTTTTATTTTCCGGTGAAGACCAATATGTTGGTCTTCGATGGATTTATCGTTAGACCTTTGGTCTCGCACCAGCTCTGTGTAATTTTTAAGGCATCGTTCATTCGATCCCTTAAAGTATCTAGGAAAGAACCTCTCACCACAATGGCTATGTCATCAGCATAGCCATATGTCAAGAAGCCTTTCCTTTGTAAATCAAAAGGTCGTTAACGACGAGGCACCATAACAGAGGGGAGAGAACTTTTCCCTGCGGACAACCTCTGACTGGTTTGCCTTTTATGGCGATGTCACTATGCCTGACCAGTAGGTTCCTCCCCGTTAGCATATGTTCAATCCAGTCCACCAACGGTTCAGGAACTCCATGTCTGGTCGTAGCTTCCTTGATAGCCTTATTTGAGGTGCTATCAAAAGCGCCCTCAATGTCTAGAAAAGTTAATATGGCGTATCCTTTCGCCTCTAGTTGTGTCTCTATCCTGCATACCAAGTGATGCAAAGCTGTCTCAGTGGACCTGCTCTCTCTGTAGGCGTATTGAGTTGAACCAGTTGTGACATCCTGGAGGGTGCGCGCTTGCGCTGTCGCATAATTACTAGCGGACGTTGAGCAAGGGGTGCCAATGTCGCGCGGACCGAGCGGTAAGCGGGCGACGTGGTGGAACCGAGATTGCATGCCGCGGAACCCGGACGAACACTTATATGCGGGAGGGGTACGGAGAGCGAATAAAAAATTAAAAATATCGGTGAATGAATCAAATGTTTTATTTCTAAAATAATATATTCAATGTAATATACATATTTATTTTAAACTTAAGTAAAGCAATATACATATTTATTTAAGAATTAAGTAAAGTAAACAAGTTTTTATCAAAAATAAAAGTTCAAATATATATATATATGTATATATTACTATAATACTTACTATTAATATTGATTTAAAAATTTATAAAAAGTGCAATGTTTTGAAAGAAATAATTGTGATAAAATAAAAAAATATTCTAAAATTTTTTTGTTTATTTTCAGCTTTATTGCCTTATCTTTGATATAAAAAATCTTTTATAAAAATTTACTAAAGGAAGTAAAAATACCTTTAAAAATTTTTATTATAATGGTTTGATAAGTATTCTATAATATTTATCATAATATTTACGATAAATATTTTTATGATATTTATAATAAATCTTTGTGATCTGTTCAATTTAAGATCACAAAAATATTTCTAAAATATTTTGATAAATAATTATAAAATATTCAAATAATTATTATAAATATTTTGTACATATTTTATGAATATTGTGTGCTGTCTGGGTTGTGAAAGAATGTGTTTTTGATTAATCCTCAGAAGTGGTTCTCTCATTGGAGCATTGGCTGTGCTCTACACTGGATCGGGAAAAAAAATTGAAACTGTTTTGAGAAGTAACTACTCGATTTAATTAAATAACATATGAAACAAGAGTCTGCTGCAATTCTGCCGCCAATCTGCTGTCAGTCTATCTCTGCGCGCTTATTGCTGCCAATCTGTTCAGTCAAGTTGAATTGTAAAATAATAGTAAAATATTACATATATTTGTTTGCATAACATTTCGTGGTATCGAATGGCCTGTCGTATTTTCCGGACGTTCGATGAGTTACTTGACTGCAATGAATTTAATATTGCTGCTGCAGTACAGTAGCTGAAAATATTTTCTAAAATTATTTTAAAAATAAATATCGAAAAAAGGAAAAAACATTAGAAAAATTAAAATACGTGCATGGCTTATAACTTATGCACACACATTCATATAAGGTTACAACGCATGCACGTATTTTAACTTTTTTTAAATATCTTTTTCAATTAAAAAGAAAACATTAAAAAAATAATTCTCAAAGAATTTTGGACGCATACTTTAAAGATCAACAGAATAGAGTTTCTATAGTAGAGTTGTGCCAATACCTCTTCCTGATTGTGATTGGCAATGCCATTTTCCGGCAGGTTGTGTTCCGAAATTCACCGCCAATACTGAAAATCTATACGTTCACGTTACGTATATTATAGATTTTTAGTACTGGCAGTAAATTTCGGAACACGGCTATAGCCTTGCATAGCTACACAGATATCTATATTATACATCTATAAACTATACTTCTATACATCTGTGCATAGCTATCATTGATGCATTGACATGACACAGCGTTTTATGTTATTCACGTATGCAGCAAACTGTTTTTATTGAAGATAAATATTGTAAAATTATAATATGCAAATATAAAATAAAAGTGATTGAAAATGCTATGGGATAAAGGAAGAATATATTTGTAAATTCAGATTTCGTCATATAATTTTATAAATGTTTTCCTATTGGGGTATGTATTATATATCCCGAACTGATTTTTATAAAATGTAATTGTACGTATTATATTACTTTAGGAAGTTTTTTGTATTAAAATAAAACATCTACATATTTATCAAGGTTACAATTCTTATTCTGTTCTCTCCTTCGTTGTTAAAAATATAATTGTGGTTTTTGCCTAATAATCATTTTGCCCAATAATTATTTTTGCTATTAACTGTAATAAATGTGACTTGTGTTAAATTTATTATGGCTGTATTATATATTCTACTGTCATGTCAAAACTTTATAAATTCATCAATTTTTCATTCATTCTTATATTTTTATCTTTAATTTTTTTCATGTATTCGTCTATATTAATATATGTTTAATAAAGTGCCGGCAAAAGTTCTGGTGTCGGTGTGATAGCGGAAGAAAAATTGTCACAAGAAACGCTTACTTAAATTTTGCTCAAAAAAATATCTTGCTTTATTAATAATTCTAAATCTAATTTTTATATGCTAATTGAGAGATAATTAGTACAAAAATAAAGGGGAGAAAAAATAACTCAATATGTGAGGAGGACGAGAAGAAAAAGGAAGAAAATAAATATCGTATTGTGACCGGGTTTAACTTTAAAGCTAACTAAAGCTAGACTCACCCCAGTTAATGGCGATGTTTGCTGTTTTTCACGGTCCAGGTACTTTGACCGAAATAAGTACCAAGATGCTGCATGGACGATCACTCGGGTTGTCTCGTAGATATCTCGAGCTCGCAGTCCACGATCAGGTAAATCATCTGGATTACGCGTCCTCTGTTTCCTTTGTCCTTAATGACCCTTGTTCTTTTTTTCGCAGGTACTTCAACGTTGCAGTTAGAGGCTCCCTGGATCTCCTTAGGATCGAAAGACTCGGACGACATGCGTACACCACGTGCTACGCATCGACGGAACACTCGCGAAGTACGTATCAACTGCGCACTTAACCCTTATTTATTTCAGAATATCTAATTTCAGAGATATCCCGATTATCACTGTCACTATTTATTACGGTTGACTGTCGCTCGTCAACCCCGTGCACTCGGATCTCGTCACACGATTAGTTATAATCGATTTACGTTTTATACCGCACACGCTTACGTACGCGATACATATTTCAAGGTTTGAAGTAACGCGGATTGTGCCTTTGACAAATCTCGACGGGACTCCCTGAGTTCGCAAAATGCCCAGCTTATATACCCGATAAGATGCGTACCATCCCCACCACTGGTTCGCTATCCAATTAGCTTTCCAGAAAGTGGTAGCTACCGCGCACCAATAAGATGTTACTGTGTCTTTGTCTGGAACTCGTTGGTAGCGACATTTTTCGGAACTCGAACCAAGCATTTCGCGACTCTTTGTCTTACAATTCGAGACTTGTAATTAAATTAAATCAACGTTCTACGTGTTTTATAATTATCTAAAGCGTTCTTTATGAATAACTAAACTAAATCTTTATTATGAAGATTAAAGAACGCTTTCTCTTTGTGTTTAGAACTAATCTCGAATACTATCTTAACAAAGAGCTACTTTTTCTTAATAAACTAGATTTAAACTTATTTTTAATCGTTTTCTACTTTTTCTGTTACCAACCAATATGTTCTTATTCTAAATAAAATAATAGTTTTCGTGTTTTATTATATTTTAGGCTTTTTATTCATTTTTACAATATTTTACGTGAAGGCTTGAGCTTTGTTCCATGCGATTGTCTGTGTCTTCTTATACAATAAAAATAAAAAATAATATCCATAAGATGCTATGGATTTACAATTAACTAAAATAACTGAATGTAAAATCCGTATTAAAAAAGACATCACAGATGTAAAAAAAGGGCTAAGTATATCTTTCTCTAGCCATAATAGTTCTTTACAAAAATTAATCGCCATCAAAAATATTATCTTCTCAAAAATTGTATTTATAAATTATATTACCATCAAAAATATTATATTCTTAAAAATTATATTCTCAAAAATTGTATTTATAAATTATATTACCATCAAAAATATTATCTTCTTAAAAATTATATTTATAAATTTTATTATACTAGCCAAAATAGTTCTTTACAAAAATTAATCGCTATCAAAAATATTTCTCAAAAATTATATTTATAAATTATATTTTATCTTTATTAATAAACGGGAAAAAACTTAAAATATTAGCGTCAAAAAGAAGTGAAATCAAAAAATCGCGCTAAGTAAATTTAGAAAAATATAATGGATAATATTCAGATTAATTATTTTCTATAATTAGAGTAAATCTATTTAATGTAAGATGCAAAAAAAATTAAAACTGCGAAATTTTGCATTCTTTTATCTATCTAATATTGCATTCTATTTTCTATTTGCAGAAGCAAATGAAATGCAATAAAATATATATATAGTATAGTAGGGGGTGTAAACATATGTGCAAAATATATATATAGTATAGTAGGGGGTGTAAATATATATATATATATATAATAAACTTTATTTATATCTCTAAATAATTATTCGTATTTATTTAATCCAAATATACTCAAACGTATATTCAAGAAAAGATAATACGACAAAAAATGTAAAAAATTTAAAAATTAAAGTTTAATACAAAAAAATTTGAAGTTAAAAACAGTTAAAAAATTAAAGTGAAAAAATTAAAGGAAACATATTTTATGCAAAAATTTATAGTTAAAAGGATAAAAGCTAAAAATTAAAGTTAAAAAAATAAAGGTAAAAAAATTACATTAAGAGCTTTTAAAAAAATTTATTAATAATATAAGTTTATAATAAAATTAATAATAATTTTTTTAATGATAAGAATCATAAAGCATGAGAGTCGAGAACAGGAAGTTGTGCAAATAAAATTTTTAACTGATAATTGTTTAATAATTTTTATTTTATAATTTGAGAAGAATACTAATAACTAATAATATAATAAAAATAATGATAATAATAATAATATAATGTAATATTAATGATAATTATAATAATAACTAATAATAATATTTAATAATATATAATATATAAAGTAATAATAATAATATAATATGATAGTAATATATAAAAATAATAATAATGATAATTATAATATTAATTAGTTCATATAATAATTTTTTATCATAATATTGTGGCCACGACCACGGCCACCACGACCACCGCGATCACCACGACCACCGCGGCCACCACGGCCATTATGCCCTCCATAAAAATGGCGACCCCGTTGGGCATACCATCGAGCCCTTGCTCTTCTGGCTCCCCGTCTAAATCTTGGCACATCTAAAACAGTAAAATGTTACATATTATACATATACGTATAATTATACATATATTAAATATTAAGGAGGAAAAAATATAGAAAATACATACTTATATGGAGCTGCTCCTGTTCTTGCTGCTCCTCTTGCTGTTGCTGTTGCTGTTGCTGTTGCTGCTGCGGCTCCTGTTGCGGCCGCTGTTGCGACTTCTGTCGCGGTTGCTGTTGCGGTTCCTGTTGCGGCTGCTGCTGTTGCCGTGACCGCTGTTGCGACTGCTGCTGTTGCCGCAATTCTTGCCGCAACCGTCGCTGCTCCTCTACTATTTCTCGTAGAATGAGCAACATTGGTCGCTCATTCTGCTCTTCCATGTCGATCTCTATATCTATATCGTCTTCTGAAATGATTAATAAATTAAAACATTTTTCATAGTTGATTCACTTTACTTCACTTGCCGCTCGCATTCTTAACAACAAATGAAAAATGTTTATGGCAAGAAAAGAAAAGTAAATAAATATAATTATACTACATAATTAATAATAAATTATACTTACTAGACATATTGCGTTGTTGTCCCTCTAATGGTCGCAACAAAGTGAATTGAATCAAAATAAAAACATAATGCCCGCCACCATTAAAAATCAAATCGTATGACATGCGTACGACTCTATGTTTAGTGTGAATCAAGCTCAACAGTTACCTAACCTGTTCTAACCTACTCCTAGGAGACTAACGAGATTTTATGTATATACAATGTATACTAAATACACATGTACCGAGGAAACGTGTTTTCGTATATTTATGTGTTTACTTTATTATTTATACTTGTTTTTTTTTTTTTTTTTTTGAAAGTGTCTACGATGTACCTCCACGTGAAATGAAAGTATTTATCATGGAATGTGTCCACATTATATGAGAGTGAAAATTTTCAAGATTATTAGAGAAGAGAAGGAATCGAAGCAGAATTCTTCAGATAAGTTGTATAAAATAATCCTATTACACCTTTGAATATTAACATTTGAATAAGGATACTTTGTGTTGTATTTTTTTATTATTTTCAGTTAAGTAACACAACACACACTCATCAATTCACACTCGCATCCAATTCAAATTGACGCATACACATATGCAAGGATAAATATTAAAAATACAAAATATAAGGGTCGAAGAATGATAAGGAAATAAAGAAAGAAAGAGGAAAAAACAATTATTGAATGAAATAGGTACGACATTTATATTCCATGTTTAATATTCAGTTTATTATTTTTCTCTCTAGTATACAGTTATACATACATATTATAAATAATATATTAATATATTAATATGTTAATTATTTTCACTTAAGTAACACAACATCACACTCGCATCCAATTCAAATTGACGCATACACATATGCAAGGATAAATATTAAACAAAATAAAAGAGTCGAAGAGTGATAAGGAAATAAAGAAAGAAAAAGGGAAAAAATACAATTATTGAATGAAATAGGTACGACACTTATATTCCATATGTTTAATATTGAGTTTATTATTTTTCTCTCTAGTATACAGTTATACATACATATAATAAATAATATATGCTTATATCTCTACTTCTGTAAAGTGAAAGATGTTCTAAAAACAATATATATAAATTTTTACTACCTCGTGGCCATTGTTTGTATAAAATAGATTCGTCGTTAATTATTTTCAGTTAAGTAACACAACATCACACTTGCATCCAATTCAAATTGACGCATACACATAAGCAAGGATAAATATTGAAAAAACAAAATAAAAAGAATCGAAAAGTGATAAGGAAATAGAGAAAGAGGGAAAAAATGCTATTATTAAATGAAATAGGTATGACATTTATATTCCATGTTTAATATTGAGTTATTATTTTTCTCTCTCGTATACAATATATATATATATATATACAGGGTGACCCATTTTAACTTAGGCAGCCAAATAACTCGAAAAATAAGCACACTACGAAAAAATGTTTAGAATCAAAATTTCGTCATTTCGAGGGGGACGTACAATGACGTTAAAATGAGCCCCCCCACCCCTCCCCCTGGGCGGTGAGGGGGGGCAAGTTTGAAATCTTAAATAGGAATCCCTATTTTTTATTGCATATTCGGAATCTTTGGCTAAAAACACATACAATTTGTCTGAAACATTTTTCTCGATTCATGATAGATGGCGCTGTAATCGACGAAATTCAATTTCTTCGATTTCTCTTATTGAGAACCCATGCTTACGATTCTGCAATAAATTAACAATAAAAATACCACGTTTTCATTGTTAATACTCGAAATTAGTCTTAAAACAAACTTCTCATTATTTTTTATTACTCATTAATTACTTCTCAAGAAACTGCTTTTAGCGCAACCCAGGAACAACGTCGTGGACGTAGCAGTTTTCTGTTCCCTTCGGGGTGCTTGATTAACGTGAGTCCCCTCGCCTCTCACAATTCGGGGTGCTTGAACGTGTGGTAACCCAGCCAGTGAAGGCAAGGTCGTGTGGTGATCCAGCCAGTGAAGGCAAGGTCGTGTGGTGATCCAGCCAGTGAAGGCAAGGTCGTGTGGTGACCCAACCAGTTAAGGCAAGATCAAGTAGTGACCCAGCCAGTGAAGGCAAGGTCGTGTGCTGACCCAACCAGTTAAGGTAAGGTCAAGTAGTGACCCAGCCAGTGAAGGCAAGGTCGTGTGGTGACCCAACCAGTTAAGGCAAGATCAAGTAGTGACCCAGCCAGTGAAGGCAAGGTCGTGTGGTGACCCAACCAGTTAAGGCAAGGTCAAGTAGTGACCCAGCCAGTGAAGGCAAGGTCGTGTGGTGACCCAACCAGTTAAGGCAAGATCAAGTAGTGACCCAGCCAGTGAAGGCAAGGTCGTGTGGTCACCCAACCAGTTAAGGCAAGGTCAAGTAATGACCCAGCCAGTGAAGACAAGGTCGTGTGGTAACCTAACCAGTTAAGGCAAGATTGCATTGTTATCAGCTCTCTCCGCATGGAGGAGATGCTCAAAGTGTGCACCATTATTTTCTAAGGATAACAGTAATCGACAGCGAAAGTTACGTTGTACATTTTCTAGCATTAAAGGAGTTATAGCTTCACAAGCTCTTCTTATTCTTTCCATCATATTCAATCTTGTCGTTGGAGCTTTACTATACACTGCATCTTTAACGTATCCCCATAAAAAGAAAGCAAGGGGGTTCAAATCCGGTGATCTCGGAGGCCACAGAACTGGTCCACCCCGCCCTATCCACCGATTTGGGAACCTTTGATTCAAAAACATCCGTACAATACGAGCATAATGAGCAGGAGCACCATCTTGTTGATACCATAAATTTAGTCTAACTGCAAGGGGAACATTCTCTAGGTATGCTGGCAAATCATTTTCGAGGAATTCTAAATACATTGGACTATTAATTGGACGTTCAAAAAAATGAGGTCCAATGACTTGGCCATTGCAAATGCCTACCCATACATATAAACTCCAACGATGTTGATTAAGCACCTCACGATACCAATGTGGATTTTCTGGTGACCAATAGTGGCAATTATGCCTATTGAGACTACCATTGCTGATGAATGTTGCTTCATCACTGAAACAAACATTACTAAAAAAATCTGGATTCTGATCTAGCATCTCAAGAGCCCATCTACAAAATTGTACTCTGAGTACGTAGTCGGCCTCACTTAATTCCTGTACCAGAGTAATATGATACGGATGGTAATTGACTGATCGTAACAATCTATGTGCCGTAGTTTGAGGGATTCCCAGTTCTCGTTCTATTTGACGGGTACTAATATGGGGATTTTGATGAACCATAGCCAAAACTGCGAGCAATCTAGGGTCATTATTATTATGAAGTCTATTCCTTCGCCTTTCGCGATGAAGTGGATTATTACGAGATCTCCTTTCAATGTTTATAATTTGTTGATCAGTAGGATGGCGGCGATTTGGGAATCGCTCCGCATAAGTACGGGCAGTAAGTCTGTAATTTCTACCACATTCGCCAAAGGTTATAAGAATATCGACTACTTCTGTAGGCATATAATTTGCCATTTTACCAAAATTTTATCAGAGTACAAATGTTAAAAAAATACATAAACACTTGTGACTTTGGCACTAAATGGACAAAATTTTGGAGGGATACTTAGAGGAACTCCATCAGATGGAAAGTCCAAAATGTCTCGGTACTTTGGACCATTCAAGTTGCCTAAAGGGCAGGTTACGCTAAAAGCAGTTTCTTGAGAAGTAATTAATGAGTAATAAAAAATAATGAGAAGTTTGTTTTAAGACTAATTTCGAGTATTAACAATGAAAACGTGGTATTTTTATTGTTAATTTATTGCAGAATCGTAAGCATGGGTTCTCAGTAAGAGAAATCGAAGAAATTGAATTTCGTCGATTACAGCGCCATCTATCATGAATCGAGAAAAATGTTTCAGACAAATTGTATGTGTTTTTAGCCAAAGATTCCGAATATGCAATAAAAAATAGGGGTTCCTGTTTAAGATTTCAAACTTGCCCCCCCTCACCGCCCAGGGGGAGGGGTGGTGGGGCTCATTTTAACGTCATTGTACGTCCCCCTCGAAATGACGAAATTTTGATTCTAAACATTTTTTGTAGTGTGCTTATTTTTCGAGTTATTTGGCTGCCTAAGTTAAAATGGGTCACCCTGTATACATATATATATATATATGTATATATATATACAGGGTGTCCGGTAATAATCGCCTCACCCATTGCTTGGAGCCCAGTCGGGATTGAATTGTACGGGTCCGACGACATCATTGGTCGCGCGAGATGATGAAGTGCTTTATGTTCGCGCTGTGTGCGTGCGTGCGTGCGTGCGTGTTCCACGAATGACGATTTTCCTATACAAGCTGATTAACTAATCATTTTCTATTCTCTTAAATGGAATCAGTGTATTATTATTTACTGAAAAGCAGTGACTAGTGGTACATGTGGTACGAGTAGTACACTGATGACTCAGTTATAAATATATCAATGCAAATCAGTGAAATCTCGAAAGAATCAATTAATGATAGTAGCTGTTTTAATCAATAATAACTATTTTAAAACGCGTCTTTTATATTATATAATATATCTATATTTAATATATATATATATATACACAAATATATCTGAGATATAAATTTATACTAACATAGTTTGTTAAAGAAATATCTGAGTTTTTGACCAAGAGTCTTGTGTTCATTTCTTGTAAGTTTATCACATCATAAAAGTAAAAAAGTGTATATAATTCTGAATTGGAATAGTTCGAATTTGAATAGTTATACGTGTGTTTTACTTTCCACTTCCTTTCTTCTTCCATATGTGTGTGTGTTTTTGTTTGTTTGTGTGTTTGTTGTGTGTGTGTGTGTGTGTGTGTGTGTGGAGAAATTGTCTAAAGGAAAATCTTAAATATAATCAAGTTATGCAGAATATTTCTGTAGTAATTTAAATTTGATTCAATATGTCCCTACAAAACATCGTTTCTCTAATCCATGTAATTACAATAATTTTCCTTAATATTGACAAAATAAGATATGATTGAAATTTACCAATCGTGCTCTCCACCATTCAATAAAGTCTACATCAAAGCAGCCGCTTTCAATGGAACGTCATGAACCGCCTCCTTGGAAATACATTATATACCGGTCTGAGACGACGCAAAGATGAAGTCCCAAAGGGAGAAATCCCGTCCTTCTCAGAGAAGATCCCATCGATAAAATCTACTTTTGACGATTCATCATACTTAATACTAGTACAAATAACAGTTGCAGATTAGTTGCCTATTGTTGCCTGAGAAAGACTTAATTAAAGCTCGAAACTAGTTTCATTATAGAGAATATTAAAAGAAGTGTGCTATGAATATTTTCTTGCATACACATATACATATACAATATACATATACATATACAATTACATATGCATATATATAAATATAAAGTATAGAAATTTAATTTCTATATAAATTAAAATTACCAAAATTCTCTAGAATTTATAAACGTAAAAAATGGAAATTATAAAAATAGGAGTAAAATTTCAGTTCGGGACTTTTATTTACTGTATTATAGAATTAAAGATTTAACAAAAGATCAAAATTTCGACTTGAAAATTTCCAAAATTTTACCTTTTGCGTGTAGTTGTGTTTCACGACTGATTAAAATCTTATAGCAAGTATAAAAAAAAATTATATAAATCTCTACATCGTATCGTATATGACAGAGAATAAAAAGCGAGAGAAATAAAATTAAAAATATTACGTGTATACACTCGTTAATCATTTAACGCGAACGTTGAATCAAAATATGGAATGACCGGAAGGAAAATGGTAAACTAAAACCCGACAACCGGTGCGCGATTATCAGCCGGTGACTGAAGGCAGATCAAAAGGGGGATTGATCATACGGAATATGTTATAGACGTTTGTGGACTCCGCGTGCGTCTACGATATTTTCTATGAATATCGCAGCATGCCCACGGCTACGAGGCCGTTCGATCTTCTCAAATGCAGAGGATACGCCGCGTTCCGTAAACAGAGCTTTAATTTTCCTGCGCAAATACAAGCTATAGCTCGACAACGTCCGCATGTTTCTGACTTTGTCCATCAGCGTGCATCGTTAATATCTTTTTTCCATATTAATATCTCGCTCTGAAACGTGATATTAAACTCGCGTAGCGCAAAATTTTTTTCTTTCGCACACATGAGAGAGTAACCATCTCTTTTGAGTATTTTATACAGCTAGATAGACCATCGTTCAATTTGTTATATTATGCTTTAATTATTCCTTCAATTATAAAGAGGTTTTTAGGACTTCCGTTTCCATAGCATAGAGTGTGACACGTGGTGATTGAGCGTGAGCGTTTGACGGCGTAGAGTGAGAGAAAGTGAGAGGTGAGAGAGGAGAGAGTGAGGCGGAGCGAGAGTGGTGGAGTGAGAGTGAGTGGAGGAATCGTGGAACACTGGGTAAGGTATAAGGGAGAAAGAGAGGTTTAGCGACGAGGCACTGAATCGATGACAGTTAGGCACGGAAAGTATAGAGCGGTAGACCGAGATAGCGGGTGGGGCAAGAGTGTTCGGAGAAGAAGCGGTGGGCCGGTGACAGTCAGGCACGGAATATAGAGAATATAGAGAGGTAGACTGAGTTAGCGGGAGAGCCAAGTGCGGGGACGCGGGGAATCAAAGATGGCAGAGTCGCTGGGAAGAGACTTAAAGGGCGTGAAGGAGAGAAGTAGTTGTGGGAAGATTGACGAATTATTAAAAAGGAAGAGAGAGCAATCGGGTGAGGGAAGGGAAGGGGAGGATATCTTCAAGAGTTGTAAAAAGACGCCGAGGTCCCCGGAAAAAGGGAGGATGGAGGGAGAAGGGGAGATTTGGGAAATGTTAAAGGGATGGAAAGAGGAAATGGAGGATGCAGCAAAAGAGGTGAGAGGCATGAAGGGATGGAAGGAAGAAATCAGGATGATAAAAGAAGAGGTAAAGGAGGGAATTAAAGCGCAGGGGAGATGGTTGAGAGGGGATGTAGAGGAATTGAGAAGGGAATTTAGAGAGAGAGAGGAGTTGGAGGGAGGAAAGAGAAGAGTTGAGGAATTATATCAGGGGGCTGGAGGGGAAGCTTGAAAAGATGGAAAAGGAAAATAAAGGGGTGTGGGAGGAGTTTAAAGTAAAAGGGGGTGGAGGGAACGGGGAGACGGAGAATAGGTTAGTAGAGATAGAGAAAAGAATGGAAAGGAGAGAGAGAGAGGAAAGGAAAAGGAATGTCCTGATCAAGGGGGTGGAGGTAAAGGAGGGGAGGAGAAGGGAAGCGATAGAAGAGATTTTTAATTATGTGGGGGTAAAGGCGGAGATAGGGGAGATAAAAAAGATAGGGGGTGAGATGGAGGAAGGGAGGGAGATGTTTGTGGTGAAAATAAAGAGCGAGGGGCAAAGAAAAGAAGTATTAGTTAGGAAGAAACATTTGAAGGGTAGGAAAGAGAGAATCATGGAGGATTGGATGTGGAGGGGAAGAAAAATGAGATGGAGATTAGAAGAGATAGCAAGGGAGGAGGAGAGGAGCGGGAGAAGGGTCTGGTTAGGTTATGGAAAAATAAGAATAGATGAGATATGGTGGAAATGGGATGAGGAGAAAGAAGTATTGAGGGATGTGAGGGGAAATGTAAAAAGTGGAGGACAGGGGGAAGAAAGAGAGGGGAAGGGGGAGGAATAGGCTAAAGGGGTGGAAAGAAGGATGGCGAAGTAGGGAAAAGGAGAGCGAGTGGAGAGTGGTTTTTGGAATGTGGCGGGACTAGGAAATAAAAGACGGGACTTTTGGAGGGAGGTGGAGGAATGGGATGCGGTGATTATGTGCGAAACGTGATTAGATAGGAGAGATTGGGAGAGGGTGAGGGGTGTTTTGCCAAGGGGGTATAAATGGGAAGTGCAGTTAGCAGAAAGGAAAAATAAGAAGGGAAGGGCAATGGGGGGGATGTTGATAGGAGTACTAAAGGAGCTGAAGGTGAAAAAAGTTGAGACAATGGAGATGGAGGTGGTAGTAGAGGTTATGATAGAGGTAGGGGAGCTTGAGTGGAGGGTAATAGGTGTGTATGTGAGGGGGGACTTAGAAAGGAAATTAGAAAGATTGAGAAATTGGGCGGAGAGAAAGGAGGAGGGCGGCAGGGTATTGATTGGGGGGGATTTTAATGCGAGAACAGGAGAAGAGGGAGGAGTGGTATTGGAGGGGTAGGAGGTAGGAGGGGAGAAGAAATCCAAGGACAAGAGGATTAATAAAGAAGGGAAAGAGTTGGTGAGATGGGTGGAAGAGGTTGGGTGGACAATTCTGAACGGGTGTACAGTTGGAGATGAGGAGGGGGAGTGGACGTACACGGGAGGAGGGGGGAGTCAGTTATAGATTACGTGATAGGAGACGAGGAGGTCAGGGATAAGGTGATGAGTCTGGAGGTGGGGGATAATATAGACTCTGACCATCATCCAGTTATTGTGAGGATCAAGGGGGGACAGGGTAGAGAGACAAGGAGAAAGAAGGAGAGAACGAATAGAAGATGGGTATGGTCGGCAGAGGGGAGGGAAAAGTTTGGGAAGGCAATGGGGGATTTAGAGGAGATAGAGGGAGGTGTGGCAGATACCTGGGTTAAAATGAAAGGCAAGATAAAGAAAGTTATGGAAGGAGGATGTGAGGCAAAGGATAGAGGAAGGAAAAGAGGATGGTGGGATGATGACTGTAAAGAAGAAAAGAATAAGGTGAGGGGGGAGCTAAGGAAATGGAAGAGAGGGGAAGGAGATGGGGAAACATATAGAGAGGCGAAAAGGAAGTATAAGAAATTGACAAAGCGAAAAAGGAAGGAAGAGAATGAGAGATGGGAAAAGGAGCTGAGTGAAATTAAGACGGAAGGCCAGGTGTGGGATGTGGTGAGGAAGGAAAGAAGGAGGAGGAGGAGAGTTAACGAAGATATACAGATGGAAGAATGGGATAGGTATTTTAGGAATCTATTAGGGGGAGTGGATGAGAAAGTGGTGAGAGGAATGGAAAGGGGAATTAGGGGGGTTGAGGAGGGAGAGATAAGTAAGAATGAGATAAGGGCGGTAATTAGGAGCCAGAAAGATAATAAAGCAGTAGGGATGAATGAAATTCCGGCAGAAGTATGGAAATATGGAGGGGCGATGGATGGTTAGAGGAGTGGAGTGAGTGGTGGCATTCTTTATAGATTTGAGGGCGGCGTTTGATTCTGTGGATAGGGGGGTGCTGGTGGAAACAATGAGGGAGAGGGGGGTGAGGGAGGGGTTAATTTCAAGATGCGAGGATGTTTTGAGGGAGACGAGAAGTAGGGTAAGGGTAGGAGGGAATACAGGGAAGCACTTCTGGACAGGAAAGTGAGTGAGGCAAGGATGTCCGTTGAGCCCGGATATGTTTAATCTATTAACGGCGGATTTAGAGGAGGTAATGAAGAAAGGAAGGTGGGGGGTGTGAGGCTGGGAGATGAAAAGATATGGACACTGGCATACGCGGATGACGTAGTACTAATCTCGGAAGAGGAGGACGGAATGAGAAGTATGATCGAAAGGTTAGAGGAGTATTTAGAAAGGAAAGGATTGGAGCTAAATGTAGGGAAGTCGAAGATTATGAGGTTTAAGAGAGGAGGCGGGAGGGAGAGAGTCGTGAACTGGAGATGGAAAGGAAGAGTGGTAGAGAAAGTTGAGGAGCTTACTTACTTGGGATATACAATGCAGAGGAATGGGGGTCAGGAAGCACATATAAGGGAAAGGTTAAAGAAAGAAGCAGCAGTGATGAGTCAAGTGTGGGGGATTGGTAACAGGAAATTAAAAAGGAGTGGGAAAAGAGGCTTTGGCTGTTTGACAAATTGGTGTGGACTGTGATAGGATATGAGGTGGAAATATGGGGATGGAAAGAGGGGGGAACTAGAGAGGCTACAGGAAAGAACTTGAGATGGGTGCTAGGGGTATATTGGGGTACCCCGAGATAAATGATTAGAGAAGAGCTGCAGAGGGATAAGTTAAGAGGTAGGGCAGGAAAAAGGGCGTGGGGCTTTGAGAAAAGGCTAGAAGAGGGCAGAGGGAGTGAAATTGCGAGGAGGTGCTGGGAGGAGATGAAAGTGTGGTGCAGGAGGAAGAAAGGGGTTTTGAGCTGGGAGGAGGAAAGGTGTGGGTTGTTTGAGGTTAGAGGTATAAGTCTAGAGGAGGTGGAGACACAAAGAGAGGAAGGGGTATTTGATTTCAGAAGGGTAATTGTGAGGGAGATAGAGATGGACAGAAAAGAAAGATGGGAAAGGATAGAGGATTCAAGATACAATGTGTATTATAAGGAAATTAAGGGAAGGGGAATTCCGGGTTACCTGAAGAAAAGATGGGGGGAAAGTAGATGGCAAAGGGTAGCAAAATTTAGGTTGGGGAATGGAATGAGAGAGAGCGGCTATTGGAGAAGTGAGGAGGAAAAAAGGTGTAAGATGTGTGGGAGAGAAAGAGAGTCTTGGGAACACGTGTGGGAAAGGGAAGTGTGCGTGGACTGGGGGCTAAAGGAGGGTTGGCAGGAAATGTCCGGGAGGATTTTAGGGGAAGATGGGGAGGTCGAAAGGTGGTTAAGAGAATTGGAGAGAGTAAGCGTGGGTTGGAGTGATCAGGAGGAGGAAAGGGAGAGGAATGAGGGGAAGTGGAGTATAGAGGATGTGGGGTATGAGGGAGGGATGAGAGAGAGGGAGAGAGAAATTGGGGGAAAGAGTGAGAGGTTGACTGAGGAGAAGTGAATGAGAATAAGTGTGACAGAAATACTCGATATATGCCGGAAGCAGGGGTCCAGAGAGATTAGGGTAGCTTGCGAAGGTGTGTGTGTGTATTAAGTAAAAGATGTAGGGCATTAGTAGGTTAAGGTAGTATAATAAGTTTTAAGTTATTTTTAAGTTATTTTTAAGATAGCATTAAGTAGTTGATAAGTTAGAAGTAAGGAAGATGTAAGAATTTGTGTAGAAGAGGGGCAGTATATGCCTTATTTGTAACCCTAAGCGGAACAATAAAGTGATCTAATCTAATCTATAAAGAGGTTTTAGAATCATTTAATATTTACAAAAATAAGCAGCATGCAATAGGAATCTCGTAGATTCATAATTAAATTTATAAATTGCTTTTATATGATTTTGTATACCGTAATTTTGTACAAATGATATGTATAATCGAAAATAGCAAAATTAGCCTTGCTATTGCAAGTTCACTTTACAATAGAAGTTATCAATATGTGTGACAGAATTATCGCGCGCACACGCACACATGCACACGCGCGCGCGCGCACACACACACACAACGCGAGGTGCAAATGACAAAGGTGCGAATGCGTCTGAAAATGCATCGGGAAAATATCGTATTCAGTCCCGATAATATCTGTTGAGATAAATAATCTTTATTTATCTATTATTTTCTTTTTATTAATTCTCACTATTTTACTTTATTATTTCTTATAATGGTTCTATTCTGTTTCTGTTTTCTTTTCGTTTTTCCCGCGCTAACTATCATCTTGTCTTGTGTGTGTGGTATGGTATGCCGGTTGAGTGTAAGACTATAATTTCATCAAATAAAACCTTCTAAGTCTACGATACACAAGAAGTCTCCTATTATTATCGATCCTGGCAGATCCTCTGCGCCTAAATAATCTTAACAATATTAATTTCGGAACTGTTACTCGATATGACGCGCAAACGATTGAAAGGGCGAAGGAGGAACGATTTATCACGACACCGTACGTGTGATATCGGTTATCTGACTTGCAAAAGCGCACGCGTGCGGTTCTTCTTTTCCGAAAATGCAAATCATCCCGCGACTCGGAAGGCTCGCGGTGTCGCGCCGGAATAAATTGAGAAGAATGAATGGGAGACGGAGATGACATTCAAATTCGAGGCGCGGAGAGAAAATGACAAAAATATACATATGACACGCATCCTTTATACATCACGCGTAATTGGCTGGTATTCAGATATCGGGGAATTGAGTTTCGCTTTTATCCTGCACCGGGTCAAGGGGCATTTTGCCCGCGAGAGTGAAAAGACCCCCGGTCTCTATTATTCAGATATCCGTTATTACGTCGCGTAGCTTGTAGAATGACTAGACAGACAATCGATTCGCCTCTTACAACCGGAAATTTTGCAAATGGAATCCGCACGATAAACGTTGGCAAAAATTGCAATCTGGTTCGCTTTCGCCGTATATTCGTTACTTTGTTTGTCGAGTTTTACACCCCAAATTACTATAAATAGAACAGAATGGCATTCTTGCAAAGGACGACTACGTATTTTCATTAACATCTTGCTCGACAAGCGTAAAAGCCAATATTCAATAACGCGTCTTTTCACGTCTTTTTCCAGAAAAGACGCTGTTACGGACAACAGCAGACAGCAGTGTCAACGACATTCGTGTTTAACACGGCTGTGTCACCGACGGATTATGGGCAAAGCCGTACTGACCACTGGTCAGTTCCCACAGAGCAGTAAGAGCCAGTGCTGTATACGATCGACAATATTGTCAGCCAGTCATTGTTTGATAATCACGAACGATCGGACGACAACAATCGGCCTGTGATTGGCTAGCTACTGCTGGAACAATTCCAAGTACCATGAGACGAGTCCTGTCGACGATGGTCTTAACGAGACCACGAGACCGGCTAATTGACGCTCGTCAATTTGCGAAGCCAGCTGTCAAAGGGGTTTTTGACACGAATATACATAGGGGCCACGCACGATAGTAAGTAGATGGCCATTGCGAGACGAATGGAATGAATGATCGACGCTCGACACGTGGACGCTGTCCATCTTCATTTTCTGGAGATGGAGAATCCAGCGGAGAGAAAAGAAAAAAGGCTTTTTATAATTATTAAAAAATAAAATTATACAGTACGAACGTGCAGGAAAAATAAATTAAATAATAGTATAATGAGAATCACGTAATCAGCATATAGAATGCAAACATACAATGGAAGTGTCCAGAGTCTTAACGTATCTGTCAAACTGCTGCAGCGAAATATTCCGAACAAGTAGTATATAATAAACGTTGTATACAAATATTATAGGCGCGAAAATCAAAGTTTCGGGAGTTTATCTATAGCAATGACATAAGTATAATGCAAACTTTCCGTGTCAGCCTGTAAAGTCAAACTATTTTCCTGTCTTTTAATGAACAACGTCTCAGAAATTAAACGTTTATTATGGAAAGGTTCTAAAACCTCAACCATCTCATTCAAATTCGTGGTTAAAATTTAATCTATGATCCGTAATGACAGAATGATTAGAAGTACTCCTACGTATGTGGTTGCGATGTTCATTTATTCTTGTTTGTAATCTTCGATTGGTCTGGCCGACGTAAGAAGCATTGCAATCACCACAATTGATCTTATATATACTACATTGGTAAATAAAGATTTAGGAAGATGGTCCTTATGAACTTTGATAAAACAATGTAACTTGTTAAGACTAAAATATTGTTACGTCCGCGGAGCGATTTAAAATCGTATCGCGCGTCCGCGCCGTCATTCAATCCTCACACTCGCGCCGGAAATCAATAACACTTTTTGATAAAAGAACACGTAACTTTAATAACAGAACCAAGAACGAATACAATAATTATTAACGAGAATTAATGAGAGCGTATTCAAGCACGTCAATCTGAGTCGAAAGCTCAGGGGCGAATCTCTGGGGCGTTGTTGATAAACAACCCCCGTTGTCAAGGGAGCGCTTCGCAGCTTCTACGGCTAAGGTCTACCGGGCGTCCAACGCGGGCGTAACACTGCCCTCCCTCTTCAAAATTGTCGTCCCGACAATCCAGAAGGGCAGTCTTTAAGCGGTTCTCCGTTCCTCCTTCCTTGCAGACTCCGGGGCACCGAAACGGTCTCCTGCCCTACCTCGAGCTGCTGCTACAAGTTACCGGGCTCTATCTTTTTTCTGGTCCCCGTCCGCAATTCTTGGACTTCTGTCCTCTTCTCTGTCGGCTATCCTTCTGGAGAAAGAACTGGCCAGGTTCCTTCCCCTTCGGCTTTACGACGACCTCGCAGGAACTCCGCTCCAAACTCTACGTTGACCCCTTTCGTTGCCGTCCTTTTGAACTGCTGTCGCTACTGCTTCTCTTGTAAGTCTTTAGACAAGGGGGGGGAATAACTTTCTGAGGACCCAACGTCTCTTAAGACTCCCCTAGTCTCTGCCTCGGCATTTACCCTGGTCCCACGGAAAACCTCATTCGAAAACCGTGAGAGAGGCAGTCTTCCTAAAAATAAGAATCTTTCTCTGGAGAGGTCTTGGTGATGGTGAATCCCGCTCATCCTTATAGGGACATCTTCCTTGGGAGACCTTCTTCCAGACTGAAGTTCTTTTCCTTCTGAAACGAAAAGAAATATTACGCAGTAAATTGTAAAAAAAAATAATCTTTCTCCAATGTCGTAAAGTTTAAACGAATTTTCAGGCTCCGACTTGTCCTAACGATTCCCTAACTCTCTCTTTCAAAGAATGGAGCCAACCTATCTGCATGTATTATCTTTTTTTTATGTCTAGATGTCCTTTGTATACAAAATACGACATCACTGAGTTTCTTAATTATTCGATAAGGGCCTTCCCAGTTGCCTTGTAATTTTGGAGCCTTTCCCTTAAACCTTCGGGGATTATAAAACCAGACTCTCTGTCCCTCTTGAAAAAGAACTTTCCTAGCTCCCCGATCATATCGGGTCTTCATCTGAAAAGACTTCAAACTTATCCGTTCCCTGACACAATGAATGAATTTCTTCCAATTTTTCTTTTAAATTTCTCACAAAATTTCCTCCAGGAAGTGACTCCCTTTCACAAAGTTTCGAGGGACCTCCTCGTAACAAATCCACAGGAAGTCTAAGATCTCGAGCGAAGTATAATTCTGCAGGAGTTATTCCGGTGGTCTCATGCTTTGAAGATCTGTAAGCTAAGAGAAACATGGGGACCCACCGATCCCAATCTTTTCGATTTTCCGCGATATATTTTGCAAGATAATTAGTTATTGTCTGATGCTGGCGTTTAACTTGCCCATCAGACTGAGGATGAAGAGGAGTAGTCCTTGTTTTCTTAATTCCGAGAAGTCCCATCAATTCTGAGAAAAGCTTTGATTCAAAGTTCTTTAAAGAACTTCAGTAGGCACTCCGTGCCTGGAGATGAATTGGCTAACAAAAACTTCTGCCACCGTTTTAGCTCTAATATTTTTTAAGGGGAAAGCTTCCACCCATTTTGTGAAGCAATCTACGATGACGAGTAAAAATCTATTTCCAGACTTAGTCGACGGGAGAGGTCCAAGGATATCCATTTGCACCCTCTCTAATGGAGCTCCAACATTATAAATCTGAAGAGGAGATTTTCCTTTTCCTAAGGGGCCTTTCTTAGAGATGCAAACTTCGCAAGTCCTACACCATTCTTCGACATCCTGCTTACAGGTTGCCCAGAAGAAGCATTTCCGAATCTTTTCCAAAGTTTTATTCATCCCAAAATGTCCTCCCGTTGGAGAATCGTGCGTTTCTTGTAAAATTTCTTTTACTCGCTTTCGAGGGACAACAAGTTGAAGAAAACTGAATTTCAGATTCGGAGCTTCCCAGTTCTTATAAAGGATCCCTTCCTTCACGACCAGGGCATTCCAGTATGACCAATACAACTGAGCTGAAACGTCCCTAGCAGCTATCTCCGAACGTGGCGGGCGCACTCCTGTCTCCTTGCCGTGGAGTATAATTGAAATGCTCGGATCTTCTTCTTGTGCTCTCCGCCATTCTCTCAAATCTTCCCCTTCAAACACAATACGAGCGATTACTTTTTCTGTTTCTTCAGCACATTTTCTCTCCACCTTTGCACAATATCCACAACCGAATGACTCACACAGTCGTCTAGACAATCCGTCAGCGTTTTTGTGAGAAAGTCCTTTTTGATGAATAATTTTAAACTCGTACTGCTGAAGCCTTTCTAGCCAACGAGCTAGTTGCCCTTCTAAATCTCTGAAAGACATAAGCCACTGTAACGAAACATGATCCGTTCGGATTAGAAATTTTCGTCCTAAAAGATAATGGCGAAAGAATTTAATCGAATCCACTATCGCCAAAAGTTCCCGACGAGTAACGCAATAATTTCGATCGAAAATATGCGATAACTTTTTCCTGTCCATCTTGTTTCTGAGATAAAACCGTGCCAATTCCGATATTGGAAGTGTCGGTATCTAAAATAAATTCACCCTCCTCTTTCGGAAAAGAAAGAACCGGAGAAGAAGATAAGATTAATTTCAGATTTTCAAACGCTCTTTGACATTCTTCTCCCCACACGAACTTAATCTGATTCTCCGTTAATGCGTAAAGAGGTTTAGCTAGAAAGGAGAAACCTTTCACAAATTTTCGGTAATAAGAACAAAACCCGAGAAAGCTCCGTAACTGTTTCTTCGTGTGAGGTACCGGCCAAACTCTAACGGCAGCAATCTTTTCGAGGTCTGTAGTAACACCCTCTGCCGAAACTATATGCCCCAGATATTTCACTCCTTTTCCAAATAAAACACATTTTTTCGGATTTATCTTTAGATTTGCTTCCCGTAAACGTAAAAATACTTTTCTGAGATTCTCTATCATCTCCGCGAAACTTTTTCCAAAAATTATTACGTCATCTAAATAAACAAGGCAAATTTTTGATATTAAATTTTGCAAAACCCTTTCCATAAGACGTTCAAATGTTGCAGGGGCGTTGCACAGACCAAAGGGCATTACCGTGAAATGCCAAAGCCCCCTGCCGATCGAGAAAGCCGTTTTCTCCTTGTCTTCAGGACGTATTTTCAACTGCCAATAGCCGCTCTTAAGATCTAACATGGAAAACCAATAATTACCTGCTAACTGATCGAGTATATCATCAATTCTGGGGAGGGGATATGAATCCTTAATTGTCACAGCATTTAGCTTCCGGAAATCCACACAAAATCTTATTGTTCCATCCTTTTTCCTCACTAGTACTGCAGGGGAAATCCAAGGACTTTGCGATTCCTCAATTACTCCTTGGGCTCTCATATCCTCTATAATTTTATCCACCTCCCCTCTCATTTGAAATGGAATACACCGGGGTGCCTGTTTTATGGGAAGAGAGTCTTGCACATTTATGACATGTTCTACTACATTACAATTTCCCGTGACAATATCTTCAGAAAACACATCTCGAAATTCTATAAGAAAATCGGCAAAAATCTCTTTTTCAGAATTATCTAAATTCCGGGAATTTTCATTAAAGAGTTCTTTCAAGGAAACTGGGATTTTTTTTAGAAGAATCTTTAATTCGATAGTTTGACATTGAGGTCTCTGACAATGATCTTAAAACAGAAATGGAGGGAACGAAAGGAATCGTGAAATAAGTAACAGAATCCTCATTTTTTTTCTTTGGTAGAGATAAACTTCTTATTTTTTGAGGTATATATTAAAAATTTGATACGATTATGTAATGTATGAAAAATAAATTCTAAAGGATAATTTGTTAATAAGGTATTAATGATGATGTTAAAATTTTTTGTATGGAATCGAGGATGCGATAATAGGAATGCTTTGTCAATCAAGCCTATTATTTTCTGCCTTTGTGCCTTTCTTTTGGCACAGAGGATGCTGCGAAAAATAATTTAGATATCTCCCCGAAGACGTTGGTTTATGGAATTAATCAAAATTCAACCGGTTAGAATAATAGTTACGCAATTTAGAATAATAGTTATGTCAAGGAAATTACGCTTATTGTCTTCTCCTATTTCCATTGTAAATTGGATTCGAGGGTGTAATGAATTAAAAGTGTTTAAAGTATGATCCTGAAGAATAGAAGCAACAACTAAGGCTTGCTAAGGCTGTTATCAACGTAACTGACATAATGTGGAGAAGTAAAAATTAATTTTGCCAATGCTCTCTTCTCCAAGCCTTATATGACGATGTCCGCAATAATTGAAGACAAAGGAGAGCCCATAGGAGTGTTGGTAAATCACGTCATTAAAAGTGAAAAAAGTTGAGTATAAATTTCATTAAAATGAACTCTTCAAAAGGGATAGAGCATATTCGAGACGAAATCCTATCTTTTGCACACACTATCAATCGCAAATTCAATTCGAAAATTGATAAAAAGAAATGTGACGTCTAAATGAAAAAGAAATTAAACTAAAATTGTTATTAATGCAAATGTCAGAGAGTTTACTCAATCAGAGAGTTTACTCACTAATTGAAAACTATTTAAAATATGACTTCGGGCTGTCGGGAAGCTTTTAAACATGATGCGGTGAAGGAAAACCGCTAGTTTGTAAAGGACTGTTTAAAGAGGAAATGATGATTCTGAAGGCCAATTGGGTCTATGGATTTTTAGAAGTCCATAGGCCCTCGATAAGACACCATTGCTATAGTATAATGATCTATAAGTGCTAGCAGAAATAAAGCCTAAATTTTTCCATCTGTTTAGAAAGTCATGTAGACTTCTTGTGAGTTTTTTGTCGGATCTTTTGTGACAACGTTGTATGTGTCTCTATCAGTCAACATGTCTCATTTTATTCAGATAATTATCCCTGTCTAAAGCGACTGTAACGTTGCCTTTGTCAGCTCTGATAAGGATTAAATTAGGATTATTGATAAGAAATTTTTTTGTATCACGAGACAAACGTTTTAAGTCAGAATTAAGAATGCAGTTGGAAGGTGAGTGAGAAAAAAGTTTATTGATATGAGTCGAATGATTCCTTATAATTTTTTATTATTTTAATAAATTTTAAAAGTAGGATGCGGATAATTATTGACTTATCCTTGTATTACAATTATAAATATTAATCATGATATCTTTAACTATTCAGAACTAGATTCAATAGGACCTTCATTGGCTGTGTTTATTATATTTGTCATATTCTTTAGTAATTCTTTCTGAAATTATATATCTGTGTATTTAATACATTATTAAGAAAGATTATAGATCAAGTAATATTTACCATTTCTTTTTTACTTTCATCTTTCCTTCGCAATCTTCCTCTTGCCACCTCGGGATGTACCTTCATCCACTCAAGTAACAATTTTCTGATTATGTGTGTTGTACTCATTCTAAAAAAATGATATATTGTATTAATATCGTTAGAAATGTAAATTAACCTCAAATATGTAACTTTATAATAATCATAAAAGAGGACTATTTATTAATTAAAGAACTATTATTATATTATATGAGACAAATTTGTACAAAAATTTTAGATATAATTATAGCAATCTTACTTTATTTATTGCACATTTTATTTATTATATGTGTAAAATACGTTTTCCTTTTCTTCTTTTTCGTAGTTGATTGCGTTGATTGGCACCAAATAGGCGAAGTAAGGGTCTATCCATATAACTATCTTACATGAAGAATTTAAATACAGAGTTTTGCTGAGATATCAAATATTTTCTATATTAGAAGTAGTTCCCAGCCTTAATCTTTCATAACATGGCTAAAAAGTAAAATATCGAAATAAAAAAAATGCATTTTATAGGGGATGAACAATACATTCATGACATCTGATTAGAATTTCCAGATAACGTTAATCTTTTTTACAAAAAAATCTCAAATATCGCAAAAAAGCCATTTTTTGCATATAATTAAATCTCAATTATTTCGAAAATCTGACGTGTTGGTGAAAATTGGCTTGCGGCATCGTTCTCAGCATCCAAAAATCTATAGAAACATCTTGTCTGGTTCCAAATAATAAAAAAAAATTTTTTTTTGTAGACTAGTGTAATATATGTACATAATATATAAATGTGACATATTTATATATTATATACATATATTATCATTCACATACATCATATATTACACATACATTATATATTATATGTTATATATCATCAACATATTAGATAATAGAAATTAATATATAATTCAAGATAATATACAAAATATTTAAAATTAAGATTTGCAAATTATTATATATTTTAGGAAACATCAAAATAATTTATAAAATATATTTATAAAACGTACCCGTCTTAATGCGACACGCTAAGTTTTTATACTTTTCTTTGGTAAGTTTGTTTTATGTGATTTAAAGTTTACGAGAAATTTTCTTTTAAATTATACATTCTGTAAGATACATATTTTGCAAGTCAAAGGACTTTTAATCGCACTCAACGTCGATTATGAATTGATATTATAGCATATAACATAAATACTTGGTTACAAGCATTACATTGATCTCACATCTTTTTTTAAATAGTTTAACAATTTGTTAAGAAAGTGACATTTTTTAAAATTTATATTTAATGTATGCAAATTTGGATATCTTTTTATATACTTGGCCTATGTTTTTACCTTTGTAAGGTTTTGTATGGGATTTCACTATTTTTTGTGGAATTTGTCTTCTTAAAGAAAATATGTATTATTGCACTTGCTGTGCAAAGAATATAAGATCAGTGCAGGTAATTACGCCATAGCAGCTAATTACGCCACCTATCTAATTCTTCATTAATACGTACGGATGGCTTTAAATGACGAATGCTAATTGTGAAGGCATAGATATTAAGTTGATATCAACATTTTGCCGTTTTGTACTTTTGTGATTTGTAGTAACAATTAGAACAAAAGTTGTTAGCAAAAAATTTGTCACTATAAACTTGGCACTACACTCGCCGCTAATTTGCCGGCAGTAATTATTACATTTCAAATATTTACTAGCATTATTTTCGTAGTAAATTCAACGCCTTTTCCGAATATATAGTTGTTTTTGTCATTCCATTTCATTTAAGTACAAAAAAAGCAATTTATTTACGAAATTTCAGGCTGCTGATAATTACGCCACTTTAAGAACTCATTAGAATTACTAACGAATTTGGTCTCTATGTTTGTATTTAGATCCGTTTTGATTGTGGCAGTTTTTTCAATGTAAAAAATAAGATTTATACTTAATGATAAAAAATAAAAATTATTTTTGCTTATTTTTAAAAAATAAAATTTATAATCAGAACACGTTGTCTCCCCGTTCTTTTTTTTGCGCATTGGAATTGCGAGTAAAATTCACAAAATGTTTGTTGCAAAGCTCTGAGTTGGTTTCTCACGTGATTCCACGCCTCAAAATCACTTTATATGAATTTTTTATTAGGTGGCGTAATTACCTGCACGTGTCGGTAAATACGCCACTTTGACGCACTTTTTTGAAACAATTGGTTGAAAAAAAAAGAGAGGAGATAAAGCGTTAAAATATTTTTTTTGAGGCAGCCAAAAGATCACTTTTAATTATGATACACTCAATTTTTTCACTCGATCCTTAGCAAAGTGTCCAAAAATCCAAAAGCTTAAGGTGACGTAATTACCTGCACTGACCTTATATGCATTTTTAGCGTTTCGAGGCCAACTGCATTTTTCAACTTTTGAATCATATATGAATATCCATTCTGTACCTTTAGAACGTACTATATTTGTATAATGTCCATCATTTATATTTTCACCATGATGGAAAACTGCACTGACAATTTTATAAGTATTTGATGCAATGATAATATGATTTTTTAACGTATTTTTATTGTAGGTATACTTTTAATATTGAAATTTATCTTAATAATTTTTATATTGCTAATTTTAAATAACTGAAGAATGAGTACACTATTTGTTATCAATATATCCGTTTTCTCAATCTTAGAATTAGCACCACAATTGGGACATAATTTTTCTATATTATCTCAACGTGAAAAATTATATTGTATTAGTTCTTGAAGATTATATGATTTTTTCAAAGTTCTTTGGTAATCGAAGCAATAAAATATAATTTGTATGAATTTCCATATTCGTAACTGCATATCTTACATCGTGAAATTGTATTTAATTGTTCGATCACATTATTTATACCAGTTAAGTTATTAATAATATGTGTAATAAATTCGCCAGTATCTTGTTGAATATTTTCAAGATATTGATCACCAGCTAGTCTACGTACTGCAGTTACATTTAGAGCTTTATCATTTGAGGTATAACAGTTAATTTTCTCATAACATTTGTACGTTTAAATTGAAGTTGCGTTCTTCTAAGCATAGAAGAATGAAATATACATTGGATCGAAGCATTAGCATAACACGATACATTATCATTATTTGGAAATCCTCTTATACATCAAGAAGTACAATTAATATCTTTAATCTGACATTCTGAGACAATTTTTGATATCACTCTAGTTAAATCATATAAGCATATTTTCTGAATATGTCGTTTCGATATATTGATAGTTGTAAGATCTGGACTACTGTCTTCGAGAAATCTGTTATATTCTGTTATAGCTAACTCATTTGCTTTTACAGACGAAGGATCATTATTTATAAGATGTAGTCCATTTAGCGTAGTTACTCGTGAAAGAGCGATATATATTTGTCCACAACTAAATACCGAACTTCCAGCTTCTATTACGGCGTGTTTTAAACTCAGTCCTCGCCTTTTGTGAATAACCATACCATAACTTAGACATATTGGAAATTGTTTTCTTAAAACAAATGCTTTATCCATTACCTCAAACTTAACGCTTAAGCGTTCTATTATATGTTCTTCCCCCGATGGTAACATAATCTTTATTTTTTCTTCATTATCAGATTGGTACATATAATAGATGTAATTGTACCAATTGTACCATTCACAAGACCTAAGATAACATCGATATTTCTTCTAATCATTATACATGCTCCTAGTTTTACAATTATGATTGTCGCTAATACAGCTGTTCGAGAACTATCATCATCATCTTTATCATCTTTATTTAGTATCTTATAACTATCTTTTTCAGATATGGTACACAATCCGTCACGTCTTGAGCAACGAGTTTTTTTAAAGTGTCAAATAATTAAAATGAAGTCGCCAGTGATGAATAAAACTATAAAATTTATTAAAAAGCGACCTGACTGGCCAATACAAATATTTCTACACGACGTTTCGGCCCTTGGGTACGGGCCCTTATCAAGTGTTGCTATAAAAATTAATGAAAAATTGTATATTAACAATGAGAAACGAACCGCGATTTAGGATGTAATGTACAGGATACTTATAAGAATGTTACCTTTCAAGCTGTCAAAGTGAAAGCAGTGATATGACTAATGTCGAAACAGAAGACATGTATGTAAAATTACCATTTGTCTCGCGTCCAAAAAACATAAACATTACAAAGACACAGGAACGAACTTTGCAAAAAACGAACTTTACAAAAAACAACAAGCAATCATACTTTGTTTATTAACGTGTCATATATCGGATTTAAATTGTCTGTCTTTTTGAAGATTAATATTGTTGTTAAATTTTTTTATAAAAAACGTGAGACATGGTAAATTTACATATATGTCTTTTGTTTCGACATTAGTCATATCACGGCTTTCACTTTGACAGCTTGAAAGGTAACGTTCTTATAAGTATCCTGTACATTACATCCCAAATCGCGGTTCGTTTCTCATTGTTAATATACAATTTTTCATTAATTTTTATAGCAACACTTAATAAGGGTCCGTACCCAAGGGCCGAAACGTCGTGTAGAAATATTTGTATTAACCAGTCAGGTCGCTTTTTAATAAATTTTATAGTTTTTTTTAAAGTATCACATAATGCGCAAGTTGGAAGTAAACAAATTGCATTCGCTGGCAAATTTTGCAGATAATTACACAATTCTTGTAACCGACCGTCATAAGTAGTCTTGGAAAACTTTATTTTTGTTTTTAAAATAGCAGTGTCTGAATTAATTACTGCTCCTATTCGAATCCTCGATAATATTTATCGATAAGTATTATCACTTTGCTGTTGCACATTAATTTGTAATTCATCATAACCGAATAATAACGATAAATTTACTGAACCCATTGCACCAATATATTTCTCAACTTTTGCTTTTGATTATTCAATAAAGGGTAGTTTCTCATGCACAGATGGGAGTTGCGATAAATCTTCAAACAGAAGTATGTTTTTTTTGCCAAACCATCCACTATCACAGTCCGCAATATTAAATATCTCTGTTAGTCGAAGATGTATGTACATTAATGTGATATTTGAAATCATTGAAACTTCGTCAATAATTATAATCCCTAAAAACTTACTTTTTTTAAAAAAGGTAAAAAAAGGCGTCAAGTACACGCGCCAGTTGTGAAAAACTATTATATGTACAAAATAATGTTATTTTAATTGTAAAAAATTATTGTAAAAAGCTATTTTCAAAATAGTGTTATAATCTACAAAATAGTTATTTTAATCTGCACAAAGTAGTTATTTTAAACTATAAAAAATATAATAAAAATAAGGCTAATAAGAGCCACCGCAAGAAGGGCGCGGAAAACGTTCTCAAAAACAAAAAAGTTTTAATATATAGTTTAAAAAAAAGTTTATTTAATAGACGTTTCGGTCCCTCTTCGGGCCATCTTCAGTAACTGCACAGATTAAACAAGAAAAAAAGAAGAAAAACTAAATCTTAATATGTCGCAACGTGCAAAAAAAACATTTTTAACTTACAAAATTGTGGTCGTAATAAAATATAGCATGAAGATAAAAAACTACATGCAGCTCTCACATCCATCCCTCATCCCAAATCGGGGAGTCCCTCATTGGTACCCGTCAACGAGAGAAAAAGTAAAAAACTCATCTCCACCTTCATTGATTAGATAGAATTGAATACAAACAGTTGTTGAAAAGTAACGGTGCAATGTAGCGAGAGAGGAAACTCACCGAGAAAGAGCGCGGAAAGAACACGAGAGAGCATACAAGTCAATACGCACACGTCAAAAGAAGCATCGTGACTAATCGCAATACACGTGTTTAGGAATTAAAGGTCTAACCAGATCAATGACCCACGCAAGTAAACAAAACATCCGCAAGAAATAAATGTGAATATTATATTCTGGTAAGACTATTTAAAGTGGGAATCCAAAAGTGGTCCAGATGTTCAGTGTCGCTATGTAAATTTAAGCTATTTTTTTGTCTGTTAATAAAAATCATTTCAGACATTAGCCTTTTTCTGAATATTCGTTCCTCGTCCAAAATTTTAACGTTGTCCCAGTCGAATTCATGGTTTAAAAGCCGGTGGTCGGTAATTACTGAACTTTGTGTCGTATTTCGGTTTATATGAGCACGATGTTCTTTCGTCCTAGTTTTTAAGAATCTGCTGGTCTGTCCAACGTATGATGCGTCACAATCCGTATATGAAATTTTATATATAACATTTTTATGTAATTCCGTAGGTAACTTGTCTTTGTGTGCTTTAATAAAGCAACTAAGTTTATTAACACCGGTGTAAGATAATTTAATATCTAAATCTCGAATCGCATGGTTGAACTTTTCGGAAGTTTTTGGTACATACGGTATATTAAAAAAGGCAGAAACAGGAGTGGTTTGAGGATTATCTGTATCTATGTCTATAGTCTTGCTCTTTACCATGAGGAATTTGAGTCTTTCGTGTATGATTTTAAAAATATATGATAACGGATAGCTATTGTCTAGTAGAATGTTGATAATCAGCTCAAAATTTTTTTTATGATACTTAGGATGCGAGAGTAAGAAAGCTCTGTCTGTAAGACCGATTATTGTGCCTCTTTTATAAAAAATATTTTACGAATTATTTTATTGTATTGTATAAAACATATTCTACAAAAATATCAAAAAATTTCGCCAACTAATGAAAACTTATACATATGCCCTGAAAAGATTAATCAAAAGAAAGATAATAAACACAAAACACAAAAAACAAAAATTAATAGAAAAATTAAAAATTAGAAATTAGAACAAATGTTAATTTATCAAAAAATTAAATATTAATACAAATAAAAACAAAAAATTTTTTTATTAAAAAAATGGCGCTGCTAAATTTCAAAGTATATATATATTATATATATTATATATATTATATATGTTAAACCAAATAATAAATTTAATTTAGAATTATATTTAATTTAGTTACATCATTAACGACAATGTAAATATATTACAGAATACGTTGATTTTAGCATATTGTTTAGTTTAGCAGCGCCAAGATCGTTAATGATGGTGATATCTGTTTTACAGAGAGAGGAGCTATAACGCCATGCTTTCTTGGTGTTATTTTTTGATTTTACAATAGGTAAAATGTTAATTGCTGTACCTTCGGAATTCATTATTATTGATTTATAGGATTTTAAAGTATTATTGTAGGAATACGGGTTTGAATTATTAAAATTGAAGAGAAAAATGGAACTCACTCAGTCTTATTTTCTCTACTTAGCAATATAACTCGAATTTATTCCAAGTACGAATACACGAGTTATCTGCAAGTCTATCTTTGCGAGAAGCGGCGCACTTATTTTCCGTTTCGCTGAATTCGGAGCTCTTCCTACTGTTGGGCCCTCGAGAGACAATTAAACTCTCTGTACATCTTACGTGGTCCAATCAATTGACGACACGCTACATAATCGTCGCTAAGAAAACGCGCGATTAACCGTCGCGCGCGACAAGGATGCGCCTTGTCAATAATAAATATTCGCAAACTCAATAATAGATACAATAATAAACACGTTAATAATTACAATGACGAATACGATAATAAATTTAACGCAAACACGATCAGGCACATTAGACCTGGCCATGAAGAATTCCTTATATACATTATATAGTAGTTTCTGCGAAATATAATTTCGAAGAAGAGGTATGTTTAGATTCCCTACAAAATACATTCATATAATTCACTAGTTTTGATGAGCACTCTTCTGCGCGTGTTAGACATTCCTCAACTTATTCTTTACATTTGCTAAGTATTTTCTTTATTTGTAGAATATAAAGTTGTCAGGTATAAAAACACCATTTCGCTATGCGTTCAGCTTTTAATCTGCTTTCAGACGACATTACAAAAATCTTCGTTATGTTCTTAATATATCTATTTTTAGTATATTTTATCTTCACATTATTATTTATTAGCATAATGCAATTATACTTTTTTCTTATTTTGTCTACAAATAATTTCTTATGTTTAGAATTAATCAAATTTCCTTAATCATGCCAATTTTTTTTTCCTATGGGTAGGATTCTACATGATTACCGAGAAGAATTGGGGCATGAATTATACGATAAAAATGAGGAGAGAAACTGCGCGTACACGTAAATAGGTTAAAGACGTTTATCGAAAATTAAACTGAAAAACCGTAAGGAGGAATGCAAGGGAGAAGAAAGGAAATAGAAAAACAGAATAATGAAATAAAAGAAAAGAGAGAATATAAGAAAAAATAACATCGAAGCTTACCTTATTGATGCTGACCCCGTCCGTGGCCGCGATCAAACCCGTGGAGAGGCGCCAGGTGCTCCGTCACGAGCTCAGCAATAGGGCGCCCTCGCCCTCGTCCAGGGGTGGGAGGATGAGCGGCCGCCCGCGCAGGAAAAACACCTCGACCGCGAGCCCAACTCGGAGCAAAAACAGGAGGACGATCTACCACAAAATCAGAAATTCCGAGTTCCTTTATCTCACGCAAGAGCGTTTGCGGAGAAAGCTCGTCTCTAAAAGATCGAGCAAAATGGTCCACTATTGGGTCCTCAACTAGCGGAAACTGACACTTACAGGGTGACCTCCGTTTGGACACGTAACGATTGGACACCGCTTGATTGGACACGCACTATTGGACATGCACGATTAGACACGCATATTGCACGATTGGACACGCATATTGCACGATTGGACACATACATTGCACGATTGGACACGGCATGATTGGACACCGCACGATTGGACATCGCACAATCTGTCATACGGACAACTTACAGCGACACGAGTATGCTCTGTGGTCATATGGGCATTCGTTTTCGTTAAAGTGCATGAAATTTAAACGCAACAAATGAAAATTATAAACCCATGTGGAATTTCAGTTTGCGTTGCAAAGTACACGCACAGACTGCACCCCCCACTTCCCTGCCCCACACCCCCCGCCCCACCCCCGCCCTCACCCGCTTTACAAACCCATGTGAAATTCCACTTTATACTTTACAATACAAGCGGTGTTCAATCCTGCGGTGTCTAATCGTGCGCTGTCCAATCGTGCCATGTCCAATCGTGCAATGTTAGTGTCCAGTCGTGCAATATACGTGTCCAATCGTGCAGTGTCCAATCGTGCCGTGTCCAATCGTGCAGTGTCCAATCGTGCGGTGTCCAATCGTGCGGTTTCCAATCGTGCGGTTTCCAATCGAGCGGTGTCCAATCGAGCAGTGTCCAATAGTGCGTGTCCAATCGAGCGGTGTCCAATCGTTACGTGTCCAAACGGGATACGCCCCACTTACAGTGTCACTATTTTCACTAAAAAATAACTGGTGGCAGTTTGGGGCCATCACAAAACTACACGCGCAAAAAACTAGCGAATAAAACTTGGAAGGAGTAAAAGCACCGCGGTAATGTCTGAAGGCTATCAAGAAGAGCGAACAAAAAATCAGGAGAAGGCTAGAAAAAAAGAAGGGTAGCGGAAAAAAATAGCTGCATGTGCACATACATTTAGCGAAAAGAAAGAGTACACCGCAAAAGTTCTAAGAAATATTATAATATAATACGAAGCCCTTTATATTACAAAAGTCTAATTACATATTACCATTTCTGGTAATGAAATTTGCAACCGAACCAGGAATATACTTCGGAAAAATCGGACAAATGAATCAAGTAGAATCAACGTGGTAAATGATAATCACACTAAACAAGCGATGGATCAACTATATCAATAACTGCAAAGATACATAGAGCAGACAGAAGATCTGTGTAATAACAAACCTCTTGAAGGAAAAATGAGAGAAACGTGTCAGCACTTATTTGAAATAATGTAAAAGAAAAATAAGCAATTAGCCACATCGTTAAAACGATTGCAGATCGCATATCAAATGCCAAAGAATGTAAGAAGAGGATTGCTCGACGGAATAGGCACCGTAGCAAAAACACTATTTGGAACTATGGATGCCGATGACGAAAAGAAAATTGCCGAACAAATAAACCTATTGCAAAACCCTAGCAGCAAATGTTACAGCATGCGACAAAGAACCAAATAAAAACTTTGAATACCACAATCACTCACGTAGACAACCTAGAAAAAGTCCTCCAGGAAAACAGAAAGATTCCGGAACATTACGATATGAATGAGTGACCAAAGAATAGGATACGGGCAAAGTAAAGATTTAGACGAGCACTTCCTTACAATAGAAGCGATAATAGCGGATCTGACACACGACATGGAAGATATAATAAAACACTTTACGAACGCAAAGAAAGGAATTATAAACGTCAGACTAATAGAAAAGAACGGACTGATAGAAAACATATTTGTAAATTTAATAGAAGCGACATCACAATCACCGCAGGGTTTATACTTCCCATTCCGCAGAAAACTGGGCGAATATTGAAAAATTGATAACAAGCAGCTCTTATAACTCAAATCTACATATATACAATTATAAAATTCCCATTAATTATATATCCTGCGTACGACATTAAAAGTAATGCCGTTACCGACATTTGATTACGGAAATGTATTTACATTTGTAAAAATAAATCAACAATTAATAGCGATACGGAAAGTAGAACGTATACTACAATTACACAAAGAAACCAAAATCAATGTTGTTGCCGTCTCGTCGAGCGCCGAATCACTCGGTTGGAGTTGCGGCTAGATAGTTACAAGTTTGAACAGGCCGTCGCACTCTTCGGCAAAGCACACACACACCACCGCGATACGCGCAACGCATTAAATTATGTAAAGAGTAATCTCGAAAATTTATTTGAATCACTCGTCACTTGCTCGTTGGTCGTTTACTTGGTCGAAAGAGAGCCCGGATTCTGCGAGTCACGGCATAAATTTAGGGCACACACCCCTCGCGTCCCAGGCTTCCCAATCCACCTGGCCGCGAAGGAGACATCCACCTGGCCGCGAGGGAGGCATCCACCTGGCCGCGAGGGAGACATCCATCTTCATACCGGACCCGCGGAATCTCGTTGAGAAAAAGCGCGCTCACGCGAGGAGCGGCAACCAATAAGCGGGTATTTACTCGCTCGAGCGAAGAGACCAACGGCCGAATTCCGGGTAAGGTCGAAAAATATGTACATAAGCTATTTACAAGGTATTATCGAACAAAGATCGATAACCGGACAAATGTATTAGCGTTGAAGAACAATATATTTGCGAACAAAATTACCCCGTATACCACGTAGATGATAATTCATTATGGAAAGTCCAAACATATAATTAACAGGCCATAAAACAAATTGTAAAAATTGACACATAATTTCAAATACGACAATATAGATAGCGTTGAGTAACCAAAACTCGTGGTTATATTCAACAAAATATTAGCAACACATAATAGTATTGTGCAAAGAACATAAGACAGAAAGAATAAAAATCAAAAGAACGGAAACAATAATGTTGACAGATAACTGCAAACTGACAACGCCCGACATGATTAAAACGAGAAAATAAAAAATATTTCCGTACCGGAATATAATCCAACGTTCTCACGAGACAAACAGACGAACGAGAACATAGACGATATTCAATTAGCAAAACTTATAGAAAAACTATACAAAAATTAAACGAATTAACTTGAGTAAAACTTCAGACAAACAATTAGACAACGACAATTTTACGACACATAAATATAGGTTTGTTCTTTATAGCTGCACTGAGTTCACATTACACTGCACTGAACTGAACTAGTGCAAGCGAGGACAAGCTAGTGTAAGTAAATATAAAGAATGTTTCAGTGCCATTCAGTGCAGTGTAATCAACATGGCGCATCATATAATAAACGAATTATCAAATTCTTCAGATGAAGAAAATATAAATCTAATAAAATATAAATAAAATATAAAATATAAATAAAATATAAATAAAAATATAAAATACATAAAAAATATATATATATGTATATAAAATAATATATTTTATATATTTATATTTATATTACATTTATATTTATATGTATATTTATATTTATATTTATATCATATTTAAATTTAGATTTAGACTTAGATTTATTTTAAATTTATTTATATTTATATTTATATTTATATATTTATATTAATATAATATATTGTTCGCGGAGGGAGGAGATCGGAGAATCGAGGAGATCGGCCCCCGCGTTAATAATTTAAAAAGAGGATCGAGAGAGTGCCGGAATCCGTTCAGATTTGAACGCGAAGACGGTAGGTTGCGCGAATCCGAAGATCCGCTGAAGGATCAGTGAAGGAAGAGAAAATATGAACTGTCGTGTCGTCTATAGTGAACATTTATTTTATAACAATTCACAAGCTGGCGCGAGCGACGATCCGTATCAATTTGGCGAACGGAGATCTTCTGGTCCGTCCCTTAGAAAGCGGCCTTTAAGCGAGTCGGATATCTTGAAGATCGGAGATCTTGATCGCGGCCGACGGAGATCTTGATTGCGGCCGACGGAAATCTTGAGCGCGAGGCCGAGGACGGTCGCGACGGAGATACGATCATCAGCTCGCGAATATAACAAAAATTAATGAATAATTAGATTAATTATTTGATTACTCGCTGCTTATGTTGCGCGAATACTTTGGACTGTCACAATTATAACGAAATCACTGACGTGCTACGAGGCGAGACGGCAAGTCCGTAAACCGAGATTAACTTGTGTCGCAGCGATCACGACGCGATCGCTCGAGAGAAAAATACATCGGTTCACGCAGGAACTCGATGATTCATTAAACACACGACACAAGCTTCACACGACGAGAGAAAAGACGACACGAGCGAAGAACGACACGAAAAATGATCGAACAGATTGAAAGAATTACCGGCCACACGCCGATCGATCAGGTAAATCTCACGGTTCGAGCGTTACGTTGAGACTGACGGCTTCGGTTGCCGTGCCTTGGAATCCGGAAGACTCTCTTATTCATATATATGCATATATATCGCGGAATGTGGCGCGATCCTCGTGTTTTCGTCTTTTCGGACAATAGAGCTGGTAATCGATCGCGTGTCGAACACGTGCCGTTCGGCGTTCTGACGAAAAGAAAAAGCGCGTGACGCGGTTCTCGGCGCGTGATCGCGACCCGACACCGAGCTTATGTGTTTGCCCGGAATGCGAGAAGTTCGGTTAAGTCGATAATATCTAAAATCGCGTTTGACTTTCAAACATATATAAATATATTTATATTTTATATACAGGGTGTCCTAAAACTACCGTACTTCCTTTTAATGGCAGATTCCTGAGGTTATTTGCAGACGATTTTTCCTCAACAAAAATGTCGAGGGAGGTCATAATTTTTTGCAAGCTCCTAATTTTTGCCATTATATATCTTTGTAACTATGCTTTAAATTAAAATTCTATTAAATTAAACTCGACCTGAAATTAACTGAAGAATGTAGTTTTGTTAATATTTTAATTCCATAAATCTTTGTTTGCAAAAAGTTTTTCATTTTCAATTACTTATAACTCGAAAGTTATTGGTGCGTCGACATTTTCGTTGAGGAAAAATCGTCTCCAAATAACCTCAGGAATTTTCTATTAAAAGGAAGTACAGTAGTTTAGAACATTCTGTATATATATATATATATATATATATATATATATATATAATAATGTAACGTGCCATCTTTCGAACACGGCTCGTATGCGCTCAGTCGGGATCAAGGTTCGAAAGGGGTACGAGATAACCAGACGTGTGTTTGTGATGTATAATTGTTATTGTGTTAATCAGAATGCATGTACAAAATGAAAATGTATCGGTGTGTGAAATAGAGGTGAACGCTGTGTATGTGTGTGCGTGTATGCGATATATATATTTACAATGTGTGAGAAGGTACGTAAACGGTCTGTGTGCAGACCGGGATGCAAGCAGTATGTATATTCACAGTGTGGGACAATATGTGCGCGAATGGTTCGTATGTATACGTGAATACAAGCAGTATGTATATTTACAGTGTGTAAGGAATATGCGTGAACAGTCCGTATGTATACGTGAAGGCAAGCAGTATGTATAATTACAGTATGTACGAAGTGTGGATTCGTAATGCAGCGGCCGGCTCGGATCGTACGGTGAAAGTATTTATTTATTCGATCGAGCTCACATAAATGCAGTCGGTATTTCGCGCTTTAAAGTTCGTGGAACTTGAGCGGCGGGTCGGTTTGTTGTTTCGTGTTTTTGCGTTCCTCTCGGCTCTTTAAACGCCGGGCTTTGTATACGCGTGAATACGATAGGCGCGGGGCGTGCGGGCACGCGGGCGCGAGAGCGCTAGGCGAGAGAGCGCGCGGCGAGAGAGCGCGAGAGCGCGGGGCGCGCGAGCGCGCGTCGTGAGAGCGTCGGTCTTAAGGATGCGCTAATTTTCAGTCGCGGTGAAATTAATGCGGTGAGAGATTTTCGGTCGGGATGTTAGCGGGATGCGACGACTAGACGGGAGCTCCCGTCGGCAGCAGGTGACTCCCTACCCGTGGATTAGCGTCGTCGCGAGGTGCGAGAGGATTGCGAATCTGCTGAGAAGTCTCAGCGGAGACCGGGTGCGCCCGACCTCGTAGATCCGGTAAGGGGTTTTAAGGAAGCCTTCCTTAGAGATGCCGCAAGCTCTCGACGGAGGCTGGGTGCGCCCAACCTCTGGTTTTCTCTCCTGGGAGAAGCTATCGGGTTTTCGGAGCTCGTGTCAGGCGTCGTACAGATTCTGAGCGGAGCAGGAAACGAAGTGTCTTTTTTGGGGCCGGATCGCCCTTTTTATCCGGAGAAATTACCCGTTCGGGTAATTTCGGCGGTATTCGTTGAGCCCGATTGTTCCCCTAATTGGGGTAATTATTACCGAACGAATTCGGTAGTTTTCCGGCGGTGGTGCGGCAGGGACCGATGCTGGGTGCTCTCCGTCGATGTTCGGAGCGGTTCGGGAGCGCCGAGACAACGGCCCTGGCTTTGAACGTCGGCGGCCGTACAACGGCCCGATTCGAATGCGCTTTGCAGTAATTAAGAGGGGCGCATTGCGCCGCTGCATTTTGCCCGGCTGGTGGTCGCCGGGCGGCAGCCTTCCGGCGGACTATGGCCGGGTAGAAACGATCGCGGAGGGTGGATCGTTACAATAATATTATATTTTATATAATATATATTTATATTTATATTATATTTATGTTATATTTTTTATATTTATATATATATTTATTGTTCGCGAGCGTAATATGGAAGAGCGAGAGAAGAGAATATAAGCGTCTGGACCGCTAGGACCTTAGTATTGGAGCACACCACACGTTAAGTACACAAAAGATCAATTTATTACACACACAAAAAAAGTCAAAGTATTTACAAAAGAAGTAGTGAAGAATAAATTTACAAAAGAAGAGAAAACGAAAGAAAGAGTTTGAGTCGTTTTAGCAAAGTAACTCGCGAAGTGCGATTGCGTGACAAAATTTGAAGTCACTATTCCTCGAGACACGTATTTCGCGACTATGTATTTAGGCGACGTTTTATGCGGTTTTCTTAAGCGGTTTGGCTGCGGATTTACTCTGCGGTTTGTGAGCGATAGCTGACACCTCGTCGTTTGTGGGCGCTCCTTTTATTAATTTAGCAAAGGGGCCGTCTTATCGGTGATCTCCAATAAATTTTAGGAGAATTTTAAAGATCTAAGGTGACCCCTTAGCTACGATTTATTGGCTGCCGAGGGGCCTTGCGGGTTGTTCACGCACTTGACATGCGCGAGGTGCTCGTCAGCGTGCGTGATCGATATTTGACGGCTCACGCGAACCTTTGCGCATGCTTGGTCTATCGCAATTAATTGATCGACGGCTAACAGCAGTTAGTAATATTTATTTTTGTACATGTTTTTTGTGTATGTAAAGAAACTAACGTTGCTGATACGTTTCTTATTTTTCAGGTAACATAACATATAAGAAAAGTTCCGAGCGCCTAATTGAAAGGTCGTTGTTGTTAGAATTTATAAATAATCAGTTTATAGGAATGATGCGAAATATAATTATTAATTGGGCCTGTAATGCAAACGCGAATGCGATCTTAAACATTCATATAATATATATTATATATATATATATAATATAAATCTAATTTATGAGCCACCACTATTTTTATTTATTATAATATTTCCAGCTGCATATCTCTTTGTATAGTTGCTCTTTTTTCTTTAATGTTTTCCATATATAGTACCTTTCAGTTGTTATTTTTCAGCTATTCTCTATGTAAATTTATGACAACTTATTATTAACAATAAATATAATTTTGTTACATAACAGCATAAAAAAACTTTCATACACAAAACTAGCTTTTATAAACACATAATTTTCTTCGAATTTGATAAAAGTTAATCCTTTATCACTTGATTTTCTCAAATTAAGATTGAAGTATAATTTCAGTATTTATAATTTAATTTTAAAAGAATTGTTAATTACTTTAATACTAAATAGGTTATTTTAATATTTAATAGGTTACTTTAATATTTATTGTTCGGCAATCAGCCTCGAACATATAAAATTGAAATTATTAATTTCGCCTGTAACGAACGCTGCAGCCACGCGGGCTCGCGATGCTCGCTCACGCCCCTGCCGCCGCCGCGCACGCATCTCAAGTTGCGCGTCACGCTATCCGGCGACTTTCGCGCATCTGGAGGCCCAAAATCAAATGGGCAACCGATTAGCTTAAAAATAAAAACATTATCGACCTCCGACTTTCCGGAAGATTCCCTGTCGCTTTTGTCCTGAGACAAAAGTGATTTATTGCTGCCGGGAATCTTCTGGAAGGTCGTGTCAATAAAATAACCCGCCCGAGAACACCGGGCGCCTTTTGCAGAAAGCACTTCGAGCTGGACGCACGTTATATTCACAGAGTAATCGATTACTTTTCGCGGCATTTATTGTTAGTCGAGCGTTATCGATCGCGTTAATCCTCTTAATTCGCGCACAGTTCTTTCCGGGAATTATCGATAATTTCTTTAAAGAAAATCAAGCACTGTAAATAGATTTTTTTTGTAAATATATTGTGTCGTCGCACTTCTTTTCTTGTCTTGTTTTTCACTTTGTCTCCCTCTCGCTCACTACCCGTGCCTTCGGTCCGACGGAGAACCGAGATTGCGGCCATTCGAAATCGCACATTTCTGGTCCTTCGAGCCGGATATTGATCCATCGTCGTATCCGGCACTCGCGATCGTCGCAATCCTGTGAGCCAGTGGTGACCGCCGTGGTGAAGTGAGTGTGCTGTGGAAAAGAGAAATGGAAGCGTTATCGCGGCACAGCGAGAACTCCACGGGCGCATCGCCCGGTCGTATGAGAACCTTCGCAAGGTCGGGACGGCTAAGATGTCTTTCGCGCTCGTCAAGTCAGCGTTGGTTAACCTGGAGAGCAAATGGCTGAAATTTGAAGAGCAGCACGAGCGCCTGCAGCTGGAGTTCAGCGAGGAGGTCGCCGACGACGAGTACTCCACTGCAGACTTCGTGAGCACTGTAGAGCTAGCCTACCTGGAGCAGCGCGCTAAGCTCATGGAGCTTGAACAAGCGCTCACGGAAGCGACCGCCGGGGCGGAACAGAGGTCGATGAGAGTGGAGACAACTTCGTCGCGTAGAGTGTTGCCTCGAATCCAGTTGCCGCAATTCTCCGGAAAATTCGAGGATTGGCCAGCGTTTCGCGACTTGTTCCTCTCCATCGTAGTCGAAGAGGCCTCACTGTCCAAGGTGGAGAAGATGCACTACCTGAAGACATGCGTTAAAGGAGATGCTGAGCAGTTGATCCAGAGCCTGCCCTCAACTGAGGAAAACTTCGATCGCGCCTGGGCTACATTGAGCGAGCATTTCGAGAATAAACGGCTGCTTGTGCGATCTTACCTAGCCGCTTTCACCGCCCTGCCGAGGATGAAGTCGGATACCGCGGCCGATCTGCGATAGATCTTCCCTGGCGTCGTCACGACCGTCGGTGCTCTGGAGGGCATCGGTCGGCCGATAACGAGCGGTACGGACCTCTTCGTGCACCTGATGGTAGAGCTCTTCGACACGAAGACTCGCCGCGAGTGGGAGGACTCACTCGGGAAATCCTCGGAGCCACCTTCGTACGAGGACCTTCGCGAGTTCCTGCAGGAGCAGCTCATGACGCAGGAAGTCCTTCGTGCTGTCAGTGGAGAATCCGGGAAGTCCGCCGAGAAGTCTACCCGCGCCGCCCGAGCCAACCATGTGAAGAGCCGAGGACCTGACTCAAGCCGCAACTGCAAAAAGGAGCATTTTTTGGCGTTCTGCGACCAGTACAAGCGGAAATCAGCCCAGGAACGACGCGAGGCCGTAGCTACTCATCAACGGTGTTGGAACTGCCTGGGACGCCACATGCTCGGTGAGTGCTCTTCTAGCAAAGTATGCACCAAGTGCGCGGGACGACACCACTCGTCGCTGCACGAGGCGTTCGCGGCCGTGGCTCTTCCAGCCCCCGGACCAAGTGCGTCGCCGATGGTGCACGTAGCTAAGCGACCGCTCGCGGAGTACACGTCCGTCTTACTAGCAACCGCTCGCGTCCTGGTAGTGGATCACAGCGGCACTCGACATCCCGTCCGCGTACTCGTGGATCCAAGATCGGAGACGTCGCTGATCGCGGAATCTCTGGCTCAGCGACTCCGCCTTCCGCGTACCCCGACATCCGTCACGATCTTCGGAGTCGGAAGCGTCCAGGCGGGCTTCTCGAGGGGACGAGTCGCTGTACATGTTTCCGCACGAACCGGGTCGTTCTCGCTGACTGTGTCTTCACTGGTCATGCCGCGCCTGTCGGCTTATAGCGGAGCCACGGAAACCGGAGCTGTCTCGTGGTCTCACGTGAAGGGCCTCGAACTTGCGGACCCCGACTTCTTCGCGCGCGACCCGGCTGAGCTGCTTCTCGGAGCGGACGCATACGCCCACATCGTGCTGCCGGATCTACGCCGAGGTAGGATTCTTGTCTTGTTTTTCACTTTGTCTCCCTCTCGCTCACTACCCGTGCCTTCGGTCCGACGGAGAACCAAGATTGCGGCCGTTCGAAATCGCTCATTTATAATATGTTATAGTTACTTGTTATTACTATTTACAAAATTAAATCTGCCGCCATTACTCAACTTAACTGGTTCTTGCACTGCCTGTTCTTCGTCGAGAACCAGTGCAACGAGTACAGTGAACTGTTGCACTAAATTTCGTTGCACTGCAATGAAGAATGGGTCAGTGCTATGTTGCACTGCAATAAAGAACGCTTTGGTGTCACTAGTGTACACTAGTGCAGAAAATTCAGCTATAAAGAACAAACCTATTGTGAAATATCGGATATCCGAATTTCAAGTTTCTCAGGAACCATATAATAATTATTATAAATGCAATAATATACGCAATAAAGCGAAATAAAAATAAAAAGGAAAATACGATTGAAATTAACATAACTAAAATGAGTAAACCTAAGCATACAAGAACACAGTGAGTAACATACCGATAACGGAAATAGGAACTAACGCGACAACAAGCAATGACAGCGACACAGCAGTACTATACTAAACAGCTGTTAGACATAAAGCAGGCCCTAGACGGTCAATATTATTGTACAATAAAATTGTACAATAATATTGAAGCAGGCCTTAGACGGTCGATATTATTTCACAATAATATTGATGACACTTTCTCTAGGCAGTGCAATAGTAACTTTCAAATTGTGCAATTATTTAATTCGTAATGAAATGTTATGTGATACGTTAAGTGATAAAGCAGAAGCAACTTGTTTGGCCATTGTTTTGGCTTGTTGTAATAAAGAAAAGAAGAGAAGAAGGTGGATGAAGAGATGCGATGAAAAGAGAAAAAATATACTCATGAACATTTGCTGAACGAATTAAGAGTTAGCGAGCCAAACGATTATCAAAACTTTCTATGTTTAGATAATTTAACGTTTACTAAGTTGTTGACTTTAATTGAAATTAAATTTATTTAATTGAATTTAACCTGAAATTAAAAAAATTGATTCTTGCGATTCTATGCCATTCTATCTAGTCAGCGTCTATCTATTACGCTGCGATATATTGCTACTAAAAATTCTTTCGAAGATCTGAAGTTTATAAGTGTTATATCATCTCAAAGTATTGGTATCATTGTAATAGAAACTTGCAAGGCGATAATACATGCATTGAAGGATGTCATATAGGTAGAAAATGCTATATTAAGAATTTAGTTATATATTAACAATATATTATACACTATACATATATAATATTATATTATAATATATTATATTACAATTACTATATATTAGTTATTTATTTAATTATATATTAACAATTTTTTTTAATTAGTTAGTTCGTTTACTTGTCTCCTTAGGGATTCAAAGGCGCTTTTAAGGAGCGGTCCCAAACCTTTACAAATTTAAACTCATTCCTCCTCGCGACCTGGCCATAGGCGACCCTTACATTCTCTTACCTCCCTCTCTCGGCTCCCGTCCCTCTTCCCATATCCCAATTCCTTTCCCCTTACTCTCCATCTTTCTAGTCTCCCTGTGTTTTTTGACCTTCTTCCTTCTTTTCTCTCCCTGATTTCTTCGTCCTTCTGCTCTTCCCCTTCCTTGCATCCTGACGTCCCTTTTTTGCCTCTCTCCATCTGTTTTTCTTTTCCTTCCGCCCTCCTCCTTCAATGCATAACTTAGCTCACCTGGACCTCTATAACATACAAAGCAGAAAGAAACCTTCTCTCCTCCCTCCTACCCTCCCTCTCTTCTCCTCACCAACCCAGTACCATTCTTTCTACTCTCTCATTTTCTCCCTCCACCTGTTCTTCTCTCCATCCCAGAACTATTCTTTGCCCCCTATCCAAATCTCCCTATTCGACGTCTCCACCCTCCTTTCCTTCCATCTTTCTAAACTAGCCTTCTCCCTAATTTTCCACCTGTACCTTCTTTCCTCCATCGTCAAATCTTCATCCATGTTAACCCCCCACCTCCTCCATACCTCTTCGCTTTTCCCCCACAGCTCTTTTTTATCCCACACCTTCTTCAATTCTACTAGTAATACTATCCTCCCCTTCTCCCTTCTCCTTCTCTACCCTTTCAACCCTCCCCTTCTTTCCTAAAACTTCTACTATCCACTCCATTTCCCCTCTTCTTTCCTCTTTGTTCTCTTCTTCTATCCCTCTCCGTATCAAGTTCTTTCTTCTCTCTCTTCTTTCCTGTTCTTCTTTCCTCTCTAACTCTGCTCTCTCCTTTTCCCTCCCCTCTCTTCTTTTCCTTTCCTTTTCCGTTCTATTCGTCGATTTTTCCCACCTCTTTCTGTTCTCATCCTTCACTTTTCCCTCTTCTTCCGCCTCACTCCACCAGCTCCTTCTATCTTTCACTTCCTTCTTGTCTGATTTACATCCCCCATCCCCGTTGCCTACTTTCCCTCCCGTTGTCTCAACTCCCCCCTCTCTTTCCCTTGTTCCCTCATTTCTTCCTTTGACCTCCCCTCTCCTAACCACCCTCTCAATTTCCTCTTCTTCGTCACCCTTTTTTCCACCTCCTTGTACCGCTCTCTCATCCTTTACCTCCCCTCTCTTCCCTAACCCATTTTTCCCCTCGTCTTTTCTCTTTCTACTCTCTTCTCTCTTCTTCACGTCTTGTCTCTCTTCTCTCCTTCTTTTCCATCTGCTCTTCTTTCTTCAATCTCTCCGTCCTTTCTCTTTCTTCTCTCTTCCTCTCTTCTCTCTTCCTCTCTTCTCTCTTCTCCTCCTTTCATTTTCCAACTTCACGTTCCAATCTTCCATTCTCCTCTGCTCCATCCATTCTATCTTCTCTCTTTCTCTTTCTTCTCTTTTCTTCCTTTCCTTCTCCGCATTCTCCTTCCACTCTTCTAGTCTCTCCATCGCTCGCACTTCTCCTCTTTTTCTAATTTCTTCTTCTCTCTCCTCTTTTCTCTCCTCTTCTCTCTCCTCTTCTCTCTCCTCTTCTCTCTTCCTCTCTTCATCCGCTCCCTCCTCCCACATTGCTTTCTTGGCCTCTTGCCTCTCCCCGCCTGTCACCTCCGTCTCTTTTTTCTTCATCATTTTTCTCCTCATTCCTTCCCCCTCCCCCTCCTCTTGTCGCCTCTTTTCACTTTCCGCACTCTCCATCCAGCTTTCTTCCTTCCATTCTTGCCCCCCTCACTTATAGCTCTCACTCCACCTTTCATTTTCTTCATCTTGTCCTCTTCCTTCTCCTCTCTCTCAGACTCCCTTGCTAAGACACTTTCACTCTCGCTTTCCGTCCAACTTCCACCTCTTACCCCCCTCACTCTTAGCCGCCTCACTCTCTTAATCCTTTTTAACTCTTCCATCTCCTTCCTGATCCCCCTTAGCTCACTCAGCACCTCCTTTAACACATCCATTCTCATCTATTTCCTCTTCTTTAATTCTATGCACTCCTTACTTTTGTACAATCTTATTCACTTGCGGCCTTTCCTTCCGTGCTCACTGCGTCACACTATTGCGCCATCCCCACACGTGTTCCACGCACATTGTCTACTGGCTCTCCCGCGCCGCTATCACCTGTTACCTCGCGCCTCATTCTTACTGCCGCCGGTAATAGCTCTTCTTTACCCTACTTCCTTACCGACCTCTTCCGTCTCTTCCAGCTGTTCCATCTTCTCATCCTCTTCTCTGTCGCCACCATCTCTCTTTCTCTTCCTTTGCTCCGCATTCTCCTGAGTCATACCACTCGATCATCTTTCCACCCACTAGCACATTTTCTTCTGTTTCTACGTCGCCTCCTTCATTTCCTCCACCTCCTCTCATCCTGCCCTAACTCCTCCTCCACCCACAAGCTTTTCACCTTCCTCTGTCCACAGTTTCCTTCACCAACAACCAGCACCTCACCAAAGCACGACACTTTCCTTCCGCCGCCATCTTTCCTCCTCCGAGAGATCTTATTAATATATCATAAATAAGTTGATTTTTATGACAATTAAGACAAAACATTAATATTAATTTTGCACATTTTCGTTCTCTGGCGGTCCTGGTAATGCATGCACATCTAAATCAAGTCTGTCCTCTCGATAGTAAACTGGTTGATTGTTTCCAGAGACTGCTGACTCGGCACCAATTTTTTTAAATTATATATTAGTTTAATAACAAAAATATATTTAGTTATATATTAACAAAAACTCGTCGACTTATAAAGTATACTTATTGGTAATTAGAGAAAAAATGTGAAACGTTCGTAGATGTTCCTTCAGAATATGACTACATGGCTTGTGCTGAAAAAACTGTGAATGTTCTTCATAGTTTTGCACTGGACTTTGTACAGATCCTGAACTACCATCGGTGTAGAAGTATGACTTATTGGAAGATTGATTTGTAATGAATTCCGATGTAAATTTCCCAGTTGACCCTCAAATAATATGTCATTTATAGCTTTTTCGGCATATATTTGTTGTTCTGGGGATATTTTTTGCAATTCTATAGCCCAAGTCTTAGCAATTTTGTCGTATTCATTTTCACTTGATTTAAGACGTTCGCACGCTAAAACCATAATTATCGTGTAGATTTTTCTTTCTCTTTTTGGTAGGCGGATTTCCTTTCTTCTCTATTTGGCTTACATTTCCTGTCTCAGTTTGGCTCATATTATCCTTGTCTCTCTGTGACATCTAAACAAAAATTAATTTTTTATATTACAATATTTTAATAACGTTTTCTGTGTGTATTGTTACGTCCGCGGAGTGATTTATTTAAAATCAAAACGCGCACTGTCACTCAATTCCCCGCACTCGCGGCGGAAATAAACAACACTTAGTTTATTAAAGAACACGTAACTTTAATGAACTACTAAAACAGGGAACAAGGAATGCAATTATAATTATCGAGAGCGTTTTAAAGGACACGTTAATCTGAGTCGAAAGCTCAGGGGCGAATCTCTGGGGCGTTGTTGATAAATAACCCGCGTTGTCAAGGAGAGCGCTTCGCAGCTTCTACGGCTATAATCTACCGGGCGTCCAACGCGGGAGTAACACTGCCCTCCTTCTCTAAAATTGTCGTCCCGACAATCAATCACGGGAAGACCAACGATTCCAGGATTCCTGGCGAATCTTCTTTCTGTAACCTGAGCTCCTGCCCAAGCTTCCGAGCAACTCGCTGGATCTAATCGTCCACCAACTTTGTCGACTCCAGGGTTCCGACGAGACTTCTTGCTCTACCCTGAGCTGCTGCTGCAGGTTACCGAGCGACGTCATTCCGAACCCAATCGACTACTAACGTACTCCAATGTTGACTCCAGGGTTTCGACGTGCTTTCCTGCTCTACCTTGGGCTCCTGCCCAAGTTACCGAGCGACACGCCGTGCTGGGCCCAATCAAACGTCTTCTGTACTTCCGCGCTCCGATGTCCCTCTTTCCCGTCTCTTGATGCGGCTTCTCGGGAGTCTTTGGACAAGAGGGGGAGGGGGATCTTCCGTGGACCCGTCGTCCTCGTACGAGGACTCCCCAAGTCCCTGTCTCGACATTTGCCCTTCGTCCCGCGGGAAAACCACACGGATCAAAAACCACGGGCAAGACAGTCTTCATTCAATCGTTCTCTCAAAACAGTCTTCATTCAATCGCTTTCTATCCCTCATGTCTCGTAATTTTCACAGTCTGTTTTCTGAACAATTAAAATAAACACAAAACCAATAATACATTTATCAACATAATATAAATATTATTATTATTATTTAAAATATTATATTACATCGGGTTTCGATAAATTTTCCGAATTTAAAATTTACCTTTCATCTTGAATGACTTTTATAGCCATCGCTCTCTCAACTGCTAAATTCAATGAAGCAATATTCTCAAGTTGGAGAGTTCGCTTAATAAAAGTATCAGAAACGGCGGAAATAAATTGCGCGCAGGCGATTCTGTCGCGAATCTCATGCGGGCATTCAGGATAAGCGTGGCGCGCAAGTCTTTTAAACTCGGAGCCAAGCGCGGCCAAATCCTTCCCTATCTGTTTCCGGTTTGTGAATTGAGTGTAAAAATTCTGGGACAGATGTCCCTCCCCGAAACGTAACTCGAGTTTGGATTTTAATTCTGCAAATTCTAAATTTGACACGTCCTGAACAGTTTCCAACACGGCACGCGCCTTCCTTCTTAAACACGCAGCAAGCGCAACAGTCTTAGTCGCATCGCTTTAACGATTTGCTCGCGCGATCAAATTAAATTGCGAGATAAATTCTGGCAGCGGTACGGTCCCGTCAAATGTGTCTAGTTTTAATTTAAAACCGAGCTCCGCGCGCGCGTGTCACTTTCTCCCGCATTATTTGCCCCCCGTATTCTCGAAAACTATTATTGGAAGGACTTATCTGGTTATCATGCGATTGAGGATTTCTTTCCAGCCGACGAATCTCCTCGTCTCGCTGGCGCAGGAGAACAATGCAGCTCGTTGTTGTTGCTGCTCCTCTCGTATTAGACGAATCTCCTGTATCGCAGCCTCTAGAGCCATCGCTACCGTCGTTACTTCCGACGTCGCAGTACGAAGAGGAGTCGCAGCTCGCATCCTCTTCCGCGTTGATACTCCGGTGTCAGACTGTTCCGCACTCATCTTCAGTCTCTCACAAAAACAATTCGTCATCGTCCTTGATCCCGGACGAGCCCCCAAAATGTTACGTCCGCGGAGCGATTTATTTAAAATCGAAACGCGTGTTCGCACCGTCACTTAATTCCCACACTCGCGCCGGAAATAAACAACACTTAGTTTATTAAAGAACACGTAACTTTAATGAACTACTAAAACAGGGAACAAGGAATGCAATTATAATTATCGAGAGCGCTTTAAAAGACACGTCAATCTGAATCGAAAGCTCAGGGGCGAATCTCTGGGGCGTTGTTGATAAACAACCCCCGTTGTCAAGGAGAGCGCTTCGCAGCTTCTACGGCTAAGATATACCGAGTGTCCAGCGCGGGCGTAACAATATATTTTTGTATCTCACTTTTTCCTGCAGATAAAATTTTGTTGCAAGCTAAACATTTTACTTTGTATTTATCGTCTTCAACATTCGCAAGCCATGCAGCATCCTTAAATTCTTCTTTCTATCTTAGACAAAACGCTTGACGCTTCCATTTAGCCTTAGCTATTTTTATTGGAATGCTACTATTATTATTGCTCAATTCGTTATTACTGCTATTTTCGTTCATTTTTCTTTAAAAATGAAAAATAAAATTCTAATGCTAACTTCAAATCTTAAGTTAAAATATTTATGCCTTAAAATAAGTTAAATATTGTAATTATTCATACTACGACGATTACGATGGTATGGTACGATAATTGTAGACGAGATTTTCATTAGAGAAATTTGACAATAGCCAGGACTTCAGGATTTGTGTATACATATGTCAATTTTTTCTATGTCACTTAATATGACTAGATAGATATAAACGTTTGTCTCATTCTTTGTTATTAACTCAAAAACTGCGATGCTAATGAAAAACTGTAAAAAAAGTTAGATAACACCACACCGACATAGAAAAAATGAGACAGGTTATTTATAAGATGCATTGAAAAAGGACCACTAAGTTCCGAAGTGTTTTAAGTTCTAAGCCGTAAGAAATTGATCAATCACAATTGATTATTCTTCTCACATTTGATGGTGATTGGTCAATTTCTTACTGCTTAGGGCTTAAAGTACCTATTGTAGATGAGGCTAAGAATAATCCCATAAAAATCCCTACGTTTTGATCAATTTTCATTTATCTGTTCCTACGCTTATTTTTATAAAAATCCCTAGTGGCAACACTGCATAGGAGACTCATTTTCCTTATCAAATGTAACTGATATTTTAGATCAACTAGGAAACGATATATTTTACATTAGATCTAGCTTCTGGGTATCATCAAATTCCGATAGACGAAAGCTACAGAAATAAAACGGCTTTCTCTATACCATACGGACATTATGAATTCAACAGGAATTGCCGTTTGGATTAAAAAACGCACCTGCCACATTCCAGCGTTTAATGAATGCGATATTAACCGGACAGGGAATAAAATGTTTCGTATACTTGGACGATATAGTAATCTTCAGAGCCAGCTTACAGGAATATAACAAACGACTTGTCGAAGTTGTACGGAGAATGAGAGAAAATAATTTAAAATTGCAGCCCGACAAGTGCGAATTTCTCAGAAAGGAAGTAACGTATCTCGGACACATAATTACTGAGAACGGATCCTTCTAAACTGAGGCCGTAAAGGAAAAGCTGACGACAGCACCAGTATTAAAATATTCGAGCAAGAATATTGTAACGACCGACGCATCGGATTAAGCGATCGGAGTAATACTATCGCAAGGGCAGATAGGACAGGATCAACCGGTAGCCTACGCCAGCCGAGTGCTATCTAAGGCCGAACAAAATTATAACACGACCGAAAAAAGAATTACTAGTAATAGTATGGGCCGTCAAACATTTTTCGTGGAGTTAATAAATATTCAACACTCTGACATAATTCTATTTCGTGGAATTAATAAATATTCAGCGCCCTGACAATTTCAATTTTTGGAATTAATAAATATTTAGAGCCTTGACAATTTTAATTCTTAGAATAAATATTCAGCGCTCTGACATTTTTAATTCGTGGAATTAATAAATATTCAGCGCCCTGACATAATTTTAATTTTCTTGGATGTAATAAATATTCAGCGACCTGACAATTTCAATTCTTGGAATTAAAAAATATTTAGCGCCCTGACATAATTTTAATTCTTGGAATTAATAATATTCAGCGCCCTGACACACAATTTTATTATAATTTTCTTGAAATTAATAAATATTCAGCGCCCTGACATAATTTTAATTTTCTTGGAATTAATGAATATTCAGCTTCCTGACATAATTTTAATTCTTGGAATTAATATAAATAAATATTCTGAGCCCTGACATAATTTTGATTCGTGCAATTAATAAATATTCAGCGCCCTGACATAATTTTAATTCGTGAAATTAATAAATATTCAGCGCCCTAACATAATTTTAATTTTCTTGGAATTATTAAATATTCAGCGTCCTGGCATAATTTTAATTCTTGGAATTAATAAATATTCAGCGCCCTGACAATTTCAATTCTTGGAATTAATAAATATTTAGAGCCATGACAATTTTAATTCTTGGAATTAATTATATTCAGCGTCCTGACATAATTTTAATTCGTGGAATTGTTATAGCCCGGAAGCTATAACCACATTTTAATATAAAAGATGTCGAAATCAAAGGGCGTTGACTGCGCGGAATGCTCGCACAGCAACTCACGCGCGATCGGCCGAAAAACTTGCGAAAGTGCAAGCGAAGAGGTTCAACTTTAAACCTGCTTCGCTTGCACTTGGACTTTGGTCGCGTCCCCGAAAATCCCGGAAATAACGAGGGAATAGGCCCGCCGCAGACGCGCGCCGGGCAGTCGTGAATCACTTCAGATCAGTAGCTAATCAATTAAACAGTCGCTAATACGGGAATCGCTTACCCCGCCAAAGTCGCAAGTGATAGAATAAACATAAGTTTAACGCGCAGCAAATCGCGAACGATATAACTTAACCGAGCGCAGAAAGGTATATTCAAATAAATACGCGCTAGCGAATAAGAGTGAAGCTGTTTATTGAATAAAATTATTAAAACGTGAAGTGAATTATTAAACTCCGAGATCCTGACGATCCTGGGGCCCCAGCTCCTCATTGGGCAACGATCCCGAATTTCCATGCACTCGCACCGCGAGGCATAACATAATTAATAAATAATAATTAATTTTTTGTATCGCTAGTAATTTATAAATCAAAAGTATCTTTATATAAATTCGACCAATACTAGCTATAAACTTGTTTATTTATTACGACGTTTCGACCATCGGTTTTGGTCCTTTTTAAGTTCAACTGTAATAATTATCTTAATATAAATAGTTTTTCAATTGTTATTTGAATAATACAATATAAAGAAGATAAAATAAAATACATAATTTATAATGATAGCATCAATATCTATCAATATTTCAATTTTCACAAAGATATATCAATATTAACTTCATCACAATTATAACGAGAAATCGCTGTGTCAAGTTAGAATTCAGTTAAACATATGAACATTTTTCAAATATCACTTTAATCTAGACGACCTTTATTATTTTGTCATAAATATTGTCTAAACTATCTGTGTCTTTTTGTAAGTTAATTGTGTTATTGGTTTTTTTAATGAAAAACATTTCAGCGATTTCTCTTTTCCTTACATGTTTTTCGTTATGTAATATGTTCAGCTTTGTCCAATCAGAATCATGTCCAGTTTCTAGTTTATGTTTACTTATTACTGAATAATTTGATGTATGTAGTTTCATATTATTATAATGTTCTTTAACAAGAGTGCGCAAATGGTGTTTTGTTTGACCTATGTATGTAGTATTACAATTTTTATAATTAATTTTATATACAACATTTGTTCTTTCGTTATTAGGTAATTTATCTTTGCCAATTCTTATTAAAGTATTAAGTTTTTTATTAATTTTGTAGACTATGTTCATACATTCCCACTCAATGTACTTTTTAAATTATGACTAAAATAATTAACAAATGGGGGGACTTGGTTAGTGGAATGTGTGAGGGGTGCACGTGTGTGTGAGGAGCGGAGTGATAAAGCGTGAAACAGCCGAAGTCAGAAAGATCAGGAAGAGAGGAGGTAGTAGGTAGGCGAGAGGGATGATATTAGAAAGGGCGGGGTTATTAAAGGAGGTAAGAAAGTTTATTAGTTAGGGGGAAAAGATAAGTAGAGTGGGCTGATAAAAGAGTGAGATTAGGTGGAAAAAAGGAGGATAGATTAGAGAATAACATAGCGTTTTGGACAGGTGGCGTCAACAGGTGAGCGTTAGAGAAAGTAGTAAGAAAAGAAGCAGGAGAGCGGGTAAGGCAGGAAGTGATATAGACGATAGAAAAAGATGGAGGAGGAAGGTAGAAAAGGAAAGCATGAGATAAGAAAGATTAAGGGGAATATACAAGAAGAGAATGGCATGGAGAAGCCCGGAAAAGAGATCCTCTGCACACCAAGAGGAAGAGGGAGAAGAACAGGTGAAGAATTAAGAGCAAGAGAGAGGTCAAATTCGGCAAGTATACTGGATTATGTCAGGCGGGAAGAGGGTGTTGAGAATGAGTCAATTAAAATAAAAAGGAAAAGGGAGGAAAAAGAAAAGGAGACACAGGAAATTTTCAAGAGGAGCAACATGTTGGAGAGAACATTGCCAGGAGAGTGGATGGAGGAAAAGGACGGAGGAGAGGAAGCGGTGAAGAGGGAAGAGGACGGAGCGCTGATAGCAATCCTGAGAGAGATAAAAGAGGAGATGGCAGATATGAGAAAAGAGGTAAGAGAAATGAAAGAAAAGATGAATAATCTGGAAAATGGATGGAGGATAAGAGAAAAAAAGAATGGAAGAGAGAATGGACGGATTAGAAGAGAGATTGTCGAAGATAGAACAAAAGGGAAGTAATAGAGAGGAAGAGGAAGAAGAGAGAACAGAAGAGCTGGTAGGAAAAATAATCGAAAAGGTAAAGAAGAAAGAAAGAATGATTGAAGGGCAAGCTCCAAGTAATATAATGGAAACAAGGGAGGAGGTAAGGAAGATAAAAAAGGCGATGAAGACAGAGAAAGGAAGGAAAAAAGAAACAATTTAATAATAAAAGGTCTGAAAAAAGAAAAAAAGAATATTTATGAAACGACGAGACAATTCCTGGAGAAGGAGTTCGGAGTAATAGAAGGAGTGAAGAGAATACAAGCGGTGGGGAAAGAGGGAAGAGAGATGATAATCGTGGAGATGAATAACTGGGAAGAGAAGGAAGGGATAATGAAGGTAAAGAAAAAGCTAGGGAGTAGGAGAGTATATATTGATCACGATCTGACAATGGAAGAGAGGGATGTGCAGAGGAAATTAAGAGAACGAGCGAGAGAAGAGAAAATGGAAGGAAGAAGGGTGAATGTAGGATACAGGAAAATAGAAATACAAGGAAAGTTATACGTATGGAGCGAAGAAAGAAGCGGGATAATAGAGAAAAATTTTTAAGAGGCAGCCAAGAGATGAAGAGAAGTGAGAGGCTGGAGGTCGAGGAGAATAGGAAGGAAAAGAGAAGGGAAGAGAAGGGGTTGAGTAGGGGTATAAGAGGTAGGGTGAAGATAGTCTTCTGGAATGTGGCAGGCTTGAGGAGGAAGGACAGAGAATTCTGGAATTTTATAGAAAGTTTTGATGTAATAGGAATGAGCGAAACGTGGATAGAGGAGAGAGGTTGGGAAATAATAAAGAGAGGTCTATCGGAGCGTTTTAGCTGGAAATGTCAATACGCGATAAAAGAAAAAAGAAAGGTAGGGCAAAAGGGGGGATAATTACAGGGATAAGGAAAGGGTTAGAAGAGATAAGCGGAGAGGAGGTAATTGATGTAAACGGAATACAGGAGAGGAGGTTAAGGATAGAGGGGAGAACATGGAGAATAATAACGCTGTATAACGATGGCAAGATGAAGGATAAGAGAAAGGAGTTGGAGGGAGAGGTAAGGGAATTAGAGGAAGAAATGTTATGTATAGGGGGAGACTTCAACGCCAGAATAGGGAAAGAAGGGAAAAGATATGAGGAAAGTGAGGAAGAAGAAAGATGGAGAAACTCTAGGGACAAGGAAGTAAACAGGGAGGGGAAAGAGTTGTTGAGTCTAATAGAGGATAGGGGGTGGGAAGTGGGAAGTGGGAAACAGGAATTTAAGAGGGGACGAGAGAGGAGAATTTACATATACAGGCGGCAGAGGGGATTCAGTAATAGATTATGTTATTGTATATCAGGGAGCGTGGGATAGAATAGAAAAGCTAACGGTAGGGAAGAGGGTGGAATCAGATCATCAATCACTGGAGGTTGAAGTGAGAGGAGAATTTAGGAGGGAAACCGGGAGAGCACAAGAGGTTATAAAGGATATTGTACAATGGCATGAAGAGAGCATTGAAAAGTATAAGAAAAAGGAGAGAGAGATTACGATAGAAGGGAAAAAGGTAGAGGAGATGTGGAAGAGCTTAAAAGCAGGTATAGAGGAATGTATAGTAAGGAAAAGAATAAAAGTAAGAAGAAAGAAGATTGGAGAGAAGGACTGGTGGGATGCAGAATGCAAGAGGAGGAAGAAACAGGTGAAAAAGGCATATAGTAGATGGAGAGAGGGGAAGGAAGAAAAAGGAAGGTATCAGCTACTGAGGAGGGAGTTCAGAAAGTTATGTAGGAGAAAAGAAGAAGGGAGAAAGAAAAAGTTAGAAGAGGAGGTCAGAAACTGCAGAACAGAGACACAGATATGGAAAATTATAAATAAAGAAAGGAAAAGAGTAATATTGAGTCAGGAGAACATAAAAATGGGGGAATGGAAAAACTACTTTCAGCTTTTACTTGATGGAAGCGAAAAAAACAATAGGGAAGTTGCAGAGAAAAGGAATCTGGACGGGGATCAGCAGGAGGAACTAAGGGATGAGGAAATAGAAAAACAGATAAAAAAGATGAAAAGGGAGAAAGCGGCAGGAGCAGATGGAATAGGAAGTGAGGTTTGGATATACAGTGAAGGCCAGATCAGGGGAAAGTTAAAGGAGTTGTGCAAATTGGTATGGAGCGGAAAAGGCTTCCCTGTGGAATGGAGAGAGGGGCTGATAGCGCCCATTTACAAGAAGGGGGAGGCTGGTGACGTCAGAAATTATAGAGGAGTTACGTTGCTGTGCACAGCTTATAAAGTATATGCAGCAATACTGACGGAAAGATTAAGACAAGAGATGGAGGAGAAAAGAATACTACCGAAAACACAAGCAGGGTTCAGAAAGAAGAGAGGCACTATGGATAACATATATACTGCAACACGTAATTAGAAGAGAGGTGAGAAAAAAGGGAGGAAAAATGTACGGCTTCTTTATGGATCTTAAAGCGGCAGAGTGGACAGGAAAAGGTTATGGGAGGCGATGGAGAAAAGGGGAGTAAGAAGAGGATTGACAGAAAGGGTAAAGGAAATATATGAAAGTACGAAATGTGCAGTGAGGTCGCAAGGAAGGAGATCGGAATGGTTCTGGACGGAGAAAGGCGTGAGACAAGGATGCCCGCTTAGTCCACTACTGTTCTCGATTCTGATAGCGGATTTGGAGGAAGAGATGAAGAAAGGACAAGTAGGAGGGGTTTTGGTAGGGAAGGAAAGGATTTGGACACTGGCTTATGCAGATGATTTAGTTATCCTGGCAAAAAGTGAAGAAGGAATGGAAGAGATGTTAAAAAGAATGGAGATATTTTTGAAGAGGGAAAAGTTACAACTGAATACCGAAAAATCTAAAATGGTCTGCTTTAAGAAGGGAGGAGGTAGGAGGAGACAGAGGGAGTGGAAATGGGAGGGAGAGAAGATCGAAGAGGTAACAGATCTTAAGTATCTGGGCTACGTAATAAAGAGGAATGGGGAAAACGATGGCCAAATTAAGGAGCTAAAAAAGAAAGCGAACATGGTAATAGGTCAGGTGTGGGGGATAGGGGAGTGCAGGTTTAGAGATGATTTTAGGAGAAGGATGTTATGTTTAGGTATTTAGTGTTAGGAATAGTTATGTACGGGGCAGAAGTTTGGGGATGGAGGGAAGGAAAGGAACTGGAAGGGATACAAAAGAAGTATGTTAAATGGTCCCTGAACCTCGACTTCTGTACAACGATTTTATATAATTTATAAGGAAACAAATGTAGAGAGTATAAAAACAATAGCTGGAAGAAGAGCAGTTAAATTTGAGGAGAAGGCGTTAGAAGACGGAGACAGGAAACTAATAATAGAATGCATAAAGGAAAGGGAGAAAGGGGAATGAGGGAAGGAGAGGAGGATGAAAGGGAAAGTTTTTATAGGCAGAACGGGTTTAGCTCTGAGGGAATTAAGCAGTTTAGAGAGGGAGATATGGACGTGTGTGGGATAATAAGAGAGAGAGAAAGAGAGAGGTTAGGGCAGTGGATGGAGGGTTAAATAAGGAACTCGAAATACAATGTGCGGTATAAGGAGATCGTAACGCTGGGACTACCGGAATATCTGAGGAAAAAAGGGATGAAAGGAAGTCAGAAGTTAATAGCAAGGTGGAGGTGCGGGAACGAGGAGGAGAGGAACAGATACTGGAAAGATGGAGTGGAAAAAAGGTGCCGAATCTGCGAGGAGGAGGAAGGAACGATTGAGCACATAAGGAGTCATGTAGACAGCACGAATATTAGAGTAAAGGATATCTTAAGCGAGGAAGGAAGGAAGGACGTAGTGATTTGGATGGAAGCGGTTAGGAAGAGAAGGGAGGAGAGGGCGAGTGGAATAGGGAAGGTGTGAGAGAGAATGAGATTGTGTGCGGTTAAGTACTTTGTGTAAACCAAGTCCCTTGGCTTTAGGCCTTTTGGCTAACCAATAAAGATTATCTACCTAATTAACAAATGGTAATGAGATAAAAGTCGTTTTTTTCATATTTTTTAATAATAATTTTGTGTTCGTCACTATTTTTATTGCGATTTTTAAAAATATTCCTTCTTTTTTGTATATGTTGTTTAATTATGTGTTTTGGGAAACAATTATTAATTAAAATGTCTTGAACTATGTTAATATTATCATTATGATATCTGTCATCAGAAAAAAGAATTGCATGGTCTACCAAATTGTAAATTGTATTAATTTTGTATTTTGTATAATGGTTTTAGTGAAAGTTTATATATCGCCCAGACCATATGGGTTTTCTGTACCAATTAGTAATGAGTTTATTCTCTGACCGAATGACAGTAGTGTTTAAAAAATTGATGGAAGAATTGACTTCAACCTCATGAGTGAATTTTAACCGTTGATGGTAACTATTAAAAGTCGTTAAAACCTCATCCAATTTTTTACGTGGAATTATAGTAAAAACATCGTCCAGATACCTATAATATATCGGGACTTTGAAACTTAATGCATTCAAACATTGTATCTCTAAATCATCCATTACTATTTCTGCCAAAATTGGTGAAACGGAGAACCCATCGGACTGCCAAAGATTTGTTCATAAAAACATCCATTAAAACAAAAACTAGTTGAATCTAAAATTATTTCTATAGTGTATAAAAATTGTGGTAAGTTAAAATTAGTGTTATTAGCTATATCATTCCAACGTTGTTTAATAGCATTTAAAACCAATTCTTATGGGATATTCGTAAATAATGAGAGAGAGAGAGAGAGAGAGAGAGAGAGAGAGAGAGAGAACCGACATCTAATGAAATCATAATGTTATCCTCATTAATAGAAACTTCATTGATAATTTTAGCAAAGGACCAACCATCCTTAACATATGAATTTGGTTTTTTAATAGATTTATGTGAAATATTGTGAATATATCTAGAGACATTGTATAACGGACTTCCAAGTGACGATACAATAATACGTAATGGATAACCAGCTTTATGAATCTTTGGCAATCCATAACAACGTGGTAGATTCCCATTAGTACAATTTAACTGTTTATAAGTCATTTCGTCTATTATTATTAAGCCAAGATTTAATCAAAGTATTGATTTTGTTAGTTAATTGGTTGATCGGATCCTTCTTTAATTTCTTATAAATAGATTGGTCACTCAATAATAACTCCATCTTCTTAAAATAATCTTTTTTGTCCATGACAACAGTAGTATGACACTTATCAGCTTTAGTGGCAAAAATATCATCATTTTCTTGTAAAAATTTTTTGCAGTGTAAAAATTCTCTCAAGATGTGTCTGTCAATATAATTGATGTGTTTATTCTCACATAAGAACTTTTAAAGCAACTTTGCAATAAAACCCCTAATTGCTTTAATGGAATCAACAGGAATCGCACCACAATTCACCTCAAAATTCTTAACATCAAGTACATAATTAATCCGATCGTTTTTTTTATTTTGATATATCGGTAGTGCAAAATTGTCACCCAAACTTAAAATGTCCACTACCGTGTCAGGAATTTTCGTGCTACTAATATTGATTAACCATTTTGACTTGTAAATTTTTTTGAAAGGATTCAAACAAATGTTATTTTTATTTTAAGTTGTCAAACTTTTTTATTACGTTAGTTTTTAATCTATAGTTGAAAGATTTAATTTTATGTTCATTAAAATAAAAAAATGTATTTATTATTTCTTGTGGAAAACATTCTATTAATTTTGCTTCAATATTTTTGATATCTCTTCGTAAATATTTTAAATATTAATTTAATACTAGCTATAAATTTGTTTATTTATTACGATGTTTCGACCATCGTAAATAATTTAAATGTTACACCTTCGTAAATATTTTAAATATTAATTTAAAATATTTACGAGGGTGTAACATTTAAATTGTTTACGATGGTCGAAACATCGTAATAAATAAACAAATTTATAGCTAGTATTGGTCGAATTTATATAAAGATACCTTTGATAATTAATAAATATTCAGCGCTTTGAAATAATTTTAATTTTCTTGGAATTAATAAATATTCAGCTCTCTCGTCCTTCTCAGTCTCAGACGCCTCAGCTCCTTCCTTATCTTTCTCATTTCTCTCCTTATACCTCTCAGCTCCTTTATCATCTCCTCTTTCCAGACCATCTCTCAATCCACACTATACACTCTTCACTACCACTCTTACTCTCCACGCTCTTCTGCGTGTCTCAACTGCGCCGTCACAACACGTGTTTGGCGCACGTAGTCCGCCGGCTTACCCGTGACGCCCATCACCTGTTGCCTTATCGCCTCAACTTTTGCTGTCCGCCGATAATTCTTCTCTGCCCAATCCTTCCTTAACGATCTCTTCCATCTCTTCCAGTTGTTCCATCTTCTCACTCTCCATCATCTCTCTCTCTATTCCATTACTCCGAATTCTTCTAAATCCTGCTCCTCGGCCTCATTTCCATCCACCTAACTCCTTTCTTTCGACATCCCTATCGCCTCCTCCATTTCCCCTAATTCCTCCCGTCCTCTTCCATCGCCTCCTCCACTCACTTTCCCAAATTCATCGATGCGCCATGTGTTGTGTCGTTCGCTAATTTTTTTTATATTTGTATATATACAGGACGATTTTTTTCTACATCAGCCCCTTTAAAGTTATATTTAAAGTTATATTTTTTCCCCCAAAAAATGTCTTCTAACAAATTTTTATTTATATTGCGGACGTATTCCACGCAAAATAATTCGCAACTATTTGTTCCTGGACTCTGTTGCGGCAGATCGGGATAATGTATATTTTGGCATGAGGCTTCATATATGAGCCTGTTGGATACTTCTTGCATCTAGTAAAGTATTTGATCTGAAAGAATTTATTATGTCCCGTCAATATATCCTTTTTAAAAATAATAAGATAATAATGGTGGTTGAGCACGCCGCATATTGAACCATATTGTGCATTTCGCAGTAAATTTCTGATAATATTTGTAGGTACTTTTAGACGTGCGTCGCGCATAATAAATGATAAGTCCATACTTGTCCCATATGCAAAATATTTTTTATGGCCGCAGGTAATAAAAATTTAATCAAATAATCGATTGCGCTGTCCATAATCTCTCTATCATTTGAAATTTGTTCACTGCCTTGTGACATGTGGATATCAAATTTCTCCTTTTCTCCTTTAATAGCATTTTTTTCATATTTTTCTTTTTTTCTTCTCTCTTTCATCTTACATCTTTCTTATATTTTCTTCCTTTTTTAATTGGGCGATTGGGTCTCCGAGAGCAGTTTGGCCTTGAGGAATTGTTCTTCCGTTTCATGCATTTTTTCTAATTTGTTGTCAATATTTAAAATGTCTCTATTGTCTATTTCTAAAATTTTTTCATTGTCAATTTTTAAAAAGTCTTCTTTATTTGTGGCTTCTTCTCCGCCATTTTCTTTTTCCAATTGTAAGAACTCTGGATCTCTCATTAAGTTTTCTTCCGTATACTGAATCATCGAAGAAGTCAACCGCTCATTCATCGCTTTCCGCTATTTTCCAATTGTGACGGGAACTCCGATTAGCTCACTATGATCTTTTTTATATACTGCATCGCCGAAGAAGTCATCAACATTAGGCTATCATCCTCAGCGGTTGAAATTAACATGTTGCTTTCCTTATAAATATTTGAAAGTACGATTGATTTAGATGTAAATGAATCTTTTCTTATTTCTTCAGGTGTTTTTAGTAAAAAGTATCCTTCAGATTTTTCATTACTATTGACTTGTAAATATTGTTTTTTTTCTTCGATATTTTGGGGTTCAAGTTTTTTTTCAGGTTTATCATTACTATTGACTTTTAAATATTGTTTTTTTTTCTTCATATTGGCATTCAAGTTTTTTAAATTTATTAGCAACTTTATTTTTTATTTGTTCTGTTTCCATAACTATAATTTGAAAGAAATCTAATTCATTGAAGGTTTCTTCTATAGAATTTATTGTTTTATTTGTAAAAAGTTTAAAATAAACTTTTAAGCTAAAAGTTTGATCTGTTCCTTTTTATTAAGTGTAAAAGTTAATTTTATACTTGGTGATGGTTTGTTACTTAAAACTTTTTTAATATTTGAAATTGAAATGCCCCATACTGTATGTTGGTCCTGCACCCACACATTTTTTCAAGTATATGTATATAATTTGTATGATATTGTTTTAAAATGTTTGGTCATTTCATTGAAAACGATAGCATCAACGACGAGTAAGACGTTCGCATTCGCGGTCCCGTAGTATTATATTATTACGTTATAAGTACAAGTGCAAATACATATATATATATTCGCAGTACTAACGCGAGATTATTAACCCGGCCGAGCAAATTCCCTGACGCTCTATCCCATTCCAAATCTCCGCCTAACCCTCGGCAGTGTCCTACAGCAAAAACAGATGGTACTATTCTTTATACCAAAAATATTTATAATTTCCTCCTTTCATTCTACGTTTCCAATAGTATTGCTTATGTACCAAGACCTCGAGCGTTGGTGAAAAACTTATACGTTTTAGTATCATTTTTAAATTGTTTTAAATTCGACACAGTGCGTGATAATAATACTCCGATTGGCCTAATGGTTTTGCCATTGTAAATGTTGCACAGAAAGAATACTGATAATTAAAAGAATACTGAATAGAAAAACCGAATTCACCAGCACTCACAATCAGAAAGCACGTTAATATTCAGAATCGTAAAGTAAACGTGGTCACTTCTTGGAAAGCACACGATTTTGTGATGATATTACTTGTAGATGTTATGGAATGCATGCAGCTAAACTGATTACCGGCGCGACGATAAAAGCTGAGTACTTCTGAGTACTGAGACTAAAAGAAGAGGAGGAGAGTGAGAGGTTAGGGGACGAGAGAGGAGAGGAGAAGATAGAAGACGAGGTAGAGGAAGCAAGGGAAGAGAAGAAAGAAAAGGGGAAGAAGGGAAAAGGCGCTGTGAGGGGGCGCTGGTTGGGTCACCACACGACCTTGTCTTCACTGGCTGGGTCACTACTTGACCTTGCCTTAACTGGTTGGGTCACCACACGACCTTGCCTTCACTGGCTGGGTCACTACTTGATCTTGCCTTAACTGGTTGGGTCACCACACGACCTTGCCTTCACTGGCTGGGTCACTACTTGACCTTGCCTTAACTGGTTGGGTCACCACACGACCTTGCCTTCACTGGCTGGATCACCACACGACCTTGCCTTCACTGGCTGGATCACCACACGACCTTGCCTTCACTGGTTGGGTTACCACACGTTCAAGCACCCCGAATTGTGAGAGGCGAGGGGACTCACGTTAATCAAGCACCCCGAAGGGAACAGAAAACTGCTACGTCCATGACGTTGTTCCTGGGTTACGCTAAAAGCAGTTTCTTGAGAAGTAATTAATGAGTAATAAAAAATAATGAGAAGTTTGTTTTAAGACTAATTTCGAGTATTAACAATGAAAACGTGGTATTTTTATTGTTAATTTATTGCAGAATCGTAAGCATGGGTTCTCAGTAAGAGAAATCGAAGAAATTGAATTTCGTCGATTACAGCGCCATCTATCATGAATCGAGAAAAATGTTTCAGACAAATTGTATGTGTTTTTAGCCAAAGATTCCGAATATGCAATAAAAAATAGGGGTTCCTATTTAAGATTTCAAACTTGCCCCCCCTCACCGCCCAGGGGGAGGGGTGGGGGCTCATTTTAACGTCATTGTACGTCCCCCTTGAAATGACGAAATTTTGATTCTAAACATTTTTTCGTAGTGTGCTTATTTTTCGAATTATTTGGCTGCCTAAGTTAAAATGGGTCACCCTGTATAAACAACTGAAAAACTGACGACAATCAGAAACCTAGAAAAATAGGCAAGAAAACAGTAAAATTAACTAATTAATAATTTTTTATCGCTAGTCAATAAATTCGAATAGAGACATTTATACTCTCGACCAATACTAGCAAATGAATTTAAACGGGCGAAATTGGAAGAATGTTTTTAGGGAAACGTATCTCTTGTTTTGAGATCACAAGATTCCTTTGATCATCTTCCAACCATCCCGTGAATAAATAGGCGAGAAAAATATAGGTCCGAAAAGTCGCTGAAGCAGGAATCGAACTTGCGTCTTTCGCTTGCCGGGCGACTGCTTTAACCAACTAAGCTATTCAGACCCCTTCGATCCTATATTTTTCTCTTGCCTTTTTAATAGATGTTAGTAAACAATAATTTGAAAACATTTTACCGGCGTTCAACGGATCTTACGTTGCGCCAATGACGGGGAGTCGAGTCGTTGTACGGGAGACGTTGAGGGAAGTCGACGACAAAAAGACCCAAAGGGTAATGATGTAAGAAACACGCGCCGCGAAGGAACAGGTTGACGAAAACCGAAAACGTGACGCGGGATCCGAGATTTGGACGCCAGACGTGGTCTTTCACGCGCCAATTCGCGATACCAATCGAAACAGTACCAACGCTAATTATTGGGATCCGCCACGGGCTGGCTAGCTCGTCTAACGACAGAGGGGCAGGATGTTTGTTGGAAGCATGCGATTTTAGAAAAGAGGCGACAAACGCGGGAAACGACTAATACGGACGAAAAATACAGACGTCGATTACAACAAAAGAAGCAAATAAACAAGATAAATAAGGAACGAATTTATTATAATAATGCAGCGTCGGAACTTAATAGTAAAGATAATATAAGAAAAATAAAGAATAAAAGATAATTAATAACAAGATCCTGAGTGATAATAATAAGATGATTAATAATGAGAAAATCGGCAGAGATAAGCAATATTAAGGAAATATTGAATATTAAGAATATGACAATTACAGATAAGAAAATCGACAAAGATAATTAAAAACGTTGAAATACCTTAAATACGATCAAAGACAGGCGAAGTAATACCAAAAGTATAGAGCAAAAATATTAAGTTTCGCGAGCCATAAATAATAATACGAATTACTAACACTTGCCACGTTCGGCGGTAGCGATTTGTTTGCGAGACTGAATGATCTGTTCGGCGTGAAACATTCTCACAACGACGTGCGAAATAAGTGGTCGGACAGTTCCCGACTTCGAAATATAATGACGGTTATCGGTCTTAGCGGCCTTGCCAGCCGTGTTTAATCGCAGCTAGATTTTGATACGGAATCGAAAAGCGCGCGAAAGCGACACACCAACGAAGACGGAAATGATACGCGACGCATCATTCTCACACACATGCACACTTTAAGCGCAACTAACGCAACAATACGCGTACCTCACACAACGCACAATCACGCTCTCTCACTCATACGGCATTCATTCGACACACTATAACGACGGATCTTTTACACGCAACAAAATACCAGCGACGCGAATCTCCAGAATGACGATAATGAGTTTAACGCGGTCGCGATATCCCAATAAGAAACAAAAAGAAAACGAGGCTTGTGCTTCGAAGGCTCCGGGGACGGAAATCACTTGTCGACGTGGCCGCGCCACTAAAAATTTCTCTAATTATCGGGCGTAGCCCGCACACCAAATCACCAAAATTACGGCGACGACAACAGAGTGACGCAATCCCGGACGCAATCGTACGTGACTTGAGGGCAACTTCACAGGCACCTTAGTCCTCTCGGGCCTCGAGGATCGACAGCGGCTCGTCTTGGGCTTTGGAAACTTCGATACTTTTTGCGGTGGTCCGAGATCCTCTCTGTACACAAGTTCGATCCTCGCGATCCAGGATCGATGTCTCTGGGCCAGCTCAAGGCTGCGCAAACGTGCGTGTTATCGCGGCCAATTACGTGGCGGCACGCGATAACGCCGGTAAGCGGCACGCTCAAGGCCGTGTCGGAAGTGCGCGCACCCACGGTATTGAGGATTATAATTTTGCGAGGCCCGCTCGACAGGGCCATCGCGGGGTTTTCGCAGCGAATTTTCATCGGGAGTGCCGCCAAGGGCCTTGCCTCTGTTCTTCTTTCCGGCCCGTGCTCCGTGGCGACAGCGTTCTGCGGCCACCTCTTAGGGAAACGGCACCGCACAGTCCTGTCTCTTTGTGCGAGACTCAGCTCGCGATCTCGGGCGTCGTGCTCCGCGCGCTCTGGTCTCGATCTTCGCTCGACATCCCTCGATCTCCATCGAATATTGCCGTTGGCCGTGTCTCGATATTCTCTGCTTTGCCTAAATGGCGCCTCCGTAATCAATTACTCGCACAAAGTACAAATAAAAATAAAAATCTGTAAAGCTCGGAAATAAACGATAACGAAAACGCCTCTCTGGAGACTGCGGCACGGTTTTCGCTATTTTCGCCTGACGCGGCCCTTCGGTCCGCGCTTTGCGATCAGGGAAGAACTCGGCGGACACGCGCGGGACGGCAACGTCACACCCTCCATTCCCAAGAGAAACTGTGCCGTCGACGATCATCCCCAGTAGTCACCGATCCGATTCTTCGAATCTCGGTTTGGGCGTCGCAATCGATTTTAAACATCTTGTTGATCTGGAGAGACGGAGAAAAAAGATTGTCCGACAAAATCACCATCATCATACCGAGAAGCGTCCGTGAAAATTAGGTGTCTATTTATTATTAGATGTGAAAGAGCAGACCGGAAGGTCAATTGAGGAAACCTTGAGCCGCGAATATCCTCCACCACCATGGGAGGAGTATATTCAGTATTCAGACAAAAAGTAGAGAATTCGAAAGAGAAAAGGTATAGCGGGATGTTAGTGAAAGAAGCGATCTTGTGTTTATATTTTTTAACTGTACAGAAAATGTTGTAAAGTAGAAATTTATTGAATGACGGTTATTGACGAGAAGTGCCACCTGAAGATCATAAAGTTTGTCGATAAGGATGCTGTCTTTGAGAGAAAAGGATTTCAAAAGGAATTTGAAAATAAGGAACATGAAACGATGGCGAATCGGCCCGATTCCCGACTCCGCATAAACAACATTCGTCGGGGTTGTCCGTCTGAGTCCAATGCACAGTCTCAGTGCCCTACGTTGAGCACTTTCTAAAGATTCCATTAATCTGAAATTCTGAGTAGGGAACAAGAAGGAAATTCAATAGAACCTCGAACCAAAGATTTAAAAATGGTCTGCAAAGTACGCGGATCCGCTCCCCACCAAGTTCCTCTCACTGATTTAAGGATGTTGAAGAGTTTATCACACTTATTAATCAGATGTGCATGAATGTAACCATTAAGAAAGTAGTCGAGATAAATTCCAAGAAATTTATGAGATTGTACCGGGCTAATGATTGTTCCATTAAGAACTATTGAATAGTTATGAGGCTTTATTTTCTTACGAGTAAAAATCATAAGGGCGGACTTTGATTCCGAGACCATCAAATCTCTGGTGGATAAATATTTTGAAAGATTGTTGGCCGACTTTTCAAGAGTTCTCAAAGAGGCGTCTAAATCAGCCAATCTAACGAACAAGGCGATGTCGTCGGCAAATTATATGATCTGACAATTTTCATGAAGAAAAGATTTAAAATTTGAGGCATAGATGTTAAACAACAAAGGAGTTAGTATAGAACCCTGGAGGACCCCCTTGTGTGAAACAAAACATGATGAAATTGATCCATTAATAACCAATTGAGTTTCTGAAGTGAACAAGTTGATAAATAAACCAGCATATTTTGGAAGGAAGGCCAATCTTAATGAGATCTAAAATCAGAATATTAGGTATTACATTGTCAAACACTCCACAAATGTCGAGGAACAAACAGACCGTAGATTGCCTGGCCGTAAAACCATTATGTATTTCCGTAGACAGGATGCCCAAGTTATCTAAACATGATTTCCCCTTGTAAAAATCGAACTGTTAGGGGGGGGGGAGGACTCGCGAGGACACGATCCACCAATCCCGACGCGACAAGATCATTTTTTGCAAAGTTTTCAAGAAGCAGGTGAGCGAAATCGGGCGAAATTTTCCCAAGGAGGCCTTGGGAATAAGAAAAATGAGAGAGTGCTGCCAGGAAGGAGGAAACAGGCCCGTATCAAACAATTCGTTAAAGATATATAGTAAAATTAAAAGATATTTTTCAGGAAGATCACCGATAATGTAATCTATTCGGTCGAGACCTGGGAGGAGCGTTTTTTGAAACTTTTTGACTGATAGTAGTTTCCTTATAGTGTAAGGATGATCGAACATTTTACAAAAGTATAGAAGGAAAATCATCAACGGAGAAGTAAGATTAAAATTCTTGAGGAAAAGTAAGACTTGTGCAGGGAGGAAGGAGGGAACATAAAGGAAATGCAGTCGGAGATCTCCTTTGAAACAGAATGGTTTGACTGTGGGGGAAGAGGAGAGGTATCCAGATGGCGATTCTTAAAGCGTTTGATGAATTTCCAAATATAGCCAATCGGAGTTTTAGGAGAGAGATCCTGGGAAAAACTCCAACCCTTTCTTTTCTCGGATTTAAGAATACGCCTGGAAATAGCCTCCTGCTTCTTGAAAAAGCAAGAAAATTGAAATAAGATCCTTTAAAAAGAGCAAGGAGAGCACGCCTAAGGTCAACGGCATTCTGGCATAAATCATTCCACCAAGGGGCGGGCAAAGAAGAACGTTCCTGGACAGTTTTAGAAGGCCGAGAAGAAATCTTATCAGATTTAGAAGTAACCTCGGAGGGAGGTGATCCTCAAGATGATGCGCGAAGATTTCATATTTTTGAACAGCATTAAGAGACGAGTCACCGACATTATTCCTTAAGACTTCCAAGTTTGAAGATATGTTGGAAAAATATTGATCTTTTTCATTTTTAGCAAACCTAATTTTACTATTAAAAAATTTCTTTCTTTTAAGAAGAAAATTAAAACTTATTATAGGGAAATGATCACTAAGGTGAGTATCATCTAGAACAGACCATTGACAAAGGTCAGTCACGAGGGGGACGCGATAGCAAGGTCAATTGTAGATTTAGACTGTTTAGGACGTGTCAAAGAGGTAGGGGGAACCATCGTTAATGCAAATAAAGGAAGAGTTCAAGGCGGAAGCAAGCAGGGTAGATCCCTCCTTACTGGTTCGCCTACTGCCCCACTTTATGTGATGTGTGTGGAGGTTCGCTTTCTGGATGTGGACAGGACGTGTTGAATATCGTACAGTTAATCTCTGGTATAAAACGATTTATTCATATTTACAACGTTTAGATGTGTTTGCGTGTCAGTGTATTATTATTTGTGTATATGTTTGGCTTGACGTTGCCTTTCCTCCGGGCCTTGCCTCCTCTCTTCTTAGTCTGCGTGGCGGCGTCCTTAAAAGTTCGCTGACCTGTCGACGACCGAGGGGCCCTTTTTATAGGCGAGTGCTTTAAGGGCGAGATGAGTGGTGGCACTTGCCACAATATTGGAGGCGTAAGCGAACGCTCTGATGTCCGGAGTTGTCGGTCGTTCGGTCGTCCTTGAAGACGGACGGGAGTCGCTGATAGGAAAATCGTCTCCGGAAGGTGTCGCCTCCAGGCGGCTGGTGCTGGTGGCACGGCGATTGACGCCGGTGTCTGGGCGACTAGCGCCGGTGGCGAGGTGGCTAGCCCCGGTGTCCGGGCGACTGGCGGCGGTGGAGAGGCGACTGGCGCCGGTGGGAAGGCGGCTGGCGTCTGTGTCCGGGCGACTGGCGCCGTTGGAGAGGCGCCTGAGGTTGTCACTTCCTCGGTGGCTGTCTGGCTGGTGCCAGATGGTGGCGGTGACTGGGCGTCTGTTCTGCGACGCTTAGCAGTCAGCAGATGGAGTGGCGTAGGGCGAGTTTTGCGCCTGGCCACTATCGCTCCTTCCTCGGGTGTTATGAGTCGGTGGCTCTTGACCACTATGCGGGGCGTAATGCGACTTCGTCTTCTTCGTAGATCGACTAGAACCGGCGACTGGCGCCGAGAGCTAGCTTCTCCGTCGAGATGTTCAGTAACTTTCACTCTGCGGGGGGTTCGATTATATTCTTGCTCGGGTGAATCTTGCTTACGGATTCACTTTACCGCGTCGCGTAGCGGCCGCGCTCCGTACCGCGCTGCGCCTCGCGAGCACATGCGAGAAAGCTGTGCCTCGTGGGTTGCATATGCATAAGCGTTTGCTGTGGGATTTACACAAATCGCCACAATGTGCATTAAAGTCTTTTAATAAAATAGAGTGAGAAAAGGAGTTACAAAAATAAAATAGATTCATACTCCGAAGGGGACATAGGCGCATGCGGATGTTTATAAACCGACATTAAAGTAAGATCGAAGCGTGCAAAATGAATGGTGACAGCCATGCACTCGAGTTTGTTTCCAAGATGAAAGCAATCAGTAATCAAAGTATATGGAATGGATTTACGAATCACAAAAAGTAGTCCACCACAGTTTTACAAATTAGAATCAGTCCGAAATACGTTAAAGTCGTGGATATTTATTTAAAGACTAGAACGGAGCCAAGTTTCAGACAATGCTAAGACGTCACATTCTTGAAATAGCATATTAGAAATATCAAGTTTGTTTAATAAGAAATGGCAGTTCCACTGTATTATTTTAATAGCTTGATTGGTAGAAGAAATATTATACATTAGATTGGACATTAACTGTAGAAAAAAAGGGAGTGGGTTTGAAGTTATTTAAATACAATGTTTGTAAAAAAGAGCTTAGAAAATTAGATAGTTTCATAAAGTTCTAAAAGCTTAAGAAAAGGAGAATTTTTTTTTATAACATTAATGAGATTTAAGAGTTGAACAGAAGATTCTGTATTAAAATCAAAATTAATATGAGGGGATTGGTGAGGAGGAGGATGAGGGGGAGAGGATTGAGATTGCGAGTTTAACAAAATACTGTAACGATCCACCCCCCCTGATCATTACCCGGCTGTCGATCTGCCGGAAGGCTGCCGCCCGGCGAACACCAGCCGGACAAATGCAGTGGCGCTATGCGCCCTTTTTTATAGTCTCAGATATCGCGACCGAAACGGGCCGTTATACGGCCGCTATACACCCAAATCCGGGGACGTTGCCTCGGCGCTTCCGAGTCACGCCGAATTACGACGGAAAGCGCCAAGCGATGGTCCCTGTCGTACCACCGCCGAGGCCGCCCGAACGCCGCCGAATTTGTTCGGAAATAATTATGGATATTAACCGGAACAATCGGGCCAGACGATTAGCGCCGGAATTAACCGAACGGGCGGATTTCCCGGATAAAAAGAGCAGCCCGACACAAGAAGAGACACACCGGTTCCTGCTCCGATCAGAGCCTGTACGGCGCCTGAACCAGAGCTCCGAACTCAAATAGCTTCGCCAAGGGAAGCGAAAACGGGGTTGGGCGCACCCAGCCTCCGCCGAGAGTTTTCGGCATTTCCTAAAGAAGCCTCCTAACCAAATCATTTACCGAATATTCGAGGTCGGGCGCACCCGGTTTCTGCTGAGAGTTTTCAGCACATTCAAACGATCCTCTCAAGCCACGCAACGACAAGAGTCTACCGGTAGGGAATCACCTGCCGCTGACGGGCGTTCCCGTCTAATCGTTGCATCCATATACGAAATAATCCCGTCCTGCAATCCATCACGAACCGAAGCAGATATCACCGCGCTTATAAGATAAGCGCGCGCTCGAGCCCCGCGTCCACGCTCTCTCGCGCCGCGCGCTCCCGCGCCCCGCGCTTGCGCGTCACGCGCTCTCACGCCTAGCGCTCTCGCGCTTCCGCGTGCCTGCACACCCCGCGCCTACGCTCACGCGTATACAACTCGCACGCTCAGCAGTTAAAGAGCCGAGGAACGTACAAAAACGCGACGACAACAAACCGATCCGTCGCCTCAATTCCGAGAACTTTAAATCGCGACAAGCCACTGCATTTTATGTACGATCGGATGATTAAATAAAGACGTCACCGTTTGATCCGATCCGGCCCATACATTGTAAACGCGTAATGTATTTCTGTACCCGCACGCACTACTTTCATAGCGGACATTTATACACGGACCAATATTATACACGTACACTCTGTAACTCTACATACATGCACACGTTGCAGTCACACAGAAGATTTATACTCGAACACACATTATACACGCATACGTAATTCAGTCACATTGTACATGCACACTCTTTAGAACAATAAACTACATCTTTAAGGAACTTCCGTCGTTATTTGTCTCGTAGCCCTTTCCGAGCCCTGATCCCGGCTAGCGATTCCGAGCCGTCTCGCGAAAGCGGCGACGTTACAATACCATTATGGGGATATGTGGAAGGGGATCTTCCGTTGGGTGTTATCAGGAGAGAGTTGTGAATAGAGGAAGAGGAAAAGTTATTATGAGTTTGATTGGGCAAGGAGCTGGAAGTGTAACACGTGGAATGGGGGATACCGTTTTTTGAGTGGAATTGATTTGTATAAGATGGGCATGAGGAAGGATGGGGGAGGAGGCTGAAGACGAGGAAGGAGAAGACAGAGTTTTTCTTGAAGATGAAGAGGATGATTTAGAGTTAAACAAATTTGAAAAGGTCGTCGAAAAAGGAGAGGGGTGACTGAGAGGGGATGGGTGGAAAGGAAGAAGAAGGAGATAGATGAGGGAAAAGAGAGGAGGGAGACGAACCGCCGAGGACAGGAAAGTCAGAGAAATTATTAAATAAATTAATATTTGATTTTTTGCAGAACTACTACGAAGACGATTTGTGGCATCTAGAAGAGTAATATTTTCGCATGCGGCAAGTTCTCTTATTTTTCTTTGTAGAACGTATTCCGGACAAGGAAAACTAGTGGCTTTGTGTGGACCGTAAACAATTTATACAAGAAGGCGTCCCATCTTTTTTTTTGACATGAGTCAGGATTATCGTGTGATTTCTCACCTCAATATTGGCATCTAGAATGACATTTACACTGTGATTTTAGATGGCCGAAACGTAAACATGCGTAGCAAAGCGAAGTCTTGGGAACAAAAGGTTCAACTGTGTGGCTTACCATATACAAGTATAAATACCTTGGAAGAGTTTAACCCTTGAAGGTTATCAAGATTGTTTTGGAAGGTCAAGGCTAAGTCGTTGGTGGTATCATTAGAAGACGAGAAATTATTGTTCCCTCTCCTTCTATTAAGCCCCTTTACGGATGTTACGACAACTTCACTATCAATTCCTCTGCGGATTTTTTCATCTGATAAATCTAGAGATACGTTACGAATAATGCTCCTTTTTGCTGTAGAAAGGAATAAAAGCTTTATATTTTTGCTTTGAGAATAGAATGAAAAATAAGATTATTTGCAGCTTCGCGTGATTTCAGTTGAATATTTATTGTAAAATAAATTTTCTGGATCTCCACGATGTCTTTTTTGGAGATAGAGTAGAGAAGATGACCTACACAAATTGGATCAATATAGGAGGAATGTTCAGTTTAAATAACCACGTCAAAAGGGCCTCGTGAGGTCCTGTCGTATCTATTCGATTCCAAAGGAAAGTCAAATGCATCACTACCGTCCAACGGACGGAAGGATGGCTTACCTGGATCCGGACGATCTCTCTCGTTCAACTCGCTCCCAGATTCTGTGGAGACAGACGAAACTTTCTTTTCAACTATCTCGCGTTTAGAGTTTTTGGTTTTTTACCATGTCAAGGCGGGGACTATCAATAGACTCCTTAGTCATCAGCAGAGATGAAGCCTTAAAAACAGAAAAAGAAGGTGTTAAATCAGATGCAACTTTGTCGATGGGCACAGATTCCGAATCTATGTCGACATCAGGGTCAAGGAAGGGAGGAAGCTATATAGTTTAGTCTATCTTCGTCATTGACTATTGACACGTCATTAGCACTTGTATCTACAGTAATTGCAGATATTGGTTTAAACGATTTAAATTTATAGGCAGGATCTCCCAACGGATCTTGAATAGACACTGTTCAATCGAAAGCCACGCGGTCGGAATCCCGGCCGACCAGGATGGCGGATACTGCGTTCTACGTACGCAGATAAGGTGAACAAAAAACAAGCAGCCGCACAAAGCGAAAAATACCGCACATACAATATAAGCACGCCACAGAATTCGAGCGGAACAATAATTGACGTTAAATAGAGAACAGAACGAAATAGAATAAATAATTCACTACGAAAAGCAAGCCTCACTGAGCGGGCACATGTGCACACTTCAACGGACAGCGCTCGAAATTCATAACGGTAATAGAACGGACGCAATAACTGCGGGATCCTTTCGCGAAATCACATCTCTCCGTAGTTGACATTGTTTTTCCAGACAGCGCACTATTTTTAGTAACTGCCGCTCGCAGACGTCGTGCAATAACAAAAAAAGGCGGTTCAAAATGACCCGAAAAAGTTCAAAAGTATGACCTTTATTGCCTTTCATCCACTACAAAGAAGAAGAACAGAAAAGAAAAATCTCAGACTATCAACCGGGGGACTATTAATCGGCAGTGACTCTCACTAGGCGCGCCGGTCGGGGCGCGTCAAACTAAAAGTTCTGACTAGAGCGCTATAGCAAAATCAAAATGAATCCCCGGTTCGTCAAAAGAAGGACCATTTCGAACACCGAGAAAAATACAAAAAAAACTCAAAATGTGTGGTTTTCCCCGTGGTTGGGTCAGTGCGACTTCGCAACTAGGCAAACGTGGTCGATCTTTGTGTGAGTAGGCCGCGGGCCAGAGTTTTCAACGCGGCTCTTGATCACCGCGGCTCTTGATCACCGCGACGGCGTGGTGGTGGTGGAGACTGTACGGCGGGGAGGCTCAGGTCCTCGTTGACCCCTTCCGGGGATGTTGGGGCCTCGGGCCCGCCAGCCTTCCTGATAAATAGGACAGTCCATGACTGTCTTCCCAAAGTGACCGCAGCGGAGACAGAACTGTATTCGGTGGGGCCGGGAGCACTTGCTATAAAAATGGTCGAGGTCCCTGCAGTTCCAGCATCCTTCCGGCGGAAATAGGTACCGCGACACGACTTGCACTGGTTCTTGGCCGGCCGGCTCCTCGGATCCCGAGGAGACCTCGAGAGCCTCCGTTTCGCCATCGGTTTGCGCGGCCCGTTCTTCAGTCGCGGGTGCGACCTGCGCCACGGCGTCCTCCGTGGTGACTTCGGTCTGTGTAGACCGCTGTTCTCTCATGCCGCACGCCATCCGGACCCGCCCAATTTCCTCGCGCAGGTTGACCCAGAATAGAGAGTCTTGTTCCGCCGCCGCCTTTAGTTGCTCCGCTATCTCGCGGAGTACTGCGAGTGAACTCATTTTCGACAGCGCTTCTCGACAACACAATCTACGGATCAGGTGAGGCAATATATGGTTTCAAATCCTTGACATGAATTTTTCCGATCGCTCGGTTCTCATTGCCCGCAATCTCGTATACGACAGGTGACAGTACTTTCGCAATGGTGAACGGCCCGTGATATTTAGTGGCTAGTTTCGCTGATACGGCTTGCGCTGCGGACGACAACACATGCTGTCGCTTCAAAACTTTATCGCCGACAACAAAACGTCTATCGCGCCGATGTTGATTATAATAATGCGCTTGACTTTGGTGAGCCGCTAAGTTTTCTATCACCCAGTCTCGCAAAGCTTGAACACGCATTTCGCGGTAGCGGTATCTTCGACCTCTAATTCGTGATCGGGTGGGTCCCTCTTGCCTTAAATTTGCCGGGGATGGTTCTTGTCCGAAATTTAAAAAGGCAGACGTAGCCTGTAATGACGTATGGAATGCGGTATTATACGCGAATCTAAATTCAACCAGATGTATGTCCCATTCTCTGTGATTGTGCTCGAGAAACGCAATCGTCATAGTTTTCACGACGCGATTTACGCGCTCGATAGGATTCGCTTGAGGATGATACGGCGATAGTCACACGAGCGATACCATATTCTTCCGCGAGAGCCTTTAAGTCACGGTGAATAAATTCTGTGCCGTTGTCCGTTAACAATACTCGCGGCGTTCCCCAGCGGTTAATAACTAAGTCCGCGATAGCCTTTCGAATCTTCTTAACGTTCGCTTTGCGGAGCGGATAACACTCGATCCATTTAGTAAAAAGATCTTGGATTATCAAAAGATACGCGAATCCATTTCGAGTGGCGGGAAATGGGCCCATAATATCGGCGGCAACAACGGATCACGGCGTGTTGACCGTTCGTCGCCCCATTAGGCTGACCGGAAGGTCTTGCTCGTCTTTCGTTCGTTGACAGGTATCACAATGGCGCACGTAACTCGCGACATTCCTAAACATACGCGGCCAATAATGTCTCATCGCGTCGATACCTGCCTGAGGGGTATCGTGATTTTTTCTAATGATCTCGAGACGCGAAGCTTTCAGAAGTACGAGCTTCCATTGTTTCATATCGTCTACTACTTGCGATATTATCGGGTTCGGTTTCCGAAAATATAACAGATCGTTTTCTATTTTCCATCCCGGATATTTTCGCGGCTCGGTCTCGACATTTCGTATGCGTGCGTCGTCCGTAATCGCGACAGCGCATAGTTCTTCGGCGGATTCGTACATTCGCGACAGTGCATCGGGAACATGATGTAAGATCCCCTTTACGATGTTCGATCTCGTAATCGTATTAAAGCAATTCGAGCCCACCTCGTTAACCGGCCTGTGGGATTTTTCAAATTATGCAACCACCGTAAGCTGCTGTGATCGGTAATTACTTTAAACTGATAGCCTTCGAGGTACGGCCTGAATTTGCGAATCGCCCACACAATCGCGAGACATTCTTGTTCGGTAGTCGAATATTTCTTGTTGTTCCTCCATAGGCGGTATCTCTACTAAACCGCAACAGACCGGCGGATTTTTACACGTGGCTCGAATTTGCGTTCGTTTCTGTTTGATGTGATGTGAGACGGAAGCCTGGCTTGAGCGGTTGTAGGCGTGCAGTCCGCGGGCGGCGGAGCCTTTCTGCGGCCGTCTTCCTCGGCTCGATGTTCCCGCTTTCCGAAGCATTTACGCGAAGCGACGAATCTCCTGATCTCGCGTCAAATTCGTATTCGGTAGCTGGGTTGTCCGAAAAATACCATTTTTTGTCGCGAAATTTACGCCGATTCCAAATAACGACAGAAAATCTACCCCGATGATACACGGTAACGCCACGTCGGTAGCGCATATTCTCGCAACGATTTAGTTCGATGGCGCAAAGTAAGCGGTAACTCTATTTCTCCGCGAATTCGCGTGGTTTGCTCCGTGGCGGGTGTCACGCGTCTTCCGTCTTCCGTCAGCACTATTAAATGTTAACCACAATTCTTTCATTAATTCGACCGCGGACGGTCCGAGAAACGTTCGATTCGATCCTGAGTCTAATAAGGCGGGGATCTCATGCTCCGATATTCCAAAATACAAAAACAACAACGACGACGCATCACGACAACCAAACGCACTATACGAGAATTCACCGGTACACGGAACAATGCGAAGGGGTTGTGAGTTAGAACAGGAGTCGGGTCCCCCTTACTAGTCGACTTCTCTACTCTTTTCCTGAACAGTCAGGACACGTACGTAAGGACGTACGTAAAGTCACCTCCGCTCTACCGCAGCGATAGCAATGCATTCGCGGTGCTGCCTCGCAATCTCGCGAAAAATGACCGATACCATCGCAATTCCAGCATTTAGCTGTTGAGGCGCGCGAGGTTCTCGCCTTTGCGTTCGCGGTATTAGCCGACGACGACGTCCAGGCGACAGCGACCGCATCGGTGGACGCTCTTGCGGCGCGATCTTTATGCCGCTTTTCTTTGCGCGATCCCGATCCCGAATCCGTGGAGCTTGCGGATGACGTATTCAATGCAGCGAGAGTATCTTGTTTCGGCACGTGTTAGCACTGCGCGGCGTTCAGTAAGCTAAATCGGGAAACAAAAATTTTTCCGGCGTCGACGGGGGCACAATAACGGTGTGTCAGCTGGTGGCTACCTTCCACACGGGTCGCGACGTATTCTAATGCTTCTTCGACTTCGTCTCGACGTACGGTTATTTGTAAACGCGGTAACATATTACGAAACGCGTAACTCACTTGCTCCGCTTCGCTCCTGGGTGGCGATAACCGGTCGAATATTGCCCTTAAACACGTTAAATAATCGGCCACGGATTCCTCCTCTCCCTGCGTACGCCTCAATCTCGTCGCGAATTGAAAATCGGGATCTCCAAATCGCGTACGCCATGCGGTTTTAAAAGCCGACTACGTTGGTAGCCGATCGCGCCTCCCGCGAAACCAATGTATCGCGATACTGGTTAAAAAGAACGGTAAGCAACGGAGAATGTCTTCATCAGATACTGAAATTAAATCGCGACCCTCAATACGCAGTAAAAACGTCTCGGCATCTTCTCCTCGCGCCCCCGAAAATTTCAAATTCCACTTTTTCATTGTACTTGGCGATCTCGCCAGAAGAAGTGACTTAGGTCTGTAGAGTGTGGAGTAGAGTGTCTTGAGATATATCTCGCGTATTTTTAAAGTTTATTACTCCTTCTTTGAATCAGTTGATCAAAATTTCTTCGACCAATTAAATTTTTAAATGACCTCCCTCTTATGGTTTAGGAGGCGTCTTCATCGATATCAGAGGTTTGAACTTCTTTAGTATTGCTTAAGACTTTTGTTTAAGAATTTATGTTCCAGCCAATGGAAAGTTGTTGCAATTTGAGCGAGCTTGATACCTTTATTACTCTCTTGAATTTAACGTAATGCCGATATTGCATAAAAGGTGATCTGTTAGGTGAGCACATTCGATATTGATAAAAATGATCCGTTTGGTATGCACAATCGATTTCAAGGTGGTCCGATAGATGACTCCATCCGGATTCAAGTCTCTATTAAATTCTTATGTCTGAATAGTTTGTCTCACCTGTCAGGTATTGGTTAACTTAGGGCCGGTTGTTCCATTCGGATAAACTATGAAGTTATTTATCTCATGGTTAAAAATCTTACTTGCGTTCCACTTTCCGGTAAAATTTATCTCCCTGGTAAGTGACCAGTATCAAATGATAAATTACACGGCACTCTCGGTATCGTGTAAACCACTTATCTGACAGAAAAATATGTGGTGGAGATAGAGAGCACACACAACACAGTGGGAGATGCGCTGGTTAGGTTATCCGAAATTTTATCGATTTGTATATATTAATCTTTTGTGATAAAAAAATAATGTAAATATTACGATATCGAGAATGGAAGCGGAATTGTGCGAAAATCAACTTCTGTATGGTGATAACGAAGAATCTGATGAAGAAATAATAATAGTGATTTGCAAACAATATACAACTCGTCCAGATTTATTCATCCGCGTCTAGATTTATTCAATGAATACGATAATGTAGAATTTCTAAGACGGTTTCAGTTTTGCAAACGCACTGTCCAAATGATTTTAATTCTTATTGAAGAGAGAATAAGAAGCAGGACTAACAGGTAAATATTAAATATTTTATTTAAGGTCATTTATTTAATGTATATGCTATATAAGCGAAGATTCTCACATGCAGCTATAATTTATATATAATATTAATAAATATACATATATATTTTTTATTTCAGAAATCATGCTGTGTCACCACATCAGCTATTACTTACTTTAAGATTCTATGCAATTTGAATCTTTCAAGTTACAATTGGTGATTTTGGTGGCATTCACAAATCCACCATGTGCAGGATTATAAGGAAGGTTACAGAAGCAATAGCATCTTTACGTCCGCAATATATTTATTGTCCTAATTCAAATCAGAGTATAAGGTACACAAAAGAAAGGTTTTACAACATTGCTCGTTTCCCTAGAGTTATTGGAGCTATTGATTGTACTCATGTTAAAATACAATCGCCAGGTATGTATTAAGTTGAAAGTGATAAATAGTAAATCTATAGTATTTCCATATTGCTTTTATTTATAAGTGGGGAGGAGACTGGAGTGTACAGAAACAGAAAAGGAATATTTACTATAAATGTGCAGGCTGTTGGTGACAGTTCTTTAAAATTTTTAGACATTGTAGCACGGTGGCCGGGTTCAACCCATGATTCTACCATTTTTAATGCTAGCAGAATACGTGCAAGATTTATTAATGGCGAAATGGGAGATGCACTATTACTTGGTGACAGTTATATATAGATAGTTATGGTTGCTCCAATTTTTTATAGACATCACTGCTTGAAACGCATTCTCAACCTGAACAATTATATAATAAGTATCAAATACGAACACGAAATGTCATTGAACGAAGCTTTGGAGTATGGAAACGAAGATTTGCTGCACTGGCATTTGGTTTAAGAATAGCACCCTTAACTGCACAAGCTGTAATAGTAGCTACTGCGGTACTACATAATATTGCACAAGACAAAGCAGAACCTGATCTTCCAGTCGAGAGAGATTTCGATGCCGAAGCTGCATTTGAGGAATTGGAAATTCAAGAAGTACAATATCATAATGGCATTGATAATGCTAATGTACGGCGTAATCATTAATTGATACATATTTTGAACGGTAATGTATTATTTTCTATACATTTGGACAACTATTTCTTTCTGACTAAGACAAATTTTGTTTATAGTCTTGCCCGTTGATGTGTACACACAATTGGTTAAAATTAATATATTCTAACATCAAGATTGGAAAAATATACAATATTTCATACATAATATTTGTATTATGTATTTATGTATTTCATACATAATATTTTTTTACTTAGGAATGATTTAATCATGAAAATATATTTGTACGCAGTTATATTTATTTTGTAACATATTATAAACTATTTGTATTTATAGCATAACCTTTAAATATATTTTATATAACATTATGTAATATATATTAATATAAAAAAAAAAATTTTACATCTAAACATAGCAATCAATATTTGAGCAGTTTTTCTAATTTAGCTTTCTTTATCTGTTTTTGCAAAACCCTCATTTCGTTTTCAACTTTAGCAGCTTTGAGTCTGCAAAGAATTGATTTTCTTTAATCTCCAGTTCTTTCTTTAATATCTTAATTCTTATTTCGTGAACTTCTTCTTTCATGTCTCGGTCTCGTTCTGACGTTTTATGTGGAATTTGCTGATGCGTTTTCTTCAATTTTTTAGTGCGTAGTTCTGGTGCTATTGTTTTTTTCAATATAGAAACACCAGTTTCCTTAGTATTTCTTCTCCTCTTACATCCTTTGTTACTTTCTTCATTGTCTGACGTTTTAGTTTCTCCATTATTTTCTGTATCTTCATTCATTAAGAATTCAACTTTTTCCACTTCTGTGTTAAGTGATTTTGTAGGACTATTCTGTTAGATAAAGAATGTGTAGATAATTATTTTATTCCTGCCTTAAAATATGCGTATCAATATACATTTACAATATACTTACTATCTCCAGATATGCATTATCAACATGTATATTGTTATTTGTTTTCATTGTATGCTCTATATCTGCAACTGTTGCATTTTCTTTGCAGATTTCTGTTGAAAAGAATAAGACAATACAGGGTGTCCAATTTTAATCTTTCACCCCCTCATAATTTTGCAGGAAGCGGTCGTAGAGAAAAATGTTTCATACAAAAGTTTTTTGACTTCGAGGGGGACATAAGATGGTGTTATTGATTTGACCTTGGATAGTCGTTTGAAGATCACATAAAGATCACCTTCAATTTCTTAAACGGAAACCCCTATTTTTCAATACATATTCTTGTAGCATATCTCGAGAGCTTTCCAAAACACTATAATGAGTTATTTTTTTATTAAGTACTTTTCGAGTTATAAGGCTTGAAGTTTACAGTATTTTGACATAAAATTCAAAATATCATGTAAAACATTATTTTCGGTAATATTACCTTAATACTTTTATGCATAGAATCATGAGTCCAATCAGTTGGTGTAAAAAAACACAGTCGCTATTAAGAAAAAGTATGTAATTTGCAACATGCAGCTGCATACTTTTTTTTGAAAGCAATTATGTGTTTTCTTTACATCAATTGATTGGTCTTATTATTATATGCATAAAAGTATTAAGATAAGATTATCGAAAACTGAATGTTTTACAAGATATTTTGTATTTTATGTCAAAATACTGTCAACTCCAAGCCTTATAACTCGAAAAGTACTTAATGAAAAAATAACTCATTATAGTGTTTTGGAAAGCTCTCGAGATAAGCTACAAGAATATGCATTAAAAAATAGGGGTTTCCATTTATGAAGTTAATCGCCTTTGAAATTTCTTGAAAACTTCTAATATGACTCATATGACTCACATCGGAGAATCATGTGTCCCCCTTCAAACCATACAATTTTTGTCTGATCAAAAATAAAAAAGTTATTGGGGTGAGTAACTTAAAATGACTCACCCTGTATATACAAATATAACAAATCTACATTCTTCAGTTAATTTCAGGTCGAGTTTAATTTAATAGAATTTTAATTTAAGGCTTAGTTACAAAGATATATGATGGCAAAAATTGAGAGCTTGCAAAAAATGATGACCTCCCTCGACATTTTTGTTGAGGAAAAATCGTCTTCAAATAACCTCAGGAATCTCCCATTAACGGGATATGCGGTCGTTCTGGGTCACCCTGTACACACACACACAAATAAATTTATTTTTTTGCAGTTTTTTTTCAACCATTAGAAGAGAAATGCCAAAAAATAAAAACAATTTAGTGTTGCAAAGGGGTTCGTACCTACTTTCTTTTTTTTTCAAGTGGGCGTTCAACGTTCAATAAATTTTAATAATTTTTTAAATTTTATTTTACAGCTACACGCCGTAGCAGACGTATTGCCGATCGGCAAGGTAATGCAGCCGCAGTGATCGCGGCACTGGTAGCCGCAGCGGCACAAGAGTTAAATGCGCTGATGGAGATGGCGACGCCGGTTGCCGCAGCGGCGCAAGAACATGATGCGCCGATGGAGGTGCAGGCGCAAGAATCGCCGATGGAGGTGCTGGCACTGGTTGCCGCTGCGGTACAGGCGCAAGAAGCGTGGACGGCCGAGACGACAGACATGATGGCGGCGACACGGACGAAGTGGCTGTAGAGATGAGAGCGGTATTGATAGCAGAACTTTGGGCTGCAGAGGCTCGGGCGGAGGCGCAAGTAGTTGAGTGGAGAGCGATTTTGGAAGAGATGCGGGTGGCGATGTCGCCGGCGCTACCGCCGTCCGCACCGGCGCCTGAAAATAAAGCAGGTAATTTTAAAATTTACTTATAAATAAATATATGTATATTTATGGTCCACACAGTGCGTCTACAAAGTTTTAGGACTATTAATTAAACATAATAAATTTCAAAAAGTGATTTATAATTCTTGTTTAGTCTTCAACATAATCCTCTCCTAGTGCTATACATCGATTGGCATTATCGTACAGGATGTACGTCCTGTGGAATTCTTGTACTGGAATGCTATGTAGTTCACTCGTCACGTTTTTCTGGCTGAGGTAAAATCAAAATGAGATTCTTTTAATTGCGATTTCGCTTTAGGGAACAGAAAATAATCAGCAGATGCCAAATCTGGCGAATAAAGGGCGTGGTTAAGAACAGTAACATGTTTCTTTGCAAGAAACTGCTTAACAATGGTCGAGTTATGACGAGTTGTCATGCCATCCAGAAAAACGCGATGATTGAACTACGCAGCATTTCAGCACAAGAATTTCATAGAGGCCATAAAGAAGCTGTACGACCATGCCAATCGATATATGTATAGCACTAGGAGGAAATTATATTGAAGACTAGACAGGAAATACGGTACTTTTTTGAAAATTATTATGTTTAATTAAAGTGGTCCTGAAACTTTGTAGACGCATTGTATACATATATTATAAAATATTTGAATAATAAATGTAACTTATTTTAAAATATTTTATATTATATATTTATTTTAGAAGGAGAATTACATCCAGGTAATGTAAATATCAGAAAAGTAGGAAAGGTAAGTTATTTTGTTAATCTTATTGTTAGTTAAATTATAATAATAATCTTAGTTAATCTATATTAAATAATTTATTTATTTAAAATTTTTAATTAATAAAAATTATGCGTTAATTTTTTCAGCTATTTTCTTGTGATTACCAGGGCTGTTACTACGTGTCTGACCGACCATATAATGCGCGCAGGCATATGAATTCTTCAATTCATAGATAGAACTTAAGTACGCTTTGTGAGGTCTAGTCACAGTATAAGTATACACAGTAGCGACAGTGAGTGTCGGCACCTTTGATGTAGGTGGTCTCAAGTCACGTGGTATGCCGCTATGTTGTTAGATGTACGGCCGCGCCACGATTCAAATATACGTATTGTATAAAAAAATATTTCTATGTTTGATTATGATTCAGAGAATTTATTGAAATAAAAAAATATAAAGAACATTTCTGTGCATGTATACATATATATATATTTCTTTTTGAAAATTAGTTGCAATATAAAATATTCAAAATTATTTGTTTTTTATTTACTTTTATTTTGTTTTTTTGTAATATATTGTAAAAAAAAGAATTATAAATTATATGTATAAATTATTGGACGTAAAAGCAAATATATAATACGTATAGATCATTGAACAAAAGCGAAAATACAATATATACACACACACACATATATATATATCATTATAGGCTCAAAAGCGAATATACAATATATAGATCATTGATTGTGAGTGCAAAAACGAATATATAACCTATAAATTATTAGGCAAAAGTGAATTAGAAAAAATCTACAATACATTGACCATTGAAAAGCTAATGTAAAATTCAAAAATTGTATAAATGATTTAAAAAATTATAAATAATTAAACAATTTTTTGCAGCTATCTTCTGAATGTCCTTCCAAGTATTCCAGTAGAAAGAATACGTTTTAGGCATCAATGTTACAGGCAACTGAAACAATAATTGATATAATTAAAAATATGTAATATTCACTATTATTATGCTGTATAATAAACTTACATAAGTAAATATGTTAAAAATTTATTTTAGTAAATAACACAGTAAATAACAGGTTCATAAGAAATAAAAATTTATTTAGCAAGCAACAGTTTTTTACATTAATTCAAAGTTCCAAAAACTTTAGAAAATAATAAGTAACTTGAATCATAAATTTAATAATGTTGAGATCGATTTAAATCTCGGTACTATGAAAACAACTTAATAATTAAACTAAATGATTTAATAATAACTTAATACAAAACTTAATTAATGAGAACACAGACATTTCTATAAAAATATGAAATAATTATAATTATAAACATAAAAATTTAAATATAATTATAAATATATAAATATAAAAATTTGCATTTATACAGAAAATATAGACTTAAATTTTAATTGTGACGTAAGATTATAGTTTTTCTATGTCCAGGCTGCGATTTAAAATGCTTATTAATGAATTTTAACGTGTAAAATAGTCGTACTCGAGCGTATAATTTTAATAAATAATTATAGGGAAATTGCTGACACGGATGAATAAATTTAACATCTTTAAAAATTGTAATAAGATTACGAATTACATGTTTTTGTATAATTAATTCCTCAATTGTAAAAAAAAATAAATGTTCTAATGCTTTGATATATTCTACGAAATTATCATTCGGCATTAATAGATTCCCAAAAGGATTATCTTCGATAGAATTATAAGCCTTAGAAAAGCAGAAATATGATGTTTGATTTAAATCGGTATACGAGCGTGCATATTGCAAACAAATCTCACATGAATGTTTTTGAAGACATTTACGTATTACATATCCACAAACATATCGAAACACATCATGTTCATTTACATCCATCTCACGATAATCATGGTCATCCAAAAGTATTGGTTCAATAAAATCATCTGTGTTATTGTTTGGTTCAATATCCATACAATTCTCTTTGAAATTTGTAATATTTATTAATATATCAGCATTGTCTCTTTCACAATTCCCAGTTTTATTAGCAGTACAATACTTAATAGAAAAGAGTTTTCTAAATGAATAAAAAACTGAATTGGCGTAGGATTAAAAACATTGCCATTCAATCCTCGAACATCTGAAAAAAGTGTTTTAAACTCTTGAGAAAAACGGCGCAATAATAAAAATTTGGTTTCTGGATGTACATTTTGCAAATATTCCCACATTTGAAGAAGGGAATTTATATTGTGTATCATGCATTTGAAAACTTTAACTCTATTAGAAATATTAACACCTGCTTTATTAAATATCGTTATTTTAGATAAGTAATCTTTAATTTTTGAAAGAAATTCTAGTTGATATTGCGCTCCCTGAAAAGCTTGTTTAAATTGTGATGGATGTTGAACACAAGATGAATTAAATAGATCGAAAAAATCATTCATATTGTGCACAAAATCTGCTGTTCTAAGTGCAATTGCGGCATCTGCAGGTTTAAAATCTCCAGAAATAACCATTTTCCTCAAGCCACTAGCAACTGTAGAGCTCAAAATTTGCGTAGCGTAGTATACTTTTATTTTTTCGAAATTCGAAAATTTTATGTTTATCAGTGAGTTTAGGTGCAAATCGAAACTCCCTGCTTTGATCTTGAATATATAAATAATTAATGCATTCCCAAGAAATTGGCTCAGAATCGTATTCAATATTATTATCATGTAAATTATTTCTGTCAGCTTTTGCTATATGAGGTGAATAAAAAAATTTGAAATCTGCTTATTATTAACAGAAAAACATGGATCATCATCTGTCACACTTAAAAATTTAGCAGTTTGTTTAAAATTCCCTCCCATATCAGAGATGAATGCGAGTACTTCTAATCCCGCACTTTGCAATTTTGCAATAGCTTGAGGAATAATAGTTTTTACTTTCTGAGCGGAAAATGTTGAATTAAGAAAGTAGTAAGCCAAAGGTTGTTTCCAATCATTGCAAATTCCTCTGATCATTAAAACTGCAACATTACATGCAGAAAGATATGATTTGCCATCACCCAAGTCTTCAAACCCAATGACTTCATCCTGACTTATATTATAATACAGATTTGCTTTAATTGATATTTCATCAATGCATAAAATACAAAATTTATCGAGAGATGATGAAGAAGACTCAAACTTTTTCTTCAAGGCATCAAAAACAAAATCATGCAAACCGGGAGCAAATTTCAATTGTTCAATCATGCGTTGTAAAGTTCTGACATTAGGAAGGATAAATTTGTGTGCTAAGAAGTTATAAACTCTAATTCCCCCACAAAACAATAAGCCTAAGCAAAATTTTTTAAATACAAGCGGATATTTTCGTCCTTTGGCTGACTTACAGTTATTAAGATGCACTTGAGTTTTCACGAAATTTGCAATTTCTGGTGGTAGAAATTTATCTGTAGCCTCGCAATATTCATTCAAGGATATTTCCCTCGCAGAAGTTTCTATTTTATTTTTCTGTCGTTCTAGTTGTTTTAATTTCCGAACTTCTCGATGTAACGCAATAATTTTGCCTCTCAAAATTTTTTTGCGTGGAGAATGATTGGAAATTCTTGGCTCTGTTTCAGTGTACTCATCTTTTAATTGTAACACTGATTCTACTTGTTCATGTTGCTGATTAATTATGACTTGATGATTGTTAACTGTAATATTTAAAAAATATTAAATTTCAAAACTTAAAATATTGCTTATTATATATTCTTTTTATTATAAAAGAAGGAATACGAACATATAAATTGTGACAAACATGTAAATTTTTTAGTAATTGATTTACTGAAATTTTATATTACTAACATGATAATTCTATATTAAACTATACAATAATTTTATACTGAAAATTATTACCTGATATTGATGATTGATATTCAATCTTGTCTGAACATTCGGTTTTAAAATGTTGCTTCTCACAATTACATTTCATAATGGCGCAATCAACTAAAACATAATAATTATATTCTATACATTTTTTCTTCCAAAGAATTCAAAGTACCTATACCTGATAAGATATTTTCATCATTATTTAAATTGAATATTGTTTTGTTTCCACTTGATAACTCCAAACATTTATCATTTTTAGATACAGGAATTGCATGTGCTTGTAATCTGTTTTTTAAATCATTTAAAAACATCGATGATGTAAAATGATCACTACAAACTTTATAATTTGTATATAGTTTTTCTAGTGGCACGTCAATTTTGCGATCACATTTTTCCGACCACAATTTTGCTCTAAAAAATATTTTATATAAAATATATTAATAAAAAATATTTGGTATAATTTAATAAACAATAAACACACATTAATAAGAATTATTTTTACCTAACTGGATCTTTTGGGAATCGAAAAAAACTGAGATTAGATTGACGCCCAGAAATATTTTGGCAGCCTTTCATGCTACAACTATATCCTCCTTTCTTCATTTTGCATATTACATTCTGAAAAAAACACAAAAATTATTCCAATCACAAAAAACATGAAGCTATAGAATTAAAGGTTACCTGATGTGACATTCTGGGCGCAGCCGTATTGTTAGATGTACGAACTCGCGCATGCGCACTAAAATTTGATACCGGGTCGGATGGCTCACTGTCGCTACTGTGTATACTTATACTGTGGTCTAGTGCTGTCCGTTTGGGGCATAGTTCATCTGGTGAGAGAGAGAGGGGAGGGAGGGAGGAGAGGGGGAGGGGGAGGAGAGGGGGAGAGAGAGAGAACAGTCGTTTTCTTCCTTTAGAACTTTTACGACGTGGTGGATTACGATTAGACGCAGAACATTTACAACTGCTACATCGCCACATGCATCTACGTCCTCACCTTCCTCTCCTCAGGCCATCAGTTTTACCTCAATTCCAGATCATCCCTTAGCGTATAAGCGAATATCTAATGGACGTTCGAGGATACTGTAGAGCGTCCAATTTAATTCTGTACAGCTGAGAAACAAGTACATCGAAGTTTTAATTAATTGTCATTACATTGTACAGCTATACAATTGTGTTGTAATCCAAACGCAATATGTGTTTCTACAAGCACGAGCAGATATAATTTATCGCGCATATACAGGGTGTATCCTAAAAAGTGGGAAGTATTGCAATGGTGGATTCAGTACACAAAAATAAGGAAAAAAGTTCATATAAACATATGTCCGATATGATCTTGTTTTCAAGTTATAGCCTCTTTTATTTTTCAACAGAATTAAAATAGTTAAGGTTACAGGAAGTGCTCAAAATGACTACCTCTAACTTGAATACAGGCTTCAAGACGTCTCATCATAGATTGTCTGACTTTTTCAAAAATTCCCTATCGTATTGCTCGAATTTCCCCGCAACCATATTCAACGCGTTGACGAAGTATCTCGACGTTGTCAATGGATGTTTTGTAAACAATGGATTTTAGATGCCCCCACAAGTAATAATCGAGTGGATTCAGGTCTGGAGAGCAAACTGGCCAGGCAATTGGACTAGCACGGCCTATCCATCTACCAGGAAACCGTTCATCCAAATAACGTCTAGCTTCTCGACTGAAGTGAGGCGAAGCACCGTCATGCATGAACCACATACGACGTATGATATTTAGAGGAATTTCATCTAGTAATCCATGTAAATATACTGCTCAAAATAATTATGGCATAGAAAATATTTGCAGAAAATTGACCAACTTTGACTGCCGATAACTTCGCGAAAAATTATCGTAGACGAATGATTTTTTTCAAAATGAAGCTTGAAGTCTTTACTTTAAGAATATGCCTCCATTTTTTGCATGCGATGCACCCTTATCCCTGTAATCCCTGAAATCTGAGAACATGTTTGGCATACTGAAAATTGCCAAGTTTGACGGAATGCACGGACGTGGAAAATTTTTTTTTGGGGACGCCGTTTGTCGTCAAAAGTTCAAATCTTCCACTTCAATTTGGAAAAGAAGCGAAGTCGCTACGATTTTTTTTCGCAAAGTTACAGCTCTTCAAAGGACGATGGGTAAAGTAACCTGATTTTGACCCTGGCGATGGAACCTTTCTTATGCATGTTTTCTTATATTTTTTGATGTGCTGAATCATTATCAAACGTTTGATGAATTTGTTTCTTAATATATTTACCATTATATTATAATATGTTTTAGCAGTGAAAAGATTGAGAGAGACGCAAGAGTTGCACGAAGCTATCGGATAACCTAAAGATTGCCCTAAGAATTGTTCTAAATAAATATAAATATTTAATATTATTTTAAATAGTGATTATCATAAATTAAATGTGATTATGCGTAGCGTAAACTACTTTTGAAATAAGATGTTTATTTTATAAATGAGAGATACGATTGTAAAAATATTCTATAGTTTATAATAAGATGTGTGTGTGTGTGTGTGTGTGTGTGTGTGCTGTGTGTGCTGTGTGTGTGTGTACTGTAACAATTTCTTTCGATTTAAACTTTTAAATTTTAACCCAAAAAGGACTACAGGGCCTTACCGGGTTAATAAAAATACAAGTACATAATTAAAAGTTTAAATCTTAAGGGGATCTTAAACGGAATTGCGAACTCCGACGGATTTGCGCCCTCATCTGAACGGAACTAAATAATCGATAATTGTCGATAATTTTAGTTCTGTCATTACCGACAGCGTTATACATGTCAAAACGAGCTATAAAAGAGCAAATACAAATTGTGTTCAATATATTGAAAAATCATCGTATATTTCTGTTGTTCTATCGCTTCGTACGCGTATCAAAGAGTATCGGAGCGCATAGATAACAGTATATGTGTGTCTGCTTTTATCATATATGTTGAACACAATGTTCATATGTGTGAGCGTATTGCGAATAAATTTCTATTACATGTATATAAATATTTATTTATTCGCTCAAAAATATATGTTTTTATTTGTTTATATAAATAATACATATTATATAATAATCGTCGATTATATCGATTTGAAAAAAAACGAACTGTATTACATTGTAATAGAAAATTACAATATCCAGTTATATAATGTAATGCATATATACATTTATATGTGTCATATACATTTCTTATATTTACAAGCATATATACATATAATACGTATATATATATATATATATATATATATATATATATACGTAATCTATATGTATATATATGTATATATTGTAATAGAAAATTACAATATCCAGTCATATATATACATATATATATATATATGTATTGTAATAATTCGCAGTAAATAAAATTTCTAGTAAATAGCCTTTATCGATTTTTTACATCGATATAATAATCAATCCGCGCGCGCAGTTCATCGATCAAAAGGAATACATTATTTATTATAGCAATGATATATAATAATAAAAAAATAATAAATAATCTGTGGTCTATTTTTTCTTTTAGAAAAAGACGTTATTTATTATTCTTATTATTATAAATTAATTGTTAAGTATCCTTTTCGATGTGAAAAATTTTAGAAATTTAAAATGTGAAGAAAAGTCATATTTTATAAATTCTTATGAAATAACTGAAAGACATTAAAAATAATCTTATATGTAGTATTTTTTGCGACCTTATCATGAAAATTTTTTAATTGATCACTTGCGAATATTTCTGTAAGATTATTTTTGTCTTTCATTCAATTTTATAAGAATTTATATGAATTAATATATATAAGTCTTCTTCACATTTTAAATTTCTAAAATAATTGGTCAAATCGAAGTCAAATCGACGTCGATTCGACCAATCATTTAATTCTTATAAAATTGATTGAAAGACAATAAAAATAATCTTATAGAAATATTTGCATTGCTCAATTATATATAAAAAGAATTTTTATGATGAAGTCGAACATGATAAATATATTGACCAGTATACGACCATCGACCATTTATCGACGCATAGACGTCGTTCGACGTCGATTCGACAAATCATTTCTGGCTGGGATAATGTATTTTTATCTAGAATGGACCCCTCCCCGTCCATTCTCGTGAGAACGCAACCAATATAGGTTTTTCGTCTTTCCGATTATAATTTGCAATCGAGATTGATACAGCTTTTTCTGGCCAATTGTAGAAAAAAAATATAGATTTTTTTTAAAAATCTATATTCTTACCAGAATAGATTTTTTTAAATAAAAATTATAATTTATTTTCATTTTGGAAAAGGTGAGAGTTTATTGCTTTCTAAAATTGTATAAAAATGTTCTCTCATACATTTTACATTTTTGGAGTATTTTTCCTCGCAAGGATTGCCTCCTAAGGCTACAGTTGGCGAAAGCTGCAGCATAAATTCCACAACTTATGCCATCAGGTTGTCTTTGAACCTTTTCAAAAATTATGTCACTCGAGCTTATTGTTGGATAACGAAGATGTATATAATTTTTCTCTTTAGCTACCAATTTATCGTATGTACAGCCAGGTAAACTATCGTATACGCGAAGTTTGGAACCGTCAAAGAAAATACATCTCCAATGATTACTACAATTCCCTCCAATTATTTGTAAGCTATTATCACTACGATTAGCTTTAATCATGTGAGGGTATTCTATATATAGTACACTTTGCGTTTCGAAATGAGTAGTTTCTCTTATAATACGCAAAAATAGATCCAACAATTCATCGTTTAATTGACTTGTCATACCCAAGATATTATCCTTTACCAAATAAAGAGGAGCAAACGTATTTAAAAGTTTTTCGTTTCTTTTTATATCGTCTTCAGATATATCTCGTTCGTTACATGAGTAACTTACGATAATACAATCATCATCTTGCTCTTTATTCAGAGCAATATCAGTCATTTTTGCTTCCATCGAAACGTTCGGTTTGAATCGTTTGCTCTCTTCTATGCCATTTTTGCTTTCTATTATATTTTGTCTCTTTATTCGACTAATTGTCACTTTTTTTGTTGCTTCTTCTTTAACTTCTATAATATATCTTGGATTTTTAATTGGCATATGTCTATTGTGACGACTGTCCAAGATTTCTGGAAACATGCATTCGTTATAGAAACGTGTTAAGAAAGGCAGCATTTGATTTCTCCAAGAAATATTGTCTGCATCAATGCGCAAATATTTTCATGCTTTTTGGAGTCCAAACAGCAAAAATACAATATTCACGCCGTGTTATGTTCAACTGACCTTGAACTTGATAAAAATATCGATGGTTTCGATTCATTTTATGTGAATCTTTTTTATCAAAGATACCTTTCAAAGAAGGCACTGTCTCTACAGCTTTTTCTGCTGTCAAATGCTCAGCTGATAGAGGACATTTTATTTCCACTAGGCCATTTTCATCAATGATTCCGTCTGGAGAAGCACCCAAGCACGGATTTTCAGTATCGATAAATAATCCGCAAGGTTTTATTTCTTTATTTAATTTTCTAGCCAATTCTTTTCTTGCTACTTCTTCGTTCTCGCGACCATATTTTACAGCTTCATTATCAATCAACGAAGGGTATAAAATGGCTTTTACTATTGCTGCGCAAGATGTTGTCTGTCTCATGCGACATACAGGTCCAAAATTGGATGCTGTTAACATTTCTAGTCTCAATAATAACCATAATTCCGAATTACTTTGAGTTCTCGTATCAAATTCAATTTTTTTCCAATTTTTCGCATTTTCGGATAATTTTTCTAAATGATTTTGCCTAAGTTGCTCAAATACATCAGCTGAAGATCTGGTTTTTGAGATTGCGGACCATAATAACGATCTGTTCCTGGCTCTTGTTTGAATTTTTTTTTGCCTTCCTTGCACTTGTCGAGATTCTCTAGTTTTCGCAACTTTTATTTGTCGTTGTTTCTCCAGATTCTCAACAATAGGCGGAACAGTTTTATTCATACTTATATGCAATTCTGTAAGGACTTGTTGCGTATTAAATTGCATAGCTGCTGCCGCAACTCTGACATTGTAAGAGCCTCGTTTGTCAAAATGAATGCGCTTTCCACCAATTTCTTTGCAGATTATCGAATTAAACGATTCTGCAGGATTATTGGTTAAATTCAGCAATAAGCTGTCGGAATAACCGCTTAGATATGTGATAGCATTTTATATTTTTTGATACAGACCAAGTAATTTCAAAAATGGAACATAATTTTTGCTCGTTTTGTTATCATTCTCTTCGCATATACGACGCGTGCTTTGCATCGCTTGTGTTCGCCAAAAACATGGCTAGGAATGTTCAATATATCATTCTGCAATTCCATAGCCTTACAATGTTGAGGTGTTTGTTGGTCTTTTCTTCGTAGCTCAGCTGCCTTTTCTACCTCTTGTCTGATATTTAAAATGTTGTTTTTTACAACATTTCGCAACTCTGTAAAGCCACGCTGCCTTTGCGTTTTTGGCTGAGTCATCTCTGTCACAACTTTGAGCTTTTTACATAAATTGCGAAGTAAATGATTCGTGCATTCTATTTTTTTTACTGTGATCATTTGTTCACTATATGGTCTGTTATCAATAATGGTCTGATAAACGCTACTATCACCATCGGCAATAACTGTTTTAAAAATCAGTCCATGCATTTCTAGGCTACATTTGAAACCACGATGGCATCGCTCTCCATTCTTGTGGAGCTTTCGTTGCGATTAAAATTTTTGTAGCACTTATGAGTTTTTGGCTTGATACCTTTTCGCTCTACCATATCACATACTGCGCAATATTTATTGCGAACACCGACAAAAAGAAGTTTTTTCGTACGGTAACCAATTATGGCTCCAATACCGGAAGGAGAATTGTAGGCATTGCCATACTCTTCATCCAACTACCATCCGCTACAACTGTTATATACGGAATACCGTTTATAACTTCGTTTCTCTCAAGAGCGAGTTGCTTTTCAACTTCGCCAGCCAATTTCATATTTTTCATGGCTGTTTTTTCGAAAGCATCGACTAACTTTTCTCTATATTCTATGTACTTTGGCTCGGACATACAAGGAACACTCAAGACTGCACACTGCTCTTTCAGCTGGGCATAGCCTGTTCCTACTGTAACAGTTCCTGCTACCATAGCCATATTAACATCTAACGTTTCCGGCTCTTCGGGTTCTGAGCAGATAGTATTTTCATAATGGCACATTTGGCACTTCAAAGTCACATACATCTTGAACTCTGTGGTTCTATTTTCTATGATTTTCAAATCTTTTAAGTGGCACTCTATTCCTCGCCAATGGTTATCAAATAATCTGTGGATTTACTTCCACATATGAGCAAAGTCGACAATGCGACGGCCTTCAGGCAATTTTTCTTTGAGACGATTTGTATCCATAGGGCCATTATCGATAACAAAATAATTGTCATCTTCGCAAAGTTCGACATTTTTACTACACGTACCTGATGTATTTGAAGTTGACTCCAGGCATTGCGTCATGGGTAACGATTGGATACTAACTTTCGAATCCATCATATCGGATAATAATTCCACCGATTTCTGATAATCGATGGATTCGTTGTTAGTATCCTTAGACGTGCTGGGTACTAACGATTGGATACTAACTTTCGAATCCATCGCATCGGATAATAATTCCACCGATTTCTGATAATCGATGGATTCGTTGTTAGTATCCTTAGACGTGCTGGGTACTAACGATTGGATACTAACTTTCAAATCCATCGCATCGGATAATAATTCCACCGATTTCTGATAATCGATGGATTCGTTATTAGTATCCTTAGACGTATTATTCCTGGAGTTATTTTCCTCTTCTTGTCTCTCCAGCTTTAGCATCCGTCGCCTGCAAGAAAAATAATGTTAAAATATTGTTTGAAAAATAAGATGTGTCAGTTATTATATCATTATATATATATAATAAAGAAAAAAGTAAAATTTCTGAAAAATAAATGTGCAGTCTCTTGTTCATAAATCTATATCTAATTGAAAATTAACTACATTATATTATACAATACATTATATTTCAATATAAATGTCTTATTTTTTATAATAACCAGAGGACTCATATAAACCGTATCTGATGTGAAAAACAATCAGTTCACGGATAGATAGTCTCTGACATAAAATATCTTTTTTTAATAACCAGAACTCACATGCAAATCGTTTTGGGAGAAGATACTTGCAATTTGCAGACGAATATATCGTCTCTGACATAAAATATCTTTTTTTAATAACCAGAACGCACATGCAAATCGTTCTGGGAGAAGATATTTTTAAAAGCAACTAGCAGACGAATATATCGTGTCTGGTATAAAATATCTTTTTTTAATAACCAGAACGCACATGCAAATCGTTCTGGGAGAAGATATTTTTAAAAGCAACTAGCAGACGAATATATCGTGTCTGGTATAAAATATCTTTTTTAATAACCAGAACGCACATGCAAATCGTTCTGGGAGAAGATATTTTTAAAAGCAACTAGCAGACGAATATATCGTGTCTGGTATAAAATATCTTTTTTAATAACCAGAACGCACATGCAAATCGTTCTGGGAGAAGATATTTTTAAAAGCAACTAGCAGACGAATAAATCGTCTCTAGTATAAAATATTTTTTTATTACTGCTGCTACTTTATAACTATTATTACTACTAACTACTATTTATTACTACTATTTTATCTACTAACTACTTTAATAAAATAAGCAAGAGACTGCTTTATTTTTCAGAAATTGCTATTTTTTTCGAAATTACTTTTGTGTGTGTGTATATAAAAGGTGACCCATTATAAATCAATGTCTTCTAAATGAATTTGAATTTAAAAAATTGAACAAAAAAATAAATATGTTGAATAAGATTGAAGGGATCATTCAGAATATCGCAAAAAAACTAGAACTAGAGCGGTAGCTTCGAAGGTCGCGTAAACACGGATCGGAATGTAGCCCGATACAAAAAAAACGGTGTGCGGGAACTAACGGTAATTTCGTGACTCTCTCGCGCGACTCTCTCGCAGAATCGAAAATCGTAATAATTATCAGACTCGCGGAGAACGGCTGCACGCAAATTCCGTTTATCCGGCAAGAATTATACACGCAATATATCTATATGGTACAAGCACAAATACGGTATAGACTTTTCAGCCCTTTTACGGTACGGTACGATACGATAATAGAGAGACTTTAAGAGTCTCTCTTACGGTAATTTGGACTGTCGGCGGTAACGTTCGGAGAGGGCTAATCTCGCGTTACTCGAAGTCGGTTGGCCCCGCGCGAGCAGTAGTTAGAGAGCGCGGCTCTCTCAACTCTATGATACGGAAACGCGACAATAATTCGATAAGTACGGTATTCTTTTATGACGCGGGTCTCGGTAACTACGACACGACACCAACCTATTCGACACGTATTACTTACGGCTACCCGAGAGGCGGCTTACAATAATTGCGGGAATCCCTCGCTGTGGTCTCTCGTGGCGTACGGAACGGTAGCTGGTACAGGAGCTGCGACCACCCACTCGAGCGCGTGTCTTGCCGAACAGTGAGTTACCGTGGTCCGCTCTCTCAGGTATCTCTAGTTCCGCGCCGATCTCTCGCGCATTCCATCGATGAGATCGATGGAGGGGATGTCTAGTGTCACCCTATGTTTCCTCTAGGCGGTAACTTCTGATCGCCGGGAAGTTTGAATGCTGGTGCGAATCCTCCTCGGGTTTACTCTCGCCGGTATGCGGTAGCGGACGTCTTCCGTTAAGGGAGGACATGGCAGGCTGGCCAGGCCGTACTCCAGTCCTTGGTTTCGGAAGTGGTTGTTGTCGCTCGTTCGGTATCTCCCCGTCACTCTGCAGCGTGAGGAGAGTTCGTATAATCCAACCGGTATCCTGCTAGAATTATTTTCGTACGGTATTATTTATGCGCGAGAGTCACGTAAACATATAGCGGGAACTCGATACTTATCCGAGCGGATCCTTGGCGTCCTCGCGGTCCCTCGAGTGTCGTCCGGATCTCTTCCTCTCGAACGTCTTCAATCTTGCTTCACAATGCCGTCAGGCGCCTGCCTCTCCGGTCGCCGCTCTATACTCGCTCTATTTTAAGGGTAGTGCACCAACAGGCCGATGCAATACCGAAATCGAGAAATCGCGATAAATCGTGGTAATGGTTGGAGATCGCCCTCTCCTTAATACGAGGGGCGATCCCAGCCCCCCGAGCCCCTCCCGGTCAGGCTTTTACGCCTTTGTGACGGCGCTCAAAGGGCGTCACGTCACAGTGCATGTATGAAAGAATGCATGAATGTAGAAGAGAGAAAAGAGAGACAGAAAAACAGGAACACAGAGAGACAGAGACAGACAGATAGATTGATAGATAGATCGATAGATAGGTAAATAGATAGATTGATAGACAGATAGATAGATAGATAGATAGATAAATATATCAATAGATAGATAGTAAATAGATAGATTGATAGCTAGATATGTATGTATATATATATATATATATGTATATGTGTTTGTATGTATGTGTAGAAAATATTTATAAAGAAATGTACAAACCTTAGCATCCAGCCTTTCTTGAAGGAAACTCTATGCTTAGTCAGAGGCAAATTTTTTGCGTTATATTTCCGTCCCATTGTGTAGACAACTAACTACTAAAACTAACACTAAACTAATAAAAACTGAATAATATATATTATGTGGAAACAACGTTTTCACAGTTCTAACAATCACGACACGTTCTGACGGACTTCTTGTACGCGCTGCTTCGTTGTTACGCGAATATATAGCACGGCGCGGCGTCAGTGAAGAGTCGCGCAGTAGATCATATCAACGCATGGCGCACACGGACTTACTGCGGTACATACATACTACTGATACCGCGCGAATATGAAAGATCTGACACACGCGCGTTTTTACATACATAATAAATCAGAATATTTATTATGAGATAAATATAATTTTTGTATATATATAATAATTATTTTTCTTACACAATTATAATTATAGAGTTTCAAATGTGCCCGCATTTTCCGCAACATCAGAATGATATATCTCCGCAAAAAAGGGCCTAAGACTATATTTTTTCAATTTTTAAATAAATAATAAATAATCCTTAAACTAATAAGAATATAAATATATAAATTGATCAATAAATCAAATTCAATTAATCGTTATCGAAGGGAAAGGAAAGGAAAATCTCCGATTACGTATATTTATTTCAATCATTGAAGAGATTCGATAATTTTTTATTAATTTGCAAAATTGTCAATCGAATCTTCAATTGAATTTATATATGAAATATAACTAATTTTCTTATCAAGTAAATTTGGAAGATTCGATTGACAATTGCAAATTAAAAAAAAATTTAAATACAATAAATATACGTAATCGGAGATTTTCCTTTCCTTTCCCTTCGATAACGTTAAATTTATTGATCAATTTATATATTTATATTCCTGTTAGTTTGATTATTATTTAACATTTATTATTGATAAAAAATGCAAAATTATAGTCCTGGGCCCTTTTTTCGTGCGGGGATATCATCCTGGTGCTGTCGGCAGTGCGGGCACATATCCTGGGGTACTACGAGCACGTATCCTGGTGCTACGGTGCGAGGGGGGGGGGGGGGAGCAACATCATCGCGTCTGCCGGTAGCGGCGTAAATCGCATTATGCGAAAAAGGGCAACATATCCTTCTCAAGTCTTGAACCCGAGTTCGCACGGTGATAATCCCACGCACTAAATTGGCGCCACAGGACTACGGTATCGATATGGATTTTTATAAGACATTTCAATACTATAAATTGTTTTACGTTTTTTTACATAGAAAAATATATCAACCATTCACTTATTTCAAAAAGATAAAATACAAAATAAAACTACTTTCATCTTTTTGAAATAAGTGGATGAATAATATTTTTTCTAAAAAAGTTTCTTTTTAATTGAAATATCTCATAAAAATCCATATTGATATCATAAATCCTGTAGCTCCAGTTTAGTGCGTGAGATTATCACCGTGCGAACTCGGGTTCAAGACCGAGAAAAACACTTTTTTTTCCTTTTTCCCCCCTTTTTTTTAGACATATTTTTTTAATTATATATATTTATAAATTATAAATAAAAAAAATTCTCGTGCAATGTTGCTTTACCGAAAGCACAGCGAGAAAGACGCGCGAGATAAAAAAAATCATTTCTTACAAACGTGACATTGAATGTGTGTGTGCGCGCCGCGCGGCAACATCTTATAAAAACAAATAACAATCAGCCGCGCGGCAACAACGCACGTGCTTGCACGAGCTCGAGACGAGAATCGACAGTCTATTTTTCGTCGCCGAAGAAAGTGGAGCGAAGCGATGCCGAGATGTAAGTACCCTATATTATATCTTTTTCACTCAATCTCTCTCTCTCTCTCTCTTTCTAAATTGTATAAATATAACTATATTTTTTATATATAAATATAATTGGAATATTTTTTATTTCAGCAAAAAGTGAGGGGTATATCATCCCAAGACGGAAGACGACGGTGATGGCGCCGTCACCAACGTCTACGAAGGTGGCGACGGTGACGGCGCCGCTACCAGCGGACGCGAGGACGGCGACGGCGCCGCTACCAGCGGACGCGAGGACGGCGACGGCGCCGCTACCAGCGGACGCGAGGACGGCGACGGCGCCGCTACCAGCGGACGCGATGATAGCGACGGTGCTGCTACCGGCGAACACGAGGACAGCGACGGCGCCGCTACCAGCTGATATGTGGGTGGCGACGGTGCCACTACCAGCGGACGCGAGGATGGCGACGGCGCCGTTACCGGCAAACACGTCAGCGGAAATTATAAAAAAGGTTAGTCAAATTATTTTCCGATAATATGTATTTCTTCTTTCAAATATCAATATATAAAATAAAGGCTCAGACAAAAATAATGTAAAGGGTAAATCAATTATTCAGATGATTACGATTCGATCCTGATGTCGAATCATCAAGTACTAGGAACGAAATGTACATGATCTAAATACTTGATCTATCCTTTATATTATCCTTTATATCTTTGTCAAAGATTTTATTTTATACATTTGGGAGTATTATGAAAAAAGAAATGTATTATATAATAATAGAAATATTATCGGAAAAATTGCCTCTATTTTCTATGTTTCGATCCTGGTATTTTATTGTAACAAACACACGCAAGCAATTGACACAATGTGTGTGTATATATACATATATGTATACACATCTAATACATTGTGTCAATTGCGTGCGTGTGTCTGTTGCAATAAAATACTAGAACCGAAACGTAAGAAGACGGAAGCAATTTTTCGATAATGTATACTTTTTCTTTATATATATATATCTTTTTTACAGCGAATTAATAATGCCGTACGCAAGACGGTGACGAAGGAGCGAGCGCGGCAGAGAAGATACGCCGAACGGCGCGGTACGTTTATTGCGCCCGCCGCACCGGAATATGTGCACGCACTGCCGACAGTACCAGGATACATATCCGTACCGCCGACAACTCCAGCCTACGTATCCGTACCGGCGGTAGCACCAGGATATGTGCCCGCACCACCGGCAGCACCAGGATACGTATCCGTACCGGCGGCAGCACCAGGATATGTACCCGCACCACCGGCAGCACCAGCATATGTATCCGCACCGCCGGCAGTATCAGGATACATGCTCGCACCGCCGGTAGCACCAGCTTACATGCCCGCACCGCCGGCAGCACCAGCTTACGTGCCCGCACCGCCGGCAGCACCAGGATACGTGCCAGCACCGCCGGCAGCACTAGGATACGTGGCCGTACCGCCGACAGCACCAGGATATGTGACCGCACCGCCGACAGCACCAGCATACATGGCCGCACCGCCGACAGCACCAGGATACGCGATCGCACCAGCGGCAGGATATATGCCTACACAGTGGTGAAAAGTCCAACAATTTTTTTTTGTATTATTTTCAACTATTTTTTTTTCTTTATTTTAAATTTTTCATTAATTTTTAGTTATAAAATCGTCATTGATATGATTAATTAAAAAAATAAAGGGAAAAATGTAAAATTATTCGATTATATTTTCTATATATTTCTTTTACCTTTTATATACAACTAGGTATATAAAAGTTAAAAGAAACATATAGAAAATTTGCATATAATTCTACATTTTTTACTTTACTTTTTGAGTCAATCATAGCAATGATGATTACACCAGAACCAGTTGTTAGATTTGTCTTGCATTCTATATAATTTCATCAAAGTTATCTGCTCACAGTAATAAATCATAGTACGTTATGGCCGCGATTTGTGTAGAGTTAGATAAAATTTATTATTCGAGAGGCACATTGCTATAAATATTATATGATAATATTATATGATACAAATATTATATGATAATTTACTATATGAAATGTATTGATTATATGAAAAAGTTTGCTCGTAACAATTTGAAGTATTATATATTGATATCTGATATTTTATTGTAAGATAGGAAAAGCATGTGTGTAGTGAATTGTCTTATGCCTGGCCAAAGTATTATTATTGATATATACAATGCAATTAGTTTTATTTAAAAAAATGATAATTTGTTAGCGAAGCGTATAAAAAGCAATTTCCCTTTTTTTATTGTATATTGAAATATATTATTCTTGGGAAGAAAATTATTTCTGTACGTATGATACTAATATAACTATATATTTATATATATTCATTCATTCATTCATCTTTGTTGATCCCCTAAGGGTTTTCAAGGCGCTTTTAAGGAGCGGTCCCGAACCTTTACAATAAATTCCATTTCCCCTCGCGACCTGGTCGTGTGCGACCCTTACATATTACACACCTCCCACCCTCGATTCCCGTCCCCCTTCCTCTACCCCTCCTATCCCACCCCCTTACACCCTCCTTCTCCACCGTGTAATTCTCTTCTTTCCTCATCTTCCATTCCTTCTGTCCAACCAAGTCCTCTCTCCATCCGATTACTCCTTCCTTTTCTTTCCTTCCTTCTCGTTCCAAGCACGACTTAGTTCGACGGGTCCTCTATAACATACAAACAGATTTAGAGTCCGAGCAATTATTCCTCCCTTTCCTCTGACCCTCTCCCTCTCTTTCCTCCTTACAGCACTAAACTCCTTAGCACTCCTTGCACTCTTTCCAACCCTCCACCTCTTCATCCCATTTCCATTCCTTTCCTTCTATCCATAACCTCCTACTATCATTCTACCCTTTTCCCCTGTTCTTTTCTAACCTCGCCCTTTCCTTAATCCTCCACCTCATTTTCCTTTCCTCCCTCGTTAGATCTTCATCTACACTCATCCTCCACCATCTCCCTACCTCTCCTCTTCTTTCCAATATCTCATCCCTATCCTCCTCCTTTTCCAATACTACTAACAGAATGCTCTTCCCATCGTCCCCTATCCTTTCCTCTACACCCCTTAACTCCACCTTTCTTTCCAGCATCCTCTCTAGCAGCACCCTCAGACATACGCATCTTTCCTCAAAATTATCCCCCTCCATACTAAGTTCCTTCTTTTTCTCCCCCTTCTCACCTGTTCATCTCTTCTCTCTCTAGCTTCCCTCTCTCTTACTCTCTCCTCCTCTCTTCTCTTTTCCTTATCCATCCTATCTTTCACTTTTTTCCAAATCCCTTTTACCTTCTCCCCCTCCTCGTCCCCCTCTTCCTCCACACACTTCCACCAGCTACCCTCTCTTTCACCCTCTTTCTCAACCCTGTCTCTTTTCTTCCCATATTCCTCCCCCCTCGAACCCTCCTCCCTTTCCCTTCTCACCTCTCTCCTACCCTCTATCATTACCTCTGCCCACTCCCCCTTTTCCTCTCTCCCTTTCCCTTATCCCTTTCAACCCAGCTCCTCTCCGTGCCTCCCTCCGTCTTCTTCTCGTCCTTCTTGTCACACGCCACCACTCCCTCTTCTTTCTCCTTCTCCCGTCCACCGGCCTTCTCCTCTCTCCCGCCACCCTTCTTCTTCCTCTCAGCACTTTCGTTCCTCCTCTCCATTTCTTCGTTTCCTCTCTCCGCGTCCGCGCTCTCTTCCTCTGACGTCCCTTTCTCTCTCTCTCTCTCTCTCTCTCCTCTGTCCTCTTCCTTTTTCTCTCCTCTCCGCACTCTCCAATCTCTCTCTCTTAACAGTCTCAGCTCTCTTCCAATCCCACTCATACCTTTCTCAATTCCTCTCATGCCTTTCCTTATTCCTCTTAACTCCTTTAACCATTCCTCTTCCCAACCCATTTTCTCACTTCCGTCTCTGCATCAAGCGTTCTCACAGACAACGTCCTCTGCGCTCAACTGCGTCTTACTTCTAAACCGTCTCTCCGTCGCAACACGTGCTCGCGCACATGGCCCACCGGCTTTCCTGTGTCGCCACCACCTGTTGCCCCAATTTCTCATTCCGTCGTCAGCCGATACCCTCTCCTCTGTCAGTTCCTTCCTTACCGACCATTTCACTCCTTAGTTCCTTCTTCTCCAGCCGTCTTCTCCGTCGCCACCATCTCCTCTTCCTTTCCTTGCTCCGATTTTTCCTGAATCTTGCAAGTCAGCCTCCTTTTCCTCTCACCAAACTCCTCACCCTCTGTATCCCTGCTGCCTCCTCCATTTCTCCTGCGACCTCTCACCCTCTTCCATCTCCTCCACCATTCATACCTTTATCACTTTCCTCCAGCACCGTTCATTTCTCCACCAACTCATCACAAATCCCCGTCACCTTACTTCGGTCGCCATTACCCCCTCCCTATATATTTATATATATTTTCGTATATTTCATATTTTTTTATATCTGAAATCGATAAAGTGTTCTAAGAATCTCTTGCTTTTTATTTATACAGTTATATTAGTATCATACGTACAGAGATAATATCTTCCCAAGAATAATACATTTCAATAAAAAAATACAATAAAAAAAAGAAATTGCTTTTTATATGCTTCGCTAACAGATTATCATTTTTTTAAATAAAACTAATTACATTGTATTTATCAATAATAATACTTTGTCCAGGCATAAGATAATTCACTACACATGCTTTTCCTATCTTATAATGAATTATCAGATATCAATATATAATACTTCAAATTGTTAGGAGCAAACTTTTTCATATAATCAATACATTTCATATAGTAAATTATCATATAATATTTGTAGCAATGTGCCTCTCGAATAATAAATTTTATCTAACTCTACACAAATCGCGGCCATAACATGTACTATGATTTATTACTGTGAGCAGATAACTTTGATGAAATTATATAGAATGTAAGACAAATCTAACAACTGCTTCTGGTGTAATCGTCATTGCTATGATGGACTCAAAAAGTAAAGTAAAAAATGTAGAATTATATGCAAATTTTCTATATATTTCTTTTAACTTTTATATACCTAATAAGAAATATATAGAAAATTTACATATAATTCTATATTTTTTACTTTACTGTTCGAGTTAATCATAGCGATGACGATTACACGAGAATTAGTTGTTGGACCAAATTGCCGGCGCACGGCGGAGAGATGTGTTTACATTTTCTGGAGAATAATTCGCGAGAAAAGAGTAAAAAGTAATTTTTAATTTTTATTAGTTATTGTAAAATTGTCATCGCTATGATTGATTCAAAAAATAAAGGGGGAAAAATGTAGAATTATTCGATTATATATTCTATGTATTTCTTTTACCTTTTATATTTAAAATTAATTTAATTTAATTTTTATCATATAAAAGTTTAGAAAATATATTCGCATACAATTCTACATTTTTTACTTTACTTTTCAAGTCAATCATAGCGATGACGATTACACGAGAACAAATTGCTGGCACACGGCCGAAAGATGTGTTTATAAAATGAGATGTATTCGATTGTAGAAATCGTTTTATTTATAATTGTATTCGACGTGAAAACTATATAATTGTATAAACAAAAGTAAAAAATAAATAAAGAAAAATATATTATATTGTAATAAATATATTCTTTCCACTAATCCGCAATTCTTTCCACTAAAAAAATTCACAATTTTTCATATATATATAAACATAATTTAATTTTATATATATATATATAAAATATATATATATAAAATTAGAATTTTATATATATATATAAAATATATATATATAAAATTAGAATTTTATATATATATATAAAATATATATATATAAAATTCAAGTAATTATATATATATGTACATATATATATATATATATATAAACGAGCAATTTATATATATATATATATAATATAATGAATATATATATATATATATATATATATTCATTATATTATATTATATATAAATTACTCGTTCACACACACACACACATAATTATGAGCGAGTAATTTGAGAAAGAGAGAGAGAGAGAGAGAGAGAGAGAGAGAGAGAGAGAGAGAGAGAGAGAGAGAGAGAGAGAGAGAGTGCGTGCGTGCGTGCGTGCGTGCGTGCGTGCGTGCGTGCGTGCGTGCGTGCGTGCGTGCGTGCGTGCGTGCGTGCGTGTGTACGAAGAGACAGGAGACAGGACAGATAGCAATGTCACTGTGTGTTATGTATGCATGTATATTACTCTATATATGAAAGAGAAGAATAGTAAGGACATATACGTATGTGTGTGTGTGTGTATGTATACACATAGAGAGAGAAAAAGAGAAAGAATATGAATATGATTTATATATGTACATTATTATATGTATGATTTATAATAATGTGTATATGTAATAATGATAATATTGAATATAATTTTTATTATATATTCCTTATTTGAAAACAAAAATGCTAATCTTCAAAATATTATATACATATAGAGTCAATCTTATTATAAAGTTTTTATGAAATAATATTTATATGTGCAAGATTTGTTTAGAAATTCTTTATAAATTTGTGTATATATATATACAGGGTGACCCATTTTAACTTAGGCTGCCAAATAACTCCGAAAATAAGCACACTACGAAAAAATGTTTAGAATCAAAATTTCGTCATTTCGAGGGGGACGTACAATGACGTTAAAATGAGCCCCCCCACCCCTCCCCCTGGGCGGTGAGGGGGGGCAAGTTTGAAATCTTAAATAGGAACCCCTATTTTTTATTGCATATTCGGAATCTTTGGCTAAAAACACATACAATTTGTCTGAAACATTTTTCTCGATTCATGATAGATGGCGCTGTAATCGACGAAATTCAATTTTTTCGATTTCTCTTACTGAGAACCCATGCTTACGATTCTGCAATAAATTAACAATAAAAATACCACGTTTTCATTGTTAATACTCGAAATTAGTCTTAAAACAAACTTCTCATTATTTTTTATTGCATTAATTACTTCTCAAGAAACTGCTTTTAGCGTAACCCAGGAACAACGTCGTGGACGTAGCAGTTTTCTGTTCCCTTCGGGGTGCTTGATTAACGTGAGTCCCCTCGCCTCTCACAATTCGGGGTGCTTGAACGTGTGGTAACCCAGCCAGTGAAGGCAAGGTCGTGTGGTGATCCAGCCAGTGAAGGCAAGGTCGTGTGGTGATCCAGCCAGTGAAGGCAAGGTCGTGTGGTGACCCAACCAGTTAAGGCAAGGTCAAGTAGTGACCCAGCCAGTGAAGGCAAGGTCGTGTGGTGACCCAACCAGTTAAGGCAAGATCAAGTAGTGACCCAGCCAGTGAAGGCAAGGTCGTGTGGTCACCCAACCAGTTAAGGCAAGGTCAAGTAGTGACCCAGCCAGTGAAGACAAGGTCGTGTGGTGACCCAACCAGTTAAGGCAAGATTGCATTGTTATCAGCTCTCTCCGCATGGAGGAGATGCTCAAAGTGTGCACCATTATTTTCTAAGGATAACAGTAATCGACAGCGAAAGTTACGTTGTACATTTTCTAGCATTAAAGGAGTTATAGCTTCACAAGCTCTTCTTATTCTTTCCATCATATTCAATCTTGTCGTTGGAGCTTTACTATACACTGCATCTTTAACGTATCCCCATAAAAAGAAATCAAGGGGGTTCAAATCCGGTGATCTCGGAGGCCACAGAACTGGTCCACCCCGCCCTATCCACCGATTTGGGAACCTTTGATTCAAAAACATCCGTACAATACAAGCATGAGCAGGAGCACCATCTTGTTGATACCATAAATTTAGTCTAACTGCAAGGGGAACATTCTCTAGGTATGCTGGCAAATCATTTTCGAGGAATTCTAAATACATTGGTCTATTAATTGGACGTTCAAAAAAATGAGGTCCAATGACTTGGCCATTGCAAATGCCTACCCATACATATAAACTCCAACGATGTTGATTAAGCACCTCACGATACCAATGTGGATTTTCGGGTGACCAATAGTGGCAATTATGCCTATTGAGACTACCATTGCTGATGAATGTTGCTTCATCACTGAAACAAACATTACTAAAAAAATCTGGATTCTGATCTAGCATCTCAAGAGCCCATCTACAAAATTGTACTCTGAGTACGTAGTCGGCCTCACTTAATTCCTGTACCAGAGTAATATGATACGGATGGTAATTGACTGATCGTAACAATCTATGTGCCGTAGTTTGAGGGATTCCCAGTTCTCGTTCTATTTGACGGGTACTAATATGGGGATTTTGATGAACCATAGCCAAAACTGCGAGCAATCTAGGGTCATTATTATTATGAAGTCTATTCTTTCGCCTTTCGCGATGAAGTGGATTATTACGAGATCTCCTTTCAATGTTTATAATTTGTTGATCAGTAGGATGGCGGCGATTTGGGAATCGCTCCGCATAAGTACGGGCAGTAAGTCTGTAATTTCTACCACATTCGGTTATAAGAATATCGACTACTTCTGTAGGCGTATAATTTGCCATTTTACCAAAATTTTATCAGAGTACAAATGTTAAAAAAATACATAAACACTTGTGACTTTGGCACTAAATGGACAAAATTTTGGAGGGATACTTAGAGGAACTCCATCAGATGGAAAGTCCAAAATGTCTCGGTACTTTGGACCATTCAAGTTGCCTAAAGGGCAGGTTACGCTAAAAGCAGTTTCTTGAGAAGTAATTAATGAGTAATAAAAAATAATGAGAAGTTTGTTTTAAGACTAATTTCGAGTATTAACAATGAAAACGTGGTATTTTTATTGTTAATTTATTGCAGAATCGTAAGCATGGGTTCTCAGTAAGAGAAATCGAAGAAATTGAATTTCGTCGATTACAGCGCCATCTATCATGAATCGAGAAAAATGTTTCAGACAAATTGTATGTGTTTTTAGCCAAAGATTCCGAATATGCAATAAAAAATAGGGATTCCTATTTAAGATTTCAAACTTGCTCCCCTCACCGCCCAGGGGGAGGGGAGGGGGGCTCATTTTAACGTCATTGTACGTCCCCCTCGAAATGACGAAATTTTGATTCTAAACATTTTTTCGTAGTGTGCTTATTTTCGGAGTTATTTGGCTGCCTAAGTTAAAATGGGTCACCCTGTATATATATATATATATACACACAGGGTGTCCGGTAATTGAAGGATCACCCGTCGTGTGCAGGTAGAGCGAGTTAAACCGAATAGAAAAGTCCTGTACCATTTTGCAATCTTTGCAATAATTAATGAGAAATGAATTAAACAAGATCAGCCAATCCGTGCGAGTTCAAGCACACGGCGAGAAGAGACAGCCCACGCGGGGATCCAGCTTTTTTCGTCGCTCGTACATAGCCATTGTCCTTTGTAAAGTGCTCCTCCCCGCTTTGTCGTGCGCCGAGCAACCGCGTAAACATTAAGCTATTTGTTTTCGCCGCGCGCGTAGTATCACATAACAGTGGGAAGTCTCTTCTCGCCGCGCGCTTGAACTCGCGCAGATTGGCCGATCATGTTTAATTCATTTCTTAGTTTAATTATTGCAAAGATTGCAAAATGGTACAGGACTTTTCTACTCGGTTTAACTCGCTCTACCTGCACACGACGGGTAATCCGTCAATTATCGGACACCCTGTATATATATATATGTATATATACACACAAATTGCAGCTCTCCCTATCGTGATATCACGCAACTAATTTCATGCTCTGTTTTATTCTTCGGTCTCATCTCGCACACACACACATGAATAATGTGTGTCCTGTTTATGTGTGTGTACACATATACAGGAATATGATACACATATACAGGAATCGCTGTATGAGAGTACGCCAATATTTAATACAACTGATATGGTTAGCCAGTATAGATTGTGACAAGGTAATCAATTGCAATGCAATAGTACATTATAAATAAAATGTGATCATCATAAACATATAGAATATTTTTAAATAAAATGTGATTATGCATAGCGTAAATAAGTACTCTTAAAATAAGATGTTTATTTCGTAAATGAGAGATAAGATTATAAAAATATTCTATATGTTTATAATAAGATGTGTGTGTATGTGTTTACTGTAACAATTTCTTTCGTTTTAAACTTTTAACTTTTAACCCAAAAAGAACTACAAGCCCCCACCGGGTTAATAAAAATACAGGTGCATAATTAAAAGTTGAAATCTTAAGAAATTATTATAGTATACACAGAAAATTTATTATAAACATATAGAATATATTTATATCTTTTTCTCATTTATAACAAAAATATATTATAGATTCTCTTATTTATAAAATAAATAAAACATCTCATTTTAAAAGTAGTTTACGCTATGCATAAAAGAAAAAAACATCACATTTTATTCAAAAATATTCTATATGTTTATGATAAGATACACATACAATTCTTTTAATTTAATGTTTTGACTAATGCATTTGTATTTTTATTAATCTAGTGTGGACTATCTCAAAAAGGACTCCCAGCACCCACTGGGTTAATAAAAAAATAAAAGTGCAAACATTCACCTGGTGCGGACTATCCCAGAAAGGACTCCCAGCACCGGGGTAATAAAAATTTAAAGTTTTATTATTTCGTTTAATTTCTAACGCTATTATAATTTACTCTGTGTGTATGTGTGTGCGTGAGTATTATCTCTTTACGTGTGTGTGTGTGTGTATATATATATATATATATATATATATATAACGTATGTACATATATAATCGGATCGGTACAAAACTAATTATATAAATTAGTTTTGATGCGATCTCATTACTTACGATTCAGTTTTGATGAATATATGGAAACATGTATATGAATGTTTTTAAATTGAATCAATTCTCTATAATTTCTCGATTCACTTGTATAAATGTTTATGTGTACATGTGTATGTGTATATGTGTATGTGGATTTATAATTATGTGAGAAATAGGATTTAAAAAAATGTTTTAACACAATTATGTAAAATCATCATAGCACGCTTTACATAATCCCATTTCTTAAAATAAATATATGCAAAATGTTGCGAGAAATTGATTTATATTTAAAAAATAGGGTAATTCCATTTAAAAAATTCAATATGACCTTGTTCTGACCTTGGCGACGCCACCCAAGGTCAAACTAATAAGATTAGTAATTAGAACTTTTTAAATCCTCCAACTTTTGTCTGAAATATTTTTTTATAAAACTTATATTATATTTTTCGAGATATTTCGCTGTCCCCGTACTTTTTATACATGTATAATAATTTTTCTTACGAATTTTATTAAAAAGTATCCGATTTATGTCATGTTTGGTGTCATTTTAATCATAAAAATCTCATTAATCCATTATAATTATTTTCAGATGGATAAAATACAAAATAAAACTTTTAACTTTTAATTGATAAGATGACGTAATAGAGAGATAATAAAAAATTCCTGATGCGATGAGAGTCGCCGAGAAGCGGGAGCGAGAACGAGTAAGGAGCAAGCGAGATGACCAACATTAAAGAGTTCTGAAGTCTTTCTCACGAGGTTTCCTTTATCTCTAATCTTTCGTATATGTATATGTCATCTTATCAATTAGAAATAAAAAGTTTTATTTCGCATTTTATCGGTTTGAAAATAATTGAAATAGAGTAATAAGATGTTTGTGATTAAAATGGCACCAAACATGACATAAATCGGATAATTTTTAATTAAATTCGTAATCAAAATTTTTATTATTTATTTATTAAAAGTTATCCGATTTATGTCGTGTGTGATGTTATTATAACTACAAAAATCTCATTAATTCATTAAGATTATTTTTAAATCGATTAAATGCAAAATGAAAGTTTTAGTTTTCATATCATAAAATGTTTACATTCGTGAATTGCTATGGATGGGGAAAGCCTATTGTAAGAGACTTCGGAACTTTGATGATAAGTCATCTCGCTCGCTCTCTACTCGCGATCTCTACTCGCGATCTCGCTCTCGCTCTCACACTCGACGCGCTAAACAGCTCGGAAAGATAAGCTGATCCGAGAATCGAGACACATTTGTAAACATGTAAACATTTTATGAAATGAAAACTGAAACTTTTATTTTGCATTTAATCAGTTTGAAAATAATCTTAATGAATTAGATTTTTGCGATTATAATGACACCAAATACGACGTAAATCGGATAATTTTTAATTAATTTTAAAGTAGCAATGTTGGAAGATTATGTATGACACTTTGGAATGTTACAAGGACAAAAGAAAGCATATGCGCAAATCAATGCTATGCTGCGGGCTGAAGGCAAAAGTTTTGCTGATTTTCCACAAATGGAACAATTGCAAGATAATGACGAAGAGAATGATTATGTGACAATTGAAGAAGCTATGGAAGTTAGTGTCAAACAATATGAACAATTCAATGACAAGCAGAAAGAAATAGTAAATATTATATTAAATAGATTAGAAAATAATAATCACAATAATAATTGTTTTTATATCGATGGTCCAGGTGGTTCAGGTAAAACGTTTACATATACAATTATCTATCACTTAGCTAAAATTCGTAATAAACATGTATGTACAATGGCTTTCACGGGCATTGCAGTGACATTGTTGCCAGCAGGAAAAACGGTTCATAAGATATTTGGATTGCCGGTTCCATTATTTGCTGATTCATCATCTAGCATTAAATTCCAATCAAAGGAAGCTCAATATTTGAAAAAATTAGATATTTTTTATTTGGAATGAAGCGCCAATGGCACCACGATATGCTCTAGAGATTATGGGTCGAACATTGCGTGACATCATGAATAATAATTTACCTTTTTTAATGTTTTAACGGGCTAATTAGGAGCCGAGCGCGGTAAGAAATGCGCAACTATTTTTTTTATATATAAAACATTAATATAATTTTATTGTACGTTTTGGTCTCAGCATCGGACCATCTTCAGCATCTGTTGATACATACAAAAAGAAAAAATATAATAAGAAAGGAGACATGAATCGATAGATATTGTCGGTGCGCTATGACAAATAATTTGGTAGCGTTTACATACGTGTTTTAATATTGAAAAGCTTATGTATGCCTCTGTCAATGAACGGCAGCAACGGTAAAATATGATGAGTCTCCCTCCGGTTCCAGCCGTTAAGGAAGAGAATCCTCAGGACTTTGAGGTGAATTACGGTATCCTGATCTAATGACCGTTTTGATTAACGTGGTTTTAGAGAGCGATAAGAAAAGAACAGAAAGAAGACGTTAACATAAATATAAAATCGGAGGCAACTCACTATATCCGTTGGAAATTATCGCTGCATGTCAGTTAAGCCGAGGCACACAAGTCAGATCTTCAAACAAGACTAACGATAATTAGTACGTGACATTGTGACGTCGACGGTAAACAACGACCGTATTTTTATGACAGAATGTGTGGCGTCAATATCGTGGCGATACGCGCCGAATTTGAATTTTATATTTTAGGTAAATTCTCTACTATTGTGAGATACGAGTGATGTAGACTCTCAGTGTCGCTTTGTAGGTTCAACCCAGTATTTTGTCTCTTGATAAAAATCATCATTCAAATTCGGCGCGTATCGCCACGACATTGACGCCACACATCCTGTCATAAAAATACGGTCGTTGTTTACCGTCGACGTCACAATGTCACGTACTAATTATCGTTAGTCTTGTTTGAAGATCTGACTTGTATGCCTCGGCTTAACTGACATGCAGCGATAATTTCCAACGGATATAGTGAGTTGCCTCCGGTTTTATATTTATGTTAACGTCTTCTTTCTGTTCTTTTCTTATCGCTCTCTAAAACCACGTTAATCAAAACGGTCATTAGATCAGGATACCGTAATTCACCTCAAAGTCCTGAGGATTCTCTTCCTTAACGGCTGGAACTGGAGGGAGACTCATCATATCTTACCGTTGCTGCCGTTCGTTGACAGAGGCATACATAAGCTTTTCAATATTAAAACACGTATGTAAACGCTACCAAATTATTTGTCATAGCGCACCGACAATATCTATCGATTCATGTCTCCTTTCTTATTATATTTTTTCTTTTTGTATGTATCAACAGATGCTGAAGATGGTCCGATGCTGAGACCAAAACGTACAATAAAATTATATTAATGTTTTATATATAAAAAAATAGTTGCGCATTTCTTATCGCGCTCGGCTCCTAATTAGCCCGTTAAAACCTTAACTTAGTTTATAGAAGAGCCTTTATTTTATTAATTTACCTTTTGGTGAAAAAATTATCGTATGAGGTGGTGATTTTAGGCAACTTCTTCTTATTAAAATACATGTTATCCGATGTGAAATCGTGAATCTTTCCATCAAGTTTAGTCTTAATTGGAGACATTTTATAAGTTTCTCTTTAAAACATGAGAATTCTCCCAGAGGAAACTGAATTTGCAAAATTTCTATTAGATTTGGGAGATGGCATTAAATGATTCTAATGATAATATACAACTTCCGGATTATTGTATTGCACCCATTAGTGCTGTTGTAGAAGATATATATGGTTATCTAATACGAAATAAAGAATTTAATAAAATGCCTAAGTGTGCAATACTTTCTGCAAGAAAGTGCTGATGTCGAAGAAATTAATAAACGAGTTGTTGAATTATTAGATATATCTGAGGAACGAATTTATACAAGTACAAATAGTACTGAAAATTGCGGTGATAATGGTGACATTGGTGAAGTTTTAGTACCAGAATATTAAAATACTTTGTCTCCTTCTCCTTATGAATTATGATCTCTTCCTCCTTATGAATTACGTTTAAGACCGAATTGTATCATTATGTTGATTAGAAATCTCAGTATCAATGAAGGTCTTTGCAATGGCGACAGATTAATGATTATAGAACTTGCTGATCATTTATTGAAATGCAAAACCTTAACGGGTGATAAAGAAGGAGATATCGTTTTCTTGACCGTATAACATTATATTGCGATAATATATATTCTTCCAGTTTTAAAAGTAGACAGTTTCCGATAAAATTAGCTTTTGCTATGACAATTAATAAGGTCACAGGAACAGACATTTGACAGAGTAGGAATACACAGATCTTCGCAAAAATGTTTTTAATTATGGACAACTTTATGTTGCTTTTTCACGCGTTCGTACTTGGCAAGTATTAAAAGTTTACCTTGGCAGTTAGCGAGATAATAAAAAAGTTAAAAACTATGTATATAAAGAAATATATATGTATATGATTTTTCTCCCTTTAAATTTTTATATGAAGATAGTTTTTGATATAACTATATGTGCATATTATATGTGCGTATGGATTTGTATTCCGATATTGCGTGTGTATGAAGCTAATGTACTTGATCTTGATATAAATGCATCAAAATTTTTTGCAATAATTGCAGTTATATTGGTTTATTTTGTGACCTATATGATTTTGTGTATAATATATATCATTAAAAATGTATAATGAAAAAGAATAAATGGCTCGCACGAAGCGCGCGCATTGTGTTGTTCTAGTCAATATAAGAAAATGGAATGCATATACAGGGTATTTCGTTTTAAATGATTCAGTCGATTATCTCGCAAACCGATAATTTTATTGAAAAATTTTTTCGACGAAAGTTGCAGGGTTTGAAGGGGGACACATGATGGAAATAAGGACTTGACTTTGAGAGACCTTTTCAAAGTCAGGTCAAGGTCATTAATGTTTTCTTAAATAGAACTTCATTTTTTATTACATATTCTTATAGCTTACCTCGAGAGCTTTTCAAAACGCTATAATAAAGTTATTTTTTGTTAAGTACTTTTCGAGTTATAAGGCTTGAAGTTTACAGTATTTTTTATAAAATACAAAATATCGGGCGTATCCCGTTTGGACACGTAACGATTGGACAAGCTAGGAAAATAACAAAAGTAGGGCAAAACAAAGAAAATTTAGTTAGCGATGAAGATTTTATAAAGATTGAAAGAATAAAACGGATTATGGAAGAAGAGGAGGAAATAGCAGATATTCGAATAGCTCACGAAAAAACAATGGCAGTAATGAAAGAAAATTTTCATAAGGAATTGCATACTCTAGAAATCCGAGCAGCAGCTGCGAAAGCCGAACTAGCTGAATTGTACTTGCAAAAAGAAAAAGAAAAAGAAAATTAGATACAGATTGAAAGAGTACAGAGAATAAATATAAGATATTCATAATATAATAGAAATATGATATATAAAAGTATTTTTTTATAACATATATTATTATATGTAAAATGTGAGACTGCATATTGAAATAGTCATATATGGAGAGAGAGAGAGAGAGTTACATATTAAAATTTATTTAAAGAGTTTTTTTTATAGTCGGTAAAAAGAGTACAAAGAATAAATATAAGATATTCATAATATAATAGAAATATAATATAAAAGTATTTTTTTATAACATATATTATTATGTAAAATGTGAGACTGCATATTGAAATAGTCATATATGGAGAGAGAGAAAGAGTTACATATTAAAATTTATTTAGTTTTCTTTAGTTTGTTTGCCAATGTTTCTTTTGTTTTAGAAATGAGAATATTAAGTTTTAATATTGCTTCAAAAGTGCAATTGTTTATTATTTTAATTTAAAAATGTCAAAACGCATTATGTGCAATTGTTTATTATTTCTTTAATATTGTATTGTTACAAAGACAATAAAAATGTTAAAATGTGTTTTAAATGCTATTTTTTATTTAACACATTACTTGTAATATAAATTATCTAAATAGTCTTTCAATTAGTGCTGCTCGTACCGCAAAACCTTCGCCCGGTTGCCAATGTGGTTCCTGAACTAGCACTTCCATTTCATTGTATTGTTCAGGTAATACGTCTTCTTCTTCTGGTAATATGTCATAAATTAATGAAAGATTATGTAGCACAGCACAAGCGACTACAATGGTGGTTGAACAGATTAACTTGTTGGTTAACCCTCTAGATAGACACGGAAATCTGCGCTTCCAAATCCCAAATGTTCTTTCGACGATCTGACGTGTTCTTCTATGAAGTATATTGTAACTATAATAAAAAATATATTTTTCTCTTAGATTATATTACAAACAAGAAATAAATGTAGCAAAATTAAATATTTTATACTTACGTGATTTCCTCATCTGTTTGTGGATTCTGAATAGGAGTTAAAAGGAATGGTAAGCACGGATATCCAGCATCTCCTACCAGAATACCTGATAACTGACGTTGGACATATCTCATATAGATTCTCGAATTTTGAAAAATTCTACTATCATGTTGGCTACCAGGCCATTCTGGAACAATGTCTAGAAATTCCGTTCTAAGTCCAACAACAGCCTGCATATATGTACATACATATATATAAACAAATATTAAAATCGATAATTTTTAATATTTTATAACAAAATATACATAACATTATATTGCATTAAATAATATATTAAATAATACATATATGTATAATACATACCTGCACATTTAATGACAAATATCCTTTTCGATTTCTATACATTTCTTCAATATTTTGGAATCTGGTACCGACTAAGCGTACATGTGTACAGTTTATAGCTCCATCAATGCCAGGTAAACCAATGCCTCTATCATGACGTCCTATATCTCTGAAAAGTCTTTGATTTTCTCTTCTCGACAGCATCTGGTGTACAAGGCATCTTTATAAATTGATTGAAAATTCTTGCTAAAAGAACAGATACTCGGAATACTATTCTTGATACAGTTGGCTGTGAGACGATTATTGTATCTCCAATAACTTGCTACAAAAATATTACAATATTATAATATTTTTACAAAATAATTTGTAAATTCTTTTAAATAATTCTGACATTATGTTATAATTATTTTACTTAATATATATTCACATTACATATTTTCTAACCTGAAAACTGCCTGTGGCATAGAATCGTAGACAAATTAATAATTGAAATTTCGGAGGTATAGGAAGGCCCCGATTATTATTGCGTGCCAATCCTTCTTCAATTAAAGGTAAAATTCCATGTAATATGGTATTTTTATTAAATTTAAATCGTCTTTTAAATTCTCGATTATAATAAACCTCAAACGGATCAATTCAGTCTCTAATATATCTTTTTGGAGCACGCATATCATGTTCATCATCGGTAGAATCATCAATTTCTTCAATTTCACGCACATTAATATTTCTATCTTCTATTTCCATATTTAATAAAATAAAAATTTATCACCACGAAAAATGCTGTCTTTTACACGTAAAAGCAAAGAAGACTATCTTAAGTCACCTTTGGACACGACTTGGCGAAGAACGTCTTATTTACCGATATATATGTCAAATAAGACGATCTTGAATGACTATGAATACATAACCAATAAGATCATCTTAAGCCTGTGCTTATGTCAAATAAGATACGTTTATGAAACATATCAAGCGTTCAGAAATAAGATTGTCTTGGACAAGTTAAAAGTTAAGATTTTGATCAAGTCCTTGCTCATTTATCGACTATGAATCTAGAGAGCGTCTTAATACTGCACTTAAGACGATCTTAAATATAAGAACGGACTATGAATACGGGCCGTAATGTCATCTATCCCGCCAAATTTAGTAATATATTTTGATATTACCCCGTACACAGCAACAAGATTTACGCCGCTTGAGTTAATATACGGGCAACGAACAACACTACCGACGACACTGTCGCAACCGCCAAAGCCCATATACTGCGACGTTATTATCTATTTTACTCGTTCGGACGCACGTAACGCGACGAGCCTGGGGAGTGTAAGTCGTCAAAAAATAGGACATCGAAAAAGACAAGATGCGCGTGTAGGAAACACGGATGTTGGCAGTTTCGCGTAAGGCGTAGTAAATCGGAAGCCGCGATACGCGAAAAATATCGAATTGGGTGCCAGACGCGGTCTTTCATGCGTCAATCCACAAATTCGCGATAAATAACGCAAGTATCTCGAAGGATTCTAAAACACTTTCTGTACTACGGGTCGACTAGCTCACCTAACGGTAGAGGAGCAGGGTGGTGTGGAATGGGTGGTAAAATGTAATTGGAGGTTCGATAGATAATATGAACGAAACTCACAACGACCGATAACGAAATATCTCAAGCGAAATAAGGAGAAATTAAGAAAGTTTTATTAAAGAAGTAGCGGTGAAATTGAACAAGATATAAAAAGAATGAAGTAAGCAGAAAATATTAAAGTTTAGATTTAAATATTAGTATATTTGGCGGCTTACTTTCTACAGAAGGTGCGCAGAGTGACGACTCGTTGGTTCTGGTTTTATTTGTTTATTGTATCTATTTACAATATGTACAGACTGTGGAATTATTTTTGGCTGTTTATGTGGCCCTGAAAAGGGCCGATTGTTAAAAATGTGGTGCCTCTACTCAAGACTGTCGTTCTCTCGCCACGAGATGTGTGGAGCTGTGGTTGTCCAGTGGATCGGCCCGAGTTTCCTCGATGACCGCGGTCTCGCAGGTATGGAGGCGGCACGGCGTAAGGTCGGAGGAGTTCCCGATGATGTAGCTCCGTTCTGCAGGCTCTGGAAGGCTGGGCTCCGTCTGCACAACTACGGAGTGTTGATGGAGGCGTCTCCAAGTCACTGTCTGACTGCACCGCTCGATCACAGGTTGGAGGTTGATTGTATTGCATGCCCCGGTGCACTCTACTTGGCGGGCACGTCTGTGTCCCACAGGTCGCGGTCCTAGCCGGAGAAGGAGGCAAGGGCGATAGAAGCCTTGGAAGAATCCCCCAGTTTTCTCGCGGCGAGGTATATCGTCGTATCCTCACGTCCCACGTTGCTAGGGAGGGTCGAGGCGGCTGTGTGAGTCGTGGCGGAGGTACCTCAAGTAGATGGAGTATCGACTGCTGAAGGCTCCAGCTAATGTGGCGTGCTCTCCGGACAATCCGCAATCGGCTGGTCGACCTCGCTCTTCTCTGTCCGCCTCTCGGGGCCGATGATCTGGGCGGCGGCTACTATGACCGTGGGCGTGACGGTAGCCGGAGCTTCGCCGGTGGCAATGTGCCAAAGAAAAAGGTAAAGCGAGGCTTACGCTTCGCTCGTTGCTAGCTGTTAGCTCTATACGAGGCACACCTCACAAGCTGTGAGCCGCGATTGACTATCGTTCGCCGCGCGCGGCTTTATATGCCAGCGCTGGGCCACTCTTGAATTCGGAATCGAATTCCTGCGCATCGCCGCTCCGTGGCGAAAGCGCGAACCGATCCGCGGCCGTATTACGTGCTAGGCGCGTGAAAGCTGCCTGTGTGCGCGGAAGCTTTCGAGCGGTTGCTCTTAATCAGGCGCCGCGCTCTCTCGCTTCTATGTGGCGGTATAAAGTTTTGCCACAGTATGCGATGGAAATAATGAAAGTAATAATAATAATAGATCTTAATAATAATAAACCATAGTGTGAAATTGAAAGCAAGAAAAATGAAAGTATTCTTCGGTTAATAGCAAAATTAATAACGCGTCCGAGTATTAGACACAGCAATTAGCGCAGAAATAGGTGGTCGCCTTACGCCCTTTTCGCGGATGCCGGGTTGCGAGGCTGAGCGGCTAGATAGAAAGGCCGGTAGCCGTATCGAATTACACCACGGCAATCGATGTTAGCTCGCAGGCCGTTAGACGCAGCGGCCGCGGGACGTTTCTCGGGCGTCCCTTAGGCAGACATTCGTAGACATCCAAAATCCCGACGATAACGCGACAATGGTAGCGATAACGAAGCGGGAAGAGCGATGTACCAAGTTCCGACGAAATAGAGAGAGGTTTCACTCGCTAGAAAAGTCGCGACTCGATAATCGCGACGTGAAGATATGCTCGCACAACGTTTCTTACGGTGTTCACTCTTCACACGACGTTAATCCTGGCTAACGCAAACATGACGCAAATTACTCGCTCTTAACGAAAAATAATTACAAACGCCAAGTAATCTGAAAATTTGCTAAACACAGACACTCGACGACAGACTAACGCGATGACAATTACGCGAAAGTAATCTCGATGACGAATTCACTCAAACGACAAATTACGCAAGAATCACGCCGAACATACAATAACGAAGAACGCGAACAAGATAATATTCGCATCACAGTTGCAATATTTTCGCCAAACGAAAAAGATATTGTACTCGCACACTCACGACACACTAACTGAGAATAGGCACGAGTATGTGCGCGCTAACATTTTCACGCTAATTCACAAGCGACGCGAAATCACAATAAGTTTTCGCTCGACACGGGCCGACAACGGAAATCTTGCTGGTTTCGTTAATTTTGCACGACAAGCGAACGGTTAACAAGTGTGGCGATCACACTACTGTAACAGGGGCGAACGCATTCTCGGCCGAATTCTTTCGACAGGCTTTTCGCAGTTTCTCCGCGACGCAAAATGTATTCCGACGGCAGGGTGGGTTGTCGTTAGCAGCTGGTGGTCGGCGAATCTGGCCGTGCGGGATAGGCTGTAAAATTCGCCGTTCTTCGCAGGGCACATTTCTCGCTGCTACTCGGTGCGGCCTTGTCCCACGAGGATTCGCCTGCGTCCCTGACGTCCTGCATCGGTATTTGCCTTGACTCAAAATAAACGCTCCTAACTGACACGACTCTCCTTCTGACTGCCCAATATTGACGATAACGGTCATCGAAATGACCTTGTCCTTAAAGACCGGTAGTTTTCCGCTGATCGACATTGTTCCCCTATGTTGACGATGCCGGTGACGATGATGCTCGTCGAGGCTCCCAAAATCGTACAAAATAAAAATTGTACAAAAGAAATTAGACTAATTGTCATAAATTATCATAAATGTTTTTCACCTCTCTGGAGATTTTGGTTCGGTTTTCGGTTTCTAGCCTGGTGCGACCGCTCGGCTCTCGCCTCGCGGTAGAAAAGGACGCGATGGACGTTCGTCGAGACGGCAACGTCACAATACATACGACGATTATGCGCAAGAATTGAAAGAAAAATTACGAGTCTCATAGCAAGTCGCAAAGGAACATCTCAAGAACGGGAAAAAAGGCAAAAGATAATTATGATAAGAAAACGAAAAATATTACATTCAAAGTAGGATAAAAAGTCTTCTTATACGACGCAACTGTACACAGAGGACGTTCAAAGAAACTCGACTCCCTATGGGTAGGACTACACGATTACCGAGAAGAATTCGAATTATACGATCAAATGGGAAGAAAAACTATGTGCGTACACGTAAATAGGTTAAAGGCGTTTATCGAAAATTAAACCGAAAAATCGAAAGGAGGAACGCAAGGAAGAAGAAAGGAAATAGAAAAACAGAATAATGAAATTAAAGAAAAGAGAGAAGATAAGAAAAAGTAACTTCGAAATCTTCCTAATTGATACTAGCCCCGTCCGCGACCAAGTCCGTGGAGACGCGCCAGGTATTCCGTCACGAGCTCAGCAATAGGGCGCCCCCGCCTTCATTCAGGGCTGGGAGACTGATGAGCAGCCGTCCGCGCAGGAAAAACACTTCGACCGCGAACCCAACACGGAGCAAAAACAGGAGACCGATCAACCACCAAATGAGGAATTCCGAGTTCCTCTATCTCACGCAGGAGCGTTTGCGGAGCAAGCTCGTCTCTAAAAGATCGAGCGAAATGGTCCACTACCGAATCCTTAACTAGCGGAAACTGAGCAAGCACTCACAGTGTCACGATTTTCACTAAAAAAATAACTCGTGGCAGTTTGAAACCATCAGAAAACCACACGGTAATACCTGAAGACAGACTAACAAGAAGAGCAAACAAAAAGCCTGGTGAAGGTTAGAAATAAGGGGGGGTAGCTGACAAAAGTAACTGCATATGCAGATGCATTCAGCGAAAGGAAAGAGTACACCGCAAATGTTCTAAGAAATATTATAACGTAGTACGAAACCTTTTATATAACAGGCAGGGACCTGGACCGAACCGGAACCAAAACCGATAACCGTTCCATACCGTTTTTTTAGTAGGACCGAAACCGTAAACCGTATTGAAATTTTATTTAACTTATAACACCGGAACCATAATCGGACTGTTAAATTATTTTCGGTTTTTGCGCAAATGATGGAAATGTCATGATGATTGGCACTATGCGTTTCAAGTATCCTGCGCGGTAAATAATTGACGCGGAAGCTTTGTTGCTACTGCTACAGCGTCGCCACTTATCACGTGAAACGTAGTATTGTATCATATGTACAACACGTCGTATAAACGTACTGTGTGTTACTTTTCAGTTTCGGCATCGATCGATTGATTTCTTTTCGAATTTATTCTTTTTTATAAGTAAGTAATTCTTTTACACATTTGTCAACCGATTTTGGTTATTTGATTTTATATTAACTTTATTCGATTTATATTAATATATTAATAATATAAGAAATTAGTTGGCATTGTACATAACCTCTTTCTCCTATAAATAAACTACGCAGAGAAATTAGAGGAACACTTAGATTTTCTTAAAAAATAGGCAAAATTCAGGCAACTGTAATTTCGTTAAAAATGAACGAAATTTAAATTTAAAAAAAGGGTTTCAAAGCTTGAAATCTCTACTTTTGAAAGGTTACTACTTTTTTTTAGTTCCTATGAGTTTGATAATTTTTACATATAGAAAACTACGAGCTGGACAAAATTGGAAATTTTCTTCTCACTTTGTGGACCTGTCACGTGCTCCAAAAATCTGCCGAAATTTTCCACATACCAATGTGAAAACTTAAAGTTTTCCCTACAAATTCGTTTTTTTTTAATTTTTCTGAGATTTTTTGTTACTGACAATTAGTAAAAGTCAATGCAGTGTCAGTGTACTGAAAATCAATTTTTTTAACGTTACTTGAACTTCATTTTTCACTGAAATTAAGCAATTTCACAATTTTTTGTTCGTTTTGCTCCATAAAACCATAGAGGCCACCATGAAAAAATCTCATATCTATTCGGCAATTTTTTTTAAATGCAGGATACTTAAAAGTACAAAAAAACATGAAGAACAAATTTTTTTTCTTGTTCTACACAATTGTTTTCTGGATCAAAATGAAAAATGGAAAAATCGCGAATTTTTGCGTTATTTTCATACATTTGCATCATGTTTACATGTTCTTAAAAAAAATTTGGCAATTATACCAATCGATAGAGCAAAGTTTCAGCTTTAAGATTCTGTATTTTTTATTACGGTACGATGATTTTTAACGGAGTTATGAGTAATCAAAGTCAAAATGCTCATTTTTTATTTAATCAGGGATAACTCAGTAACAAAAAATGTCAGAAACATTAAAAAAAAACAAATTTGTAGGGAAAACTTTAAGCTTTCACATTGGTATGTGGAAAATTTAGGCAGATTTTTTTGGAGCACGTGACAGGTCCACAAAGTGAGAAAAAAATTTCCAATTTTATCCAGCTCGTAGTTTTCTATATGTAAAAATTATCAAACTCATAGGAACTAAAAAAAAGTAGTAACCTTTCGAAAGTAGAGATTTCAAGCTTTGAAACTGTTCGCGGAGGAGAGGAGAATCGAGGAGATCGGCCCCCGCGATTAATAATTTACAAAAAAAGAGAGAGAAACGAGAGGGTGCCGGAATTCGTTCAGATTTGAACGCGAAGACGGTAGGTTGCGCGAATCCGAAGATCCGCTGAAGGATCAGTGAAGGAAGAGAAAATGTGCACTGTCGTGTCGTCTATAGTGAACATTTATTTTATAACAATTCACTGGCGCGAGCGACGATCCGTATCAATTTAGCGAACGGAGATCTTCTGGTCCGTCCCTTAGAAAGCGGCCTTTAAGCGAGTCGGATATCTTGAAGATCGGAGATCTTGATCGCGGCCGACGGAGATCTTGATCGCGGCCGACGGAAATCTTGAGCGCGAGGCCGAGGACGGTCGCGACGGAGATACGATCATCAGCTCGCGAATATAACAAAATGAATGAATACTTAGATTAATTATTTGATTACTCGCTGCTTATGTGGCGCGAATAATTTGTACTGTCACAATTATAACGAAATCACTGACGTGCGACGAGGCGAGACGGCAAGTCCGTAAACCGAGATTCACTTGTGTCGCAGCGATCACGACGCGATCGCTCGAGAGAAAAAAAGGCATCGGTTCACGCAGGAACTCGATGATTCATTAAACACACGACACAAGCTTCACACGACAAGAGAAAAGACGACACGAGCGAAGAACGACACGAGAAATGGTCGAACAGATTGAAAGAATTACCGGCCACATGCCGATTGATCAGGTGAATCTCACGGTTCGAGCGTTACGTTGAGACTGACGGCTTCGGTTGCCGTGCCTTGGAATCCGGAAGACTCTCCTAATCCACATGTATGTATATATATCGCGGAATGTGGCGCGATCCTCGTGTTTTCGTCTTTTCGGACAATAGAGCTGATAATCGATCGCGTGTCGAACACGTGTCGTTCGGCGCTCTGACGAAAAGAAAAAGCGCGTGACGCGGTTCTCGGCGCGTGATCGCGACACCGAGCTTTGCCCATGTGTTTGCCCGGAATGCGAGAAGTTCGATTAAGTCGATAATATCTAACATCGCGTTTGACTTTCAAACAGAAACCCTTTTTTGGATTTAAATTTCGTTCATTTTTAACGAAATTACAGTTGCCTGAATTTTGCCTATTTTTTAAGAAAATCTAAGTGTTCCTCTAATTTCTGTGCGTAGTTTATTTACAGATGTTAATTTTTTCAATTTTATGTTAACATTATGTTATTAGTATTATATTATCGACTTCATTGTTAATTTATAATTTTGTGTTTTTCTATTGAAATTTTTTAAGGAATTATATTTATAGCATTGAGACAGTTATAACAATTTTCATGCTTTATTATGGGTAGAAAACATACTAATAAAGCACATAAACATTTTTCATATAATGATGTAGAAGATAGTGTATCATCACAGTGTATCATCTGTAAATCTTTATTGAAGGTAAATGATTGATATTACTTTTATTTCTTTATTCTTGTTCATATTAAAATTTTTAATATTTTAAAATTGTTCTCTAATCTTCACATTTATAACTATAAAATTCTAAATAGACATATTCTTTAAGGGTAATCATGGAACAAACTTAAAAAAGCATTTAATACGTTACCATGATTTTAAAGAAGAATATTTTACTGATATTTCTTTAAGTAAAAATGAGGAAACTACGGGAAAACATCGGAAAGAAATTCAGCCGCAAATAGATGAAGTAAATTCTATAAAAGTAAAAATGACAAAAAAAGATCTCGAAAACAGTTGTATTGAATTAGTAACAGTTAATGGAAGACCATTTAGTATTTTAAATGACTCTGGTTTCCAAAATATTATAAATCCAATCTAATCGACAATAGAAGATAAATATAAACAGAAAATTTCAATTTTGTTAGAATCAATACAAAAAAGGTTTATGAAGAAGCTGATAAAATAAAAAGGAAAATAAAAAGGAAATATCTGAAGATATAAAAAACATTGATTTCAATGAAAGTGGACGCTCTCACTCGATTAGACAGATCGTTTTTAGGTATCAATATACAATATATTAAAGATACAAAAATTGTATTAAGAACATTAGCATTAAAAGAATTAAGAGAAAAACATACAGGTAATACCTTTTTATATTTAATATTTATATATTCTAATATTTTTTATAATTAATATAATTAATATTTTGCAGCTGAATATATAAGAATGATTATTAGAAATGTTTGTTCTTCTTTTAATATATCATTGGATCAAATATATACCATAACCACTGATAATGGTACTAATATGTTGAAAGCAGTAAAGCTATTATCTTCAGAATATGAAAACTCTGACATTGAAATAGAAGAAGATCAAAACAAGGATAATGAAAATAATTATACTGAAAATACATATTTAGAATCAGAAAAAAATGAAGAAGAGAATAATGAACATGAAACAGATAACGTTTCAAATATTCTTCAAAAAATCGAAACTAAAGATTTGTCATAATTTTCAAAATAATGTTGTTATAACAGGTAAAAAACTTTTAAATTAAAAATTATTCCAAATCTTAATTGCTGAAAAAATGTTTGTCTAATAGTAAATACTTACATTACTAAATAATTAAAAAGTTTTGTAAAAAATATATTACAAGCACTTAACAATTAGTAAAATTCATTATTTCATGGAATATTTGATTACATTTATGAAAGATAATATAGAATATGTATATACAGGGTGTCCGGAGTCAATCGCATCACCCGTCGTATGCTGATAGAGCAAGTTAAACCGAGTAAGAAAGTCCTCTACCGTTTTGCGATCTTCGCAATAATTAATGAGAAATAAATTAAACAAGATTGGCCAATACGCGCGAGTTCAAGCGCGTGGCGAGAAGAGACAGCCCACGCGGGGGTCCAACGTTATGCATTGCTCGTATTTATCCATTGTCCTTTGTAGAGTGCTCCTCCCCGCTTTGTCGTGTGCGTAGCAACCGCGTAAACATTAGGCTTTTATTTTCGCCGCGTGACAAGAATCACGTAAACAGTAGGAGGTCTCTTCTCGCCGCGCGCTTTTACTCGCACGGATTGGCCGTTCTTTTTTATTTAATTTCTTATTAATTATTGCGAAAATCGCAAAACGGTACAGGACTTTCCTACTCAGTTTAACTGCCTCTACCTGCACACGACGGGTGATGCGGTTGACTCCGGACACCCTGTATATATACAGGGTGTCCGGTAATTGAAGGATCACCCGTCGTGTGCAGGTAGAGCGAGTTAAACCGAGTAGAAAAGTCCTGTACCATTTTGCAATCTTTGCAATAATTAATGAGAAATGAATTAAACAAGATCGGCCAATCCGCGCGAGTTCAAGCGCGCGGCGAGAAGAGACTTCCCACTGTTATGTGATACTACGCGCGCGGCGAAAACAAATAGCTTAATGTTTACGCGGTTGCTCGGCACACGACAAAGCGGGGAGGAGCATTTTACAAAGGACAGTGGCTATGTACGAGCGACGAAAAAAGCTGGACCCCCGCGTGGGCTGTCTCTTCTCGCCGCGTGCTTGAACTCGCACGGATTGGCTGATCTTGTTTAATTCATTTCTCATTAATTATTGCAAAGATTGCAAAATGGTACAGGACTTTTCTATTCGGTTTAACTCGCTCTACCTGCATACGACGGGTGATCCTTCAATTACCGGACACCCTGTATATATATCTTTTTTTTCTCTCTCTCTTTATAGTATATATAGAATAAAATATAGAATGGGAATATGATATTAAAAAAAATGTTTTATTAAGTTCTACTGAAACTCTAGTATCCTTAACAGTAAAAGAAATGTTTTTAGTGGTGAAGAAAAAATTGAATCAAGTGTATTGAGTCAAGAGGAGAGTACTTCTAGAGTTTCAGATCACAGTAGAATTTAATAAAACATATTTCTTTAAACTTCCGATTTTTGGGTTCCCCCTCGTATTTTCGTACAGAATACAAATTTTATACGAATTTTATAAAAATTTTTTTGGTGTTTGATATGAAACAAAAATGATGACGGAAGCAATACGTACTCCTTTCGCTACACTTATTTTGGAACAAATGATATCTAAAGAACAAAAATTATTAAATAATGATGTATTATTATCTGGTGTCTTTCTAGACCCTCGATATAAAGTTTTCTTATACAAAACACAAATAGAAAAAGCTAAAAACCATTTAAAACATGTTTGGACTAAAATTATATAATTAAATAATAATGAATATTTAAATGAAAATTGTGAAAATGAAAATTCTTCTTCAAATTCAAGCAAGACAAGCTCTACATGTGATGAATTTGAAAATCTCTTAAAATTAAAAGAACGACAGTATTTAGCAAATTCACATTTGTCATCATTCAAAGAATCAGATTTGCATCTTTTACAACATGTTGTAACAGAAATGAAACATATGATGTTGAGACTTAATAGAAAAGAGACTTAATAGAAAAATTAATATTTTAATTTTGGGAAGAAAAACGAAAAAGCCAATCTGAATTATATAAACTAGCAATGGTTATTTTGTCTGTTCCTGCAACGCAAGTTAGCGTGGAGCGACTGTTCTTTGGATTTAAATTTATTTTATCTATTTTAGGAACAAATATTAATGAACGTATTCTGGAAGATCAATTGCTTGTTAGAAGTAATAGGATATTCTTTCGTAAAGAAAAAAGGTTTTTATTGATTTCTATTTAATTTGTTCTATATATTTTTTAAAAAAGACACGTAAATTGAATCGAAATTAATTATTGTCTCTTTTTGTAACATTAGAACGAACCATTCTAGCGATGGCGACAGAAACGGAGAGAATAATTCCGACTACAAGAACGAACCGCTTATGATACGCTCGAGAATTACAAAGGATTTGACAACTTAATGTCGATCGAATTGTTGCATTAATCAATTGTTTGATACCTCCTCGAAGTGCAATGACATAGTTATATATATATATATATATATATATATATATATATATATAGTTTATGTTATATATAGTTATATAGTTTATATGAGTTCCAAATTTTAATATAATTAAAAACAAAAACTGTTTATTTTGAACACATAAGTTTATTTCCGACACACATAAAATATATATATATTTTTTTAAGGAAAAAAAGAAAAAACGGTGTCATAATAATGAAACTTAATATATATATTATTCATATTATAATATTATATATAATATAGATACATACATATATAAATATATTTTCATATATAATATGAAGTGTTGTTTATTTATATGTCATAAAATTTATAACTTTTTAAAATAATATAATTTATAGAAATTAATTTAATTAGAAATTAATTTATAATTAGAAAAAAAGTAATAATTTAAAGAACCGGAACCGTAACCGAAAAAAACCGTAATTTAAACGGTTTCGGTTTCCTTTATTTATCAAGAAACTGGAACCGGAACAGATATTAACCTTTTTGTTAAACCGTAATCGAAACCGAACCCTAATTTTGTTTCGGTCCGGATCCTTGACTTAAAATAAAAATAAACATGATATAATATTAATAGGCAGCATGACATTAAGATCTCGTTTGTACAGCAATCTTACCAGTATAATTGTCATCATCGCAATTCAGTCTTCCTTTAGATTGAATGAACAGTCAGAAAACACAATACTTAGAAATTACCTCATACTGTAGTTGCACAATACTTATGCCAGCATTGGTGTGTGTTGCGTAGACACAAACATGCATTATTTCTAGCGTAAAGATCCAACTGTAAACAAAAGAATTGATTAATGACTTGAAAATTATTAGGCTTATGTTGCATATATATATAATTCAGTGCTCGGAATTAGTTGCCCTTTTCGGGACGATATCTGAAGCGACGCCTACGATCCCCCCACTACCGTTCGAGCCTCGACGGCCGAGCCGCCGATCGCCCGTGTAACGCTGTGCCTCAGGAGTGTCTCTATATAAAAAATATGCTGGGATCGTACCTTCCGCCAAATCGCCATTAAAATTTTGCTAATAGATAATTTTTATTTTCATAAATAATTAATATCAAAATTTTTATTATTAATATATTATATATGTAATATATTATACGCATATTCTATGTTATAATAATATATTTTAGACAATAATATTACAATTTTTACAATAGCTTTCCACAACAACCATGAGGTACTATTGTTGATGCGCTTGTTTTTAAGTGGTTTCCCTAGTAGGCCTATTCCACTAAAAGATAATAAGGATAATAAAATATGTGGCTTGGCAGGAAAGTAATATTTTATATCGTGAGATATATAAAAACAAAAGAGGAAGCAGAAAAAACCAAAACAATCAATTAGTGTACAAATTTTAATTTGATCCTCTAGGTCGTTTGCACGATTCTACTAGGGATGATATATCCACAGAGATTTTAGAAGAACCAGTTCGCATCAGCGAGGATAATGATGCGTCGCTCAAAGAAGAACGTTTTTCTGATTTTATAAATTTCATCTTTGAAAAAGAGCATTCGCATAAATATGTGGACCCAAATATGGAGAAAATTCGAAGACCGAAATTTATAAGACGTGGATAACACGATACATCTAAAATTTTGAAGAATTCGACCCCTTTTTCTAGCCGTGCTTTCAAAGAAAGATCACATTGCAAATCGCAAAGTTCTGCCTGAAATTCTAGGCTTTGTTCCTCGATTTGCACAGTGAGAGGATTCTCAAAAAATATTAAATCTTTTCGTAGCGTTTCGAAATCTCTCAAACGCGTATCAAATTGATTTATTAGAGACTCAATTATATTTATTTGATTTTTGAAATTACAATTTGTGCCGTGTTCTTCGAAGAGAATCTGGCACGAGGGAAAAAAAGTGAAAAATATTAGTTTCTAAATTATTTTTAAATAATAAGCTTTCTACGAAAAGAATCGACATGACTAACTAATTGCGAAATAGTTTGATTGGTCTCTTGCAGCTTTAAATTTAAAGTATTTAAATGGTTTGTCAAATGATTCTCATTTGTTTTATATCCTCCGTTGTTTCTCAACGGTCTTTTACCAGTGAAACGTGCGCGTTTAAAGTCTCGTGTAAGTCTTAAAGATCCACGTTATTCAAGCGAAAAGTGACATTTGCGTAATAGTGATAGTGCTTAATATTGCTGGATTATTAAAAAATGGATAAGGAGCAGAGGTACGTGCAGGCTTTTGATAAGGTATGGGAAGAAATGTTTTTCGCATCTATTTGTAATAAAATCACCTGTCTTCTGTGTGGTTATCAACCCTCTCTTATTAAAAAGTATATCCTTCATAGACATTACAAAAATAAACATTCAAAGGAGTATTCGAAATATGTGGACGAGTAGAAAATTAGTTTAATTGAGGGATTGAAATTAATTTTAAGAAAGAGTAGAAACTTTCGATGATAAAGGAATTTGTGACCGCCTTTAATTGTATTAATAATTTTCGTTACTGTTTGCATTGCAGTGCATAGTTTCACAACTTTCCCACATAACGCTTCTTGATGGATAATACAATGAATTACAGGGATCTTCAAATCTCGCTGCTTTAATTGACCGAAGAATCCATTTTTCGAACCTAACATTGCTCTTGCGCCATCAGTTACGATAGCTGAGCATTTTGAAAAATCGATGTTAAATTTTTTAAGAGTTTGATTAACAGCTTCGAAGATATCAATACCCGTTGTAGTGGGACAAAATCTAAGAGCTCTTCGACTTATGAAAAATCGTTTTGCACGATTCGAGCAAAAATACTCAATTGACTCACATGCCGATTATCGGTGCTCTCATCGAGACATAATGAAAAAAAAGAACAAGATTCTAATAAAGATTTTAATTTATTTTCTAAAGAAGAAGCAATATCATTTATTCGGGATTTTACTGTTTTGTCACTTAAAGGAATGCTAGCAGCTTCTTCAAGAGTCAACGAATTTCCAAACGACTCTACTGCTGCGATGAGGCATTCCTTTACAAATTTTCCTTACAAAACGACTTGGAATTTTTCGCGATAAGATTTGAAATCGCATACGATGCTGTAAGAGCTTTTACCGAAGGTGTAGTATTATCGATATCAGAATTCGAACTACGACCTTCTTGATAAATTAATTTCAATCCCTCAATTAAACTAATTTTCTACTCGTCCACATATTTCGAATACTCCTTTGAATGTTTATTTTTGTAATGTCTATGAAGGATATACTTTTTAATAAGAGAGGGTTGATAACCACACAGAAGACAGGTGATTTTATTACAAATAGATGCGAAAAACATTTCTTCCCATACCTTATCAAAAGCCTGCACGTACCTCTGCTCCTTATCCATTTTTTAATAATCCAGCAATATTAAGCACTATCACTATTACGCAAATGTCACTTTTCGCTTGAATAACGTGGA